>JAKEYF010000281.1:0-73488 GCA_021527775.1 Lactarius sanguifluus
GAGCTTACCCGGCTGACTGATCACAAGTCCATGACGATATACTGCTGACGCGGTGTCATACCCTTGACGTCAGTGTCCACTTCCGGGCCCAAACGTAACATCACCCCTTTTCAGGATCGGGCTCCAGACCGGACCACGCTCCAAGACTTCCCTTATTGTCGCAATCTGCTGCCCTTCCTCCACTCCTGGACGGTAAGAGTCCCTTCATCTTCGATGCGCTTGATAGCGTTCGCGCGTTCTAAGCGCAGCACGCACTGTCGTCGGGTGATGCCGATCCTCTCGAGCTCCTCCACCTTCTTGCGCAACTCCTCCTCCTGGTGGCGTACCCCGCCTGGAGACATCGGTAGTGGTGTATCTCCGCTGTCACCGAGAGGTCCTTCATGCCTAAGAGGGCGGCGTCGACGGATTCGCGGTAGCTGCTGTCCTGATCCAGGAAGATCAGGTCGTCGTTGGTGTAGGGTGCGGGGGACGGATGGTCGTAGTCGGGCGTGGCATGTACGGATTTCCCGTACTGCTGGTCGCTGCCCTGTCGGTAGGTGAGGACGAAGGGATCCGCCGTAAAGACGAGCTGCGTTATAGCGAGCTGGGTGCAGCCTCCCCTGAGCGTCGCGTATCTGGAAGGGGACGTAATGGACTCCCCTGTTGTGTTGGTACCCGTGGGGTGGTCGGAGTCTCCACCCGAGATTGGGAAACTGGACTGTGTTCCTCCGCCTGATATCGGCGGAGCGCGGGTCGAGAAGGCTTTCGGTGCACGCATTGGTCTCCCGTCGGGTGGCGCATACCGGCAGGGTTTTGTCGTGAGTAACTGTGAGGTGAGTCCCATACGTGATATGGCGATTGATCGGGCAATGCTCCTCCGACAAGTACCGGTCGTACTCTCGATCTTCTTGTACCGTAGTCTGGTCCTGATGGGACGGAGGTCGCGTCGGGATGTAGCCTTGCGTCGAAGAGGCCCGTGAATGTATGGCTGTAGGGCTTGGCGAAGGAAGAAGGGATGGTACGGGGGAAGAGGCACGACTGTTTGCTGGTTGAAGGGACTGGGGAACCGACACGGGTGACAGTGTTGGGGCATCTTGTACGATGAGGGTTGGCTGGACTGAGATGGGGAGTAGGTCGTCGAGGACATAATGTACTTGGACTGGGGATGAGGACATGAATGGGAGTGGTAGAGAGGAAAGGAGATGGGGACGTCTCTTGGGTTTTCCCTGTGCTTATATGCGCTTCCCTGGCGGGGTTCAAATGTTTGAACTCCCTTATCGCCTCATCAGCGAAGACATCATCCTTCGAGACCCATTGGTTATCGGAATCCGGGTATCCGCGCCACTTTACCAAATACTGCAGTTTCTTGGTTCTGCCGAACCGCCAAGAGTCTAGAATCTTCTCGACTTTGTATTCTTCTTCTCCTCCTACCAATTCCGGTGGTGGGCGCTGATAGTTGGGGCCGTGTGTGGGAGTTTCTTTGTACGGTGTCAGAAGATCTGTATGGAACACGGGGTGGATGCTCCACTGCGTGGGAAGTTCTAGGCGGTAATTGACTGCGGACATCACCTGAGTAATCCTAAATGGACTGTGTCTTCTGGGCGCAAGCTTGGTGGTTGGTTGGTTGGTACGTAGGTGGCGCCCTTCTAACCATACTAAGTCCCCAATTTGGTATTTGGGCGTATCTTTGTGTTTGATCCACCCCTGCTGCGCTTTGATCATCAGTTCCTGGGCGCGCGTTTCTAGCCTCTCTGAACTGTTTCAGGCGTAGTGCCACTTGCGGGATCGGTGAAGGACGGTCTGTCCAATCGGCTCGCGGGTTGTATCCCATAAGGATGTTGAAAGGGGATTCCTTTGTTGCTTCGTTGGGCCAGTTGTTGTGCGTGAATTCGGCCATTGGGAGGTACTTGGTCCAGTCATCCTGTCGTTCGTTGACCCAGAACCTGAGATATTGTTCCAGCCACTGGTTGGTGCGTTCTGACTGTCCGTCCGTCCGAGGGTGGTAAGCGTAGAGATATTCTGTTCGATCCCTAGTATCTTGCATAGTTTCCCTTACAAACTTGGAGGCGAATCGGGGGTCCTGGTCACTGATGATACGCGACGGTAGTCCGAATCTGGTGAACACATGTTTTACGTACAGGGCTGCGGTTCCTTCTGCTGTGATTTCTTCTAGGCATGGGATAAATATAGCGGCTTTGGAGCAATCGTGGTCTGTGACCGTCAGTATCGAGTCGCATCCTTCCGATTGTGGTAATTTGGTGATGAAGTCGAGCGCTATGGTTTGAAATGGGGTTGCTTCCGGTTTAGGGAATATTGGTTGTAGGGGAGCTCGCGTGGGTCGATTGTTAACCTTGATTCTCTGACAGTCGGCGCATCCCTTGACGTAATCCTGGGTTTCTTGTCGTAGGCCCGGCCACCAGTAGTATCGTTCCACCATTTTGATCGTTCGGTTGATCCCTGGGTGTCCGTGTACTGGTGGGTCATGATGTACTTGGATAATGCGCCGTCGTTCGTGTAGGTCTCCTGTTACCACTGCGTCTTCCGTCTTTGTACCACGTCCCTTCAATTCTTTTAAGCTTGTGCGGGTCTACCCATTTCTTGATCGTCGGTTCATCCTGGGTGTATACTGGGTACGTCGTTCCCATTTCTAGGGTGTCGATCGTTCGGACTTGTGCGAGTGGGGTTTTCTGTGGTGTCGATGACATTTGCTCGGACGAAGATGTGGTCTGGTAGCACCATGACGTGTTCGTTGTCGTTTTCTCCTTGGTCGTAGTCCGGTTGTCGTGATAGAGCATCCGCTCATCCGTTCGCTGTGCCTTTGATGTGGTGAATCTCGACGTCGTATTCGGATAGTTCCAGTACTTCCCTTGCCACTCGTCTACTAATCTTTTGCGGGGATCTCCAGTATAACAGGTTCATATGGTCGGAGAAGACCTTGATTTTGTGTGGTGAACCGGCGAGGTATTGTCGCCAGTTGCGTAGGGCTTTTACAATTGCAAGGAGTTCTAGGTCGTAGATGTCGTAGTTTCTCTCAGCCGCGTTCAAAGTATTCGAGTAGAATGCGATAGGGTGTCGTTTGTTGTTTGTGTCCCGTTGGAGGAGTACTGCTCCTACTGCGTATCCTGAGGCATCTACTTCCATTTCGAATTGTTTGTCTAGTTCTGGGTGCTTGAGTACTGGTTCGCTTGTCACCAGGCTTTTGAGTTTGTCGAACGCTTGTTGTTGTTCCGTTCCCCATTGCCATTCCGTGTCTTTTCGGGTTAGTTTGTTGAGGGGTCGTGCATGCGTGGCAAAATTTCTGATGAAGGCACGGTAGAAGTTACAGAATCCCAGGAATGATCGTACTTGCTTTACGGTTTTTGGAGTTGGCCATTCTTTGATGCCTGAAATTTTGACGGGGTCCATGCGGATCACCCCCTTTTCAATGATTACCCCCAGGTAATCGAGGGAAGAAGAGTGAAAGGTGCATTTTTCTGGTTTCAGGTATAGGTCGTGTTGTTCCAGTAGGTCCAGTATGTCGTGTACTGCTTCAGTGTGCGCTTGTTCTGTTGAGGCAGTTGCGACTCCGATGTCATCCATGTATACTTGGATTATTGTCCCTTTGGTTTCGTGGTATTTGATGAGGGGTTTGAATATGTGGTTCATCATCGTCTGGAACGTGGATGGGGAGTTGGTCATTCCGAAGTACATTACCAGTGGTTCGAAGAACCCGTGTTTGGTTTTGAACACCGCTTTTCCCTGGTCTCCGTCCTTGATTAGTATGTTGTTATACCCCCATCGTACGTCGAATTTGGAGAATATCCATCCGCCGCTCAAGTCTGCGATAAGCTCTGGGATTAGCGGGAGTGGGTATTGGTTGCGTATGGTCCATTTGTTCAAGGTTCGATAGTCCTGTACCGGGCTGTAGTTTTCCGTCCTTCTTTTTGACGAAGAAGAAAGGGGATGCGTACGGAGATTTGGAGGGTCGTATATATCCTTTTGCCAGTTGTTCGTCCAAGAATTCCTTTAGTGCCTTGTCCTCTGCCTGGTTTACCGGGTATATTTTGCAGTCGATCGTGTCCGGTGCGTCGGGTTTGAGTTCTATGGCGTGGTCCCACGGTCGGGAAGGGGGGAATCTGTGGGATTCCTCTTCGCTGAATACTTTTGCGTGTCTTTGGTATTCCGCTGGTATTTCCTTTTTCTCCGTGTATTGTTGTGCCGATATTGCCATTTCTGTTGCCGTAGTTCGGAGGTGTATCGGGAGGGACTCTTCTTCTAGTTCTTGGTATATTTGTTTAGAGGCGTCGTCCGTGTATTGGGTGATGAGTCGTCAGTATTTCTGTAAGGTTTAGACGTCGAGGATTCGTTGTTCGCAGTATGATGGGGTATTGTTTGGTGTCTAAGGTGGCCGTTGCCCATTGGATCCTGGGTTGGAACATGGCTAGCCAGGGATATCCGAGTATGAGGTCTTCTCCTCCTACGTTGGTCACTAGGAATCTGATGTCTTTTTGTTTTCCGTCAGTCTGGATGTTCAGGTCTATGTAGTGGGTAATTTTCCCCCCTTTGTTGTGTGTTCCGTCTATGTTCCAGATGTTTCGTGGGCGTTCTAGTTCTTTGGTTCCTAGACGCATTCTTTTGATGAAGTCCGGGTGTATGAAGTTGTCTGTTGCCCCGGAGTCGACTAGTGCTTTCTTTTCGGCCATGAAGTAACTCGTGCGGATCGAAACTGGAACATGCATAGATCGATAGCGCGTTATGAACGATGAGTTACAATTGACTGCCCTCACCCAGGCCGTTGGGTTCAGGCGTCCTGAAAATCTGGATTTCCTGCCATATTTCTGGCGAACATTTCCCTCCCTTCTTCTTCTAGGTTCGCGATTCTGCCCATTATGTCCTCTACTCGCTGCTGGGAGGTGGCGCCGCTGTTGACTTGTGCGGGCTCATCGAGGTTGATAAGTGGTTCCCCTACGATGCTCTGTGGAGCAGAGGGTACTTCCTCAATGTAGGCGGTTCTTCCCTGGAGTGTTCCTGCGGTTGCGCGGTTGTCGTGGCTGTGTACATTCTTGTGAGAAGTGACCCTTCTGGTTGCAGTTGTAGCAGGTAACATCCCTGCTATTGAATATGCCTCGTCCTCCACGTCCCCTGCTTAGGAATCCTCCTCGAGGTGCGAGCGGTGGTCGCCCTTGAGTGTAGTCTCTCCACTCCTGGGGGTTGTTAGGGTTTGCTTCTTCTGATCCTGCGACTCTGGCGCGGATTCTTCCTGGGGTAGTATCCATTGTGTCTGGGTGGTTGCGATATTGCTGCCACCCTTGCTGTCTTGTGGGGGGTTGGAAGCGCGCTGGTTGCCCTTGTTTGGGGCGTGCGTTGGTTTGTGGTTGTCTTCCGAACCCGTCCGTTCTGGCCTTCATGTGGATGTAGCGCTTTTGTTGCTTGATGGCTGCGGTCTTCCATTGTTGGTAGGTGTGGGGGCTGTGGAACTGGTACGCGTTTCGGTAAAGGTCTAGCGGTAGTCCTCTGGTGAACTTGTCCAGGACTAGGGGTTCGTCTAGACGGTAATCAGCTTGTCGGACCAGTTTCTCGAATTTAGTGACGTAGCCGTCTATGTCGGTTCCTGTCATTCGGAACCCTCTGTCCAGCTCCAGTCTGGCCCTCTCTTGTTCCATGTTGTCGCGGAATTGTCGTTTGAAGGCAAGTTCTACTCCTGCCCATAGCCATGTGTCGTATCGATCAATGTGTCCGTCGAGCCATTTCTGGGTCTCTGTGGTCCATTCGTCGACTAATGGTCCTTGGATGTAGGTAAGGAACATCATTGCTTTGACGTAGGGGATTTGTAGGCTTCGGTTTGCGAAGTTGACTCCTACATATCGTTTCCATTGTGTGAGGAATGCTTCTGCCTTGTCGCGGTCTCCCGTAAACACCATTGGTTCTTTTCCTATAAATTTGTCGGTAGTCGCGTTGTTGGGAACCTGAGCAGTGTTGATGGGTTGTCCTCCGTCGTCTCCTCCTCCTCCTCCATGGTCTTCGTCTCCTGGATCTCCTCCTGGAGGTCCGGGGTTTTCTGGTTCTTTGAATAGTGCTGTCCTAGCAGTGGGTCTCCTGGGTGATCGTTTGAGACATGTTGGTGGGGATGGACTTAGCGATTTCCTCTAGGGTGGTTTCTTCTGTCTCGTCTTTGATGATCCAAATTTCTTCGGGGTTGCTTGCGAGTGAGGGTGATGGTGCTGGGGTTTTAGGTGTAGGAGATCGGGCTGGTTCTTCTTCTTGTCCGTCGATGATACCCCACTGGTCTCTGGTTACTACAGTTGTTGACTGTGATGTCAAGGTTGAGACTGGAGGTTGCGGGTCGTATTATCTGGTATTTGCTGTGGAGGTCGTCCCACTTGATTTCGGTCCAGCAGGTGTTCTCGAAGTTGAATTCTACTGGTATGATCTGTTGCTGGTTCTGTCGGTTATAGTAATAGGTCACGTAGCCTGGATCTTCCGCGTCGTCTTTCCAAAACGCGGATTGTAGGTATCTTTTGGGTACGTTTCGTTCTCCTCTCCTGTCGATGTGGTAGGGTCTGAATGGCACCCAGTAGTCCTTGGTTGTTTTGAGATTGGCCACGGTGGATCTTGGTCTTAATGTTACGTCTACCATGGACGTTTGCCTGACTTAGTCTTCTCAGGGGTGTGGCGAATCTAATGAGAGGGTAGAAGAGGCGATTGACTCTGCTCTGCGGGTAAAACTGAGGGTGCGGGAATAACTCTCCTCCTAGTCCTCGATACGCGTGGAGATCATCTCCTTGTTGTACGCCGATGGGGAGAGTGTCGGATATCTCGAGCTCGTCCCAAGTGTCGTGGTCGATGATGTAGAGAGTGCAATAGGGGGATGCCACGCGTTCATTGAGATATAAGAAGACTTGGTGACAGGTAGCATCGAGGGGATAGTCCACTGTCCACGAAGGGAACGTTGGGATAAGTCACAGGGGACCCCTTGGTCTCTGGGGTATGCTGGACGACTCACTTAAAGGGGGAGATCCCTATAGAGCGAAGAACTGATAGTGGTATTGGAAGAAGACCAAGATGCCGTTCTTGGTCTTCGCAGCTCTCTACTTATACAGTTACGCGCGGGCTTTCAAGCGCCGCTCCGATCTGTACTAGCCAATAGCGTAAGTACCGTGAACCCTAGTACAACTATCCTAGTATGAGTCACATTCCGAGCCATGATCCTGATCTGTTATCGTACACAATCACATGCGCCGGAGCTTACCTGGCTGACTGATCACAAGTCCATGACAATATACTGCTGACACGGTGTCATACCCTTGACGTCAGTGTCCACTTCCAGGCCAAACGTAACAGCTTCTGCGCGCTCTGCTGCGGCTTTCCTTTGTTCCTTTCAGTCTCCCACTGTCCCATCACGGCTTCACGCACATGCTTAAGGTTAAGATTAGTGAGGTCGTAGCTGGTGCAGAGGATGGAGACGAGCATCTCCCACTTGGGTGGGAGCGCAGACAGCAAGATCATCGCCTGGATGATCTCTGGGATGGTTACACCATTAGTAGACAGACGGTGCACCGCAGCCTGCAGCCTGTTAATCTGCGGCAAGGGGTGCTTGTTAGTGTCGATCCTAATAGAAATAGCTTCTTTAAAGTCCTTGAACAGAGTGGTGGGCTGGACGACATCAAAATGAGTCTTGAGGCGGTTCCAGATCGTATCTGCTTTGTTCAGGGAGGCAACTTCTTCCCTAATGGTGGGATTGATGCGCAGAATAAGATTGGCGAGGGCTATTTGATTGCCACTCTTCCAAGTCTTGTGCACAGCGCGCTCAGCATCGGTAGGAGGGGTGGAGAGACCAGGTTCAGTCTCGTCGCCATTGGCATACTCCCACAAGTCCATGGACATAAGGTAGGCTTCCATCGCCTGGGCCCACTCTTGGTAATTAGTGCCATCGAGCACTGGGACCAGAGAAGTGAGGGCGTTCGACATAGTAAATTTCTGTGAAGGCAAGCCGAGTGTCAGCATCTATGCGACGACCGGGCACACACAGAAAACGTTTGGAACGCTCAGGAAACTCTTAGATTAGTGGCTGCCGCTAGGGCACACACTTGGGCATTGTGCAGCCATGTAGGCGCACTGCACGAGGCGTTGCAGCCGTTCAAGGTGCATTGCCTGGCAAGCCAGAGAGCACACAGTGCGCAGCTCAGTTAAGAGTGCGCTGTCGCTGCCATCGAAGGCGCAGACGGTGGCCCAGGGCCCATAACCTGACGAGCAGGCATGGGGAGCAATGGTATATTGCGTACTACTTTAGCTTACCTGTGAGGCTTGTACTTTACGACTACTTAGTTGTTCTGAATGAACTATGTGTATTGAGCGCATCTAGGGGGCTTTATATACATAACAGAGTGTCTATAAATAAGTGTCTATCGTATCTAAAGGCCTAAGGCCACTCAACTGAGCGCAGACTCTGTCCACGCTCTGATTCGTACTAGCGAGGCCACAGCTCACTGCTGTGGCCGAGCCTATGGCTCAGCATTGTGGCACTCGCCGATTGCTCGGCTTGCTGGCCACATACACACTCAACAAGAAAATACATCAGTAAGAACGCAGGCAACTTCCAACTTTTTAGCTGGTGTGCCAGCAGAAAGCCAGTGCAAGTTGCGCAAGTTCACAAGTTAAACATAGGGCTATTATTTAACATTTAATATTCATATAGATAATATTTTTTTATTTGACTTAAATGATTAAACATTTATTATTATTATTATTATTATTATTATTGCTCAACGTCACACAAAATACAAAAGTATAGAAAGAAATTTGTTTATTGCATAATTAAATATGTACGGTGTAAAAATGCCCTGCTGTCCTCCCTGATTGTCCTCCGCTGCCCACCATCGTTGCTGTTGCTGGCAGTGCTGGTGTCTTGCGCGTTGTGTCAGGGTCGCGCTGTGTTGGGGTCGTGCTGTGTTGGGGTCACGTTGCAGTGGGGGCTTGTGCGCAGCGGGCTGGCGTGGTGATGGAGTGGCCGGTCGGGGTCGCATCGTGGCGGGGTCTTGCGTGGCGTGTTGCGGTGGCGTTGTGGGGGTTCCAGTGTTGGGGACTTGAAGCAAGAAGTCGGGTAGATGCATTTGTCACAGGCGAAGGTGTAGCTAAGGCACGATGTGGGGATGTGGCGTATACGTGAGAATGCCAAGACCAACATTGATAAGTAAACAGAGGTGAGGCGAGGGAGAGCAGCGCACCTGTAGACGTGTCGTTGTTGTGGTCGCGGGCACTGCGAGTCAGTGACGCCGAATGGAGACAGCATGAGAGTTGAGCACGGGAACGCGCAGCCGATCCATGAGTGCCAGTGCCGTAGAGGCAATTTAGATGAAGGCGGGTGGTCACTTCATTCGAGTTGATGCATATCTGAAAAGACGTTGTGAGGGTGAGTGAGCGAGATAATGAGAAATTGCAAACATTGTGTGTGGATGGAGGCCGGATGGGGATGGGATGGGGGAAATCACGAGAGAATCGATGGCGACGAGTCGATGGCATCACAGCCCAAGAAACACGCACCTAATGCCGACCAACTGTAACTTAGAAAGAAACACGACACGTACAGAGAGAAAGCGGTCGAAGATGTTCACTGCAAAGGTAAAGAAGTGACGGGAGCGCATGTCCACCTGAAGCGTCTCCGTTGAACACGATAAGTCAACCCAATAGAGGAAGTTGACTGCAGACAGTAATAGACCCAAGAAACATGCACCTAATATCAATAGACTGCAGGTTAGCGGGAGATACGACATGCGCAGAGAGGAAGCGGTTGATGACACTCACAACAGCGAGGTGGAGTCCTGGGGAAGCAGAAGTACATGTGGGCTCGTACCAACCACGCGACGTCATTTTGGCTGTCCATATAGTTCGGGTTGGGAGAGTAGTTTGCTATTCAATGCAGGCACTTCGTCAAGTGAGGATGATAGAAAAAGAGTGCGCACCCCGACTGACCATCATAGCATCATCAGCATCACCGACATCAGGTCTTCCCATTTGGCACCATTGGGAGTGGTTGACAGAGAACGATAAGAGCAAGAGAAGAGGAAGAAGGCGAAGGGCAAGCCCGAGACGAGAGTCTATGCGGCCTTGCTGGATGAGGCATGTTGAGGGACAGGACGAAAGTCCACTCGGTAAGAAATCGTGCCGTGTCGGTCAATGTCGGGTTGGTCAAGATCACAGTTCTTAGAATTACAAGTCTACAGTACCAGTGCCGGTGTTTTTGTCAGTTATGAAGTACCTAAAAACTCGTACATGTGATGATCTGCGTATCTACTGACAAAATATGCCTGAAAAGCATGTAGTGAATCGGAAAAATGGAACTCTTCGGGGAGGAATGAAGACCCAAAAACAGGAAGGAGGTGGGCACCTCAAACGATGCAATCAAGATGAATTATAGAAAGACTGCGACGGTTACCCTTAAATTCAGGACGTACGACCCACATACCAGTTTCATGGTCTGGTTCATCCCCAACTGGAATAAACCAATGTACGAGGGCACATGGGTAGTGCTGGTCACGGAAAGAAAATGAAAAGAACAACAAGACCCTTGCCACAAGCATCCCATGCATCCCAGGGAGCCCCACACCGCGCTCGACAAATACAGTGTCGTGCCGTGGGTACTCCCCACACCAATTTGGGGTGGATCTGATCCGCTCACGATACATCCCCCCAGTGCCACAGAGGTCACTTGGGGCATAAAAGCAGGCAACAGCGGAGTGATATACATTGACGTGGCCTCCAAAACGTGGGCACTCATCAAGGGGAACGTCATCAGGGGATCTTGAGGGGTCAGAGATAACTTGGTCCCAGAGAAAACGCCGCAAGACTTCCAGAAATCGAGGCTGGTTTATAATCTGGCCAAGATCATCTGCATTGTGTGGGTAGCCACGTGCTACATGACGAATAAGCAATACTAGGAAGTGGGTTGAAATACAGCAGAACGCACCAGGAATTTTTGCCAGTTCAATTGAAGAAAGCACCTTTGGCCCCGATACAGGACCAAGGTCGTGATCCTCGTTGTCGTCATTGTGATCTTCAGTCAGATCAGCAAGTTGTTGAGGCTGCTCACCTCGCAGGACCATAGCCGTGTACAAAGAGGTTGACCCTTCCATCATCCCCTCACTGGTAAAAATGCGACAAGTGGCTGCCATCTTGTCTAACTGTGAAAGTGTCCGGAGCATCTGAACCAAGGCATGGTATCGACTTGACCTTCGCCAGGGCTCCTTGACAGCTTTGATATGTTTGGATTCCATAATTGACAAGCATAAGCCATTTGGTGAACCAAAAAGGCAGATGGAGCGAAAGTAATGGACAAGTGAGTGTTGTCGTGGGAGAGAGATGTCAGTACGGACTCCTGTGCGAATAAAGATGTCACGGTGCTGATGAAACCGAGTAAGAGCATCTTGAAGGTTGTCAAGGCCCTCGGCGGAAATTGCATTACGACGGGCAATGTAACAAAAGTCCAGGAATGTGGAGACACATTTGACCATGTCCAAGGGGACATGTCCAACAATTGCAGCAAGATAAACCTGTGTAGGCAACAAGGTAGGCAACACGGTTCAACAAATAGCAACAAAAAAGGGTGGCATTTGATTACCTTCATCAACGACTTTGAGTTGTCTCCTGTCCACTGGGCAAAATCACGGCCATCCGGAAAGTGCCTCAGACCTGGAAAGGGCGGAACTGCAGAAATACTGACAAAAAAAAGTTCGGCACTTCAGCGCTTGCTTCAGCGAGCTACGGAAATTGATACATACCAGCAGTCAATGTCTTGAATAATTTCAAGACCATGGGTCTCGCCGTGTTCCTCAATCTGGTATTGGTTGACCCACATAACAAGATGGTCCTTGAACGTGCCTTTGATGACTTGATGAAGCAGGTCCGGACACAGTAGTTCATGTATGTCAGTGCGTGGAAACTCATGAGTAAATGGCTGTTATGGTGATCAAAACTGAGCAGAACAGCTCAAAACAATTGACTCACCATCACATCGCTATGTGTCCCATAGTCATCCCACAGAACTTTGGGATTGAACGAGTTAATCAAAAGATCTGTTTTTTCATGTGTTCGACGGTGTGCACTGGGGTCGTCAAGAAAGTCGGGCCTGGCAAGGCATCTGAAAGCAAGATGCTCAATGAAAGTATGCGTGATAGAGACAGGATATACTTTGGGCACCAGCCTTGAACAATTCCCGACAACCAGACTTGTTCCAGATAATCTGCGATATAAGGCCCAAGCCCATATATTGCTCTACGGAAATGTCCATCAGGACATTTAACAACCTCGGGGGTTATCATTCCAGGCTTGAGGGGACAAAAAATTTGAGCGAGGCACGCATGATAGAGCTGGTGGCAGAACTTTTGATATTGAGGTTTCTTCCACTGCCTTTTGCTCGCTGTGATGCAAATTGAGGCGCAGAAACTAGAGAGACCATCAAGAGGGGCTCACTCTTTGGAATGGGAAGGAATGTGACAGGAAGTAAAGCGTTGCCGTGTGCTCTGCGAGCGATGTTGGAAAGGTTGCCAGGGGACATATACACCAGATGGTATTCTTGATGTCTGGTTGCAATGGAGACCGTCGTCTTGTCACTTCCCATAACAATGGGCACGAACATTGCCCCGTGAGTTGAAGAGTCGGCAGCTATCAGATCCTGTACCGTAGATAGCAATAAACTTCTGAAGCTAATGTGTTTGCACACCGGCAGAGGACTCGGAAACGCACTGCTTGTTTTGCTGCCCAATCTGCTGACATTAAATTCGACCAAATGCGACTACCATCCCCCCTGAACTGCTTATACGGTGCATAGTGGATCTTGTCTTTGAAGTCCGTCGTCTCCAACTGTTGATGAAGAAGGGTCCATGAGTTGCGCGTACAGAGTTCAAAGGTGTCCGTCATCCACCGTGGCGGTGTGCCTTCGGGTAACGGACCACTATAGGACAATTTGAACGTTTTCCATGGTGCTTGACCATGTTGAATAGAATCGATGGTTGCGTAAAGGCCCCGTGCATTAGTCCATGGAATGTTCTCACCATGCCCGAGAAGCGACGACAACCATAAGTCTAATGCTTTATTAATTCCGGATTCAGAGGTCTGTTGTTCGACAAAATGAAAGTAAGCAAAATTGAAAGCAACTCGGCTGGGAAAAGGGTCCCAAGATGTGCTGTCTTGCGGTGGCGAAGAGGGTCTTGAAGAGGATGGTGGAGGAGCGTGAGCGGGCAAAAAAAATCCATTCTCATCGCACGGCAATGCTAGAAAAGTTTCAGTGATAAGGTGAGAAAGCGACAGCCAAGGTAATAGCGCCACTTTACCTGTCAAGAGGTGATGTCGATGGTAAGAAAAAACCTCTACATCACTGTTGTCGTCTGGTGTAGAAGTTAACAGTTCATCTGTAAACACAATTAGGTGTTCAGAGCGTTTAGAGCTGTTCAGAGTGTCCTTGAACGGCTCTGAACGGCTCTGAACACCTACTGCACTTACAGATGTTGATGTGATGCATTGCGATGTCTTGTCAGTCCACTGCTGCTGCTGCATTTTCATGTACAATCTGGACACGCATATACAGAACGAAAATGGTTCATGAGTGGGAAGGTTAAACGTCGTGGTTGTTGATTTGTAATCATAGTGACGGGAAACTGACGGGAGACTCAAAATCCGACTCAGTTGTACAGATTGTAATGTCTAAGTAGTTTTTTCTCTCGGTTGTTCACCGAAAGACAGATCCCCTCCAGCGTATGTACATACCGAACTGCTCCTCCAGTTTCTGTCGAGTCCCGCGCTTTGTGATGGAGTTGAAGATCACGTCGCGTAAAGGTGTCCGCACAGTGCAGTCGATGCCCACGTTCGACGGCCCAGTCGCACCGAATTCGCCTGCAGCATCTTGTGCGGCATCAGATGGTGAAGTGGCTATTGCAACATCAAGGTAGTTCGTTGGTGGTCATGAGTATGATGAGTCTCATTGGGGGTGTTCCGTCGGTCGATATTGAGAGCACAGGCTCCGTTGCCGAGCTGTTATGGGATGGCGAGGAGCTACGGGAGTAGTTGGGTTGGTAATATGTCTCGCGGTCACAAAGCGAAGTGCGTGATTCTGGATGGCGGGCATCGTTCATAAGCTGCAAAGGTCACAGCTTCTACATCTGCGTGAAAGTTGTTCACGGACCATGTAAGGTCTTCCTGGCCTGGGTATTTTTGGCCCATCGCAACAGGCATATAGGCCTGAATCTTGAACAGCCAGGAACGACAACGTAAGTGGACCATTATCGTGCCTCGACGGCACCCTTACGCGCTCTGCTGACGTTGCATTCACTATCACTTCTTTGCTTGCCCGGTGTCTGAAGTGGCAGCACGAGGAAACAAAGAACACGGTCGGCAATTGTTTGCATATGCCCATGTAGCGCCATGGAGAGCACGTAGCCGACAGTGCAGAGAAAATCACCTCGGTCTCATTCGTCCCAGCATACCTGTAAAGTTGTTACAACAACCTCGTCAGCTTGGTTCACGGATACGCCGGTGATCGCCAGCCAGCAGCCGCCATGTAACATCGAACTTGAAGGGGAGGAGGACGGTACACCACGGTCATCAAGTCAGGAGTGCACGAGTCTCGAGTGTGTCTTGGCGCGGCGTGACAAGCCCAGCGACCTGCTCCTTAGATAAATGTGCACCATAATCCAGAATGGAGCAGAGGCACAGGATAAGGGCTAAGGCTTGGATGCCGTACACACTGCGATCAATATCAGGGACAGAGTCAAAATGGGCTTGTGCTTGCCAGGCAGTCAGAACGGCGACCCGAAAAAAAAGGATAGAGCAGGCATTGAACACGTCTAGTGGACAAGAGATGATATATGATACGTTAGTAACGCTACAAATGTGGGAGACAGGAGGCTCCTGCAGATTGAAGGACACAGTTGGAGACTTGATGCATGAAGAGAATCAAGAACCAGTGTGTCTGGCACGTGCTACTATCAAGATCTGTACTGTACAAAAGCGAAAAGCGGATGTACTTTAAACTCTCGCAGTTCCAAATTTAGGATTTAGAGAACTAGATTTTGAGTGTTTGGAACGGGCATTTCGCTCAGTTGCCGTGCTTGGACATCACAAGCCGACACATGTCAATATTTTCAAGTCACTGCACTTTGCTAGCACCATGCCAATCGGTCTCCCATACAAGCTTCCATGCAGCGTACAGGTTCCCAAAATTAGATCACACACTTTCACAATTTCAAGCATGGCATCAGAAGAGGGTTTGGTGTGCATCCAGAAATCCCAACCCTTGTCCCGAGTCGGACTCCCGACGACATACTCTTAAATTAAGGGTGCCAAGAAGGCTGCTCTAATGAGTGGTGAATGTATTTGGCAGAGGACGCGGACGGGAGATAGCGGAAACATTATGTTTGTAAGAGGGCCATGTACAAACTTGAAAAGGCACACGTATGCACTCTCGGGTGAACTAAAATACTGTAGAGAAGAAATTGACTTAGTACTACTGTACTGTATTCAAGTTGCACGTTTGTGGCACCATATTGTGAGAGATCGTAATTTGAATATGATCGGCAAACTCTAATTCATACCGTAAGTAAACTATCGATGTACTGAACCATTACATTGGGGCATGTGGTCCTATACTACTACCACTGACAATGCAGCTAGCAATGCGATGTGCCCTCGCCGTCATCTTTGCCTCTTCATGAGCCAGGAAGGCTATGTTGTACTCCATGGAGATGAATTGTTTGAAGAGTCATGCGGCCTCCTCTGTCATCCCAACCTGGCTTGACGCATAAAAATGAGTTTCAAGCATATCGGCAGCTTCGAGGTATGAGATATCGAGTCCCCGAAGATTCCCATCGTACTTGAGGAAGCCCAATTCCGGGTGTATGGCATCAAGTCTGGTGAGGGTCCCCTTAACGTCAAACTTGACCTTGACACCGGCACATTGGGGGGCTGGGTCAAAATAAATCGCGTGTTGGCGAGTGAGGGGGCGATACGCCCGGTGTGCCAAGGAGTTGTCTTGGTTTTGGGTGGGGAGATTAACAGGTTGTGCAGCAACATGCGGGTGGTCGAGGGTCTGAGCTACCATCACTGTGGATGACAAGGGAGTCACATAGAGATGAGACGGCATTACACAAGTACATACCATCCAGGACGGGCAGAGGGTTCTGCGTGGGGGTTTGAGCGCATGGTGGGGAAGTATCAGGACCGCCGAAAGGACCGTCGAAAGAGGGAGGAGACATTGTGTCAGGAGGATAGAAGCGGGAATACAAAATACGAAGTGATATTAAATACTGAGTGATGAAAAGTTAGTCGAAGGGAACGAATACACGAGCAAACATACTAAAAGTTGAACGCCGCATAGTCATTTGCTACTGCTCCCGTCGCTACCCCTTGAATTTCTTCTTCTTTCTATCCGTCATCCACCCGCACGCTCTTTGGTACCTTCTTTATTGGATGTCGGCACAGCGCCAGTCCGCACGCAACAAGGCTAGACAAGCAGTCGAGTCAGAGACCCCGTCTGTACCAGACTCTCGCAAGACACCTGCAGCCGAGAGGCATCAGCCAGCTAAAGGAAAGCCGACAAGCAAAGCCCGACGGGGTGCACCAAAGGTGAAATTGGTAGCCAAGTCAACTGATCTTACCGCAGGAAGCGATGCGGAAATGGAATCTGAGCCAGACAACCCGAGTCCTGCACGGAGCGTACCACACAAGCGTAGTCTCCCAAAAAGCCGAGACACCGGCGAGGATCCGGCTACTCAAATTGTCAAGCCAGTTGGGAAGAAACCGAAAGTTGGGGTGTGCACCGTGCCAGAAAATCCCCATGTCAAAATAAAGAAACCTATCCCCCCACGGTCTCCACTGCCCCAACGTACCAATCACATGGTACAGCCAGCCAAGCCAGACATGCCGCGGCCGAAGCACACATTGGCGCAAGTCGCAGCTGCTGAGGCCGAGAAGGTTAACTTGCTGTGGAGGCTGGAAGAGCTGGAGAAGGAGAAAAAGCTCGCATTAGCTGAGCTGGGGCTTAACGAAGAAGCGCAGGACGCAGTGGAAGAACGGAAATTTGTCCGACACTTCAAAGACTTACCAGATGTCGACAAGGATTCTGAGAGCGAAAAATCCCCGGCCGGACCCAAGGACGATGCACTCGAGGCCTTCCCAGTGGACAAGGATGAGCCTTTGGTATCACAGGATGGGGAAGACAAGGCACTCCGTCCAGAAGACCCATTCTTGGAGCTCGAGACCATGCCGGTGAGTTAGATGTCGCCTCATAGTTTGGTTCACGACTCGGACTCACGTACGACCAAAGGCGACAGAGAGTGGAGCTGCGGCAGGCGTGGTGAAGAAGAAGAAAAAGCCAGCCAAAGGAGAGACGAGGAAAGCCATTGAAGCCATGATGACAAACTTGAGACAAGAACAGGAAGAATCTCTCAAGAGAACAGGGGAGAAACACGAAGCGTGAGTTACGATCAATGTTGTTGTTTGATATCAATGTTTGATCAACAAATCACGTGAACCTCAGTGAACCGTGCAAACGCCTCAAAGAAACTGTCCAAGCTGTCCAAGCCACAAAACCTGTCTGGTCTCTTGAAAAATTGGTCGTCAAGGGCCGTCTCTCGAGGTGGTCTGACTGGAGGGACCCCCACACCTCGAGATGATTCTGTACTTCCAGATAATGTTCTCGGCAGCCTTGCCGATGAGGATGCAGATTTGGAGCGACCATTGTCGACAATGTCAAAAGGTCAGGATGTGACACGAAAGAATGAGGTAAGTTCCCGAGTTTGTGTCTGGTCACACACTATGCTAATTAATTCAGATCGTCCGTATCGCAGACAGCGACTCTGAGGTCGAAACCACAAAGATATCACGGCAAGCTCCGTTCGTTGGACCAATGTCCAAAAGGAAAATGGTAAAGTCTGAACCGTCGTTCGACAACAGCTCCAGCAGCCCCAATGATAGCTCCAACATGCCCTCATTTGTTATGTCTGACTGGTCCACACGGTTCCTTCCGACGTTGTATCATGTTTTGTTCTGCTCAGAGAAGCCATTCCATGAGTTCAGCAAAGGCTCTGAACTTTTGAAGACTGTTCAGATGGTCGTCGACATTGTTCATCCCCACCATAGCTATGTTGTGACAACGGAGAGTAAGCTTTACCTGAGTGTAGCATCATTTTCACACTTTCGCTTTCATCACTCGCTAACCACGTTATTATTGTAGGCATACGATCGGCTTGTCGAAAAGCGGTCTGATTTTGGTGCACGTGCTCTTAAGATTGTCGAACAAGTTTTCAGACAAGCCGAGTACTTGGACAACGCACATGTGGTCTCGCAGTATGCTAGATGGGCCATGAAAGGTGATGGGCCTGCACTGTGGAGGGTTCCATCACCTCAGGGAGCATTGTCTACTGACGATGATTATGTGGTAAGAACTCTGAACTCGGGAAATACCAAGCTTTGAGGCTCATCGTTTCCTTGTTAGAAACCCAAAGACCTTTTCGAATCGCGATATATGATCGATATGTTGAAACAGCTCATTAAGAAGCCAATTGTCAATTCCCGACTTGTTGAGTACGGTTATC
This sequence comes from Lactarius sanguifluus, assembly GCA_021527775.1. Taxonomy (NCBI): domain Eukaryota; kingdom Fungi; phylum Basidiomycota; class Agaricomycetes; order Russulales; family Russulaceae; genus Lactarius; species Lactarius sanguifluus. Next base: position 18,540 of record JAKEYF010000281.1, read on the forward strand.
CCAAGGGTGCAGTTGCCCTGGCTGCTGCAGGGGTATGTGACGATTCTATGGTCATTTTTAGGAGTTAACCACCTCATAGATTGAACGGGCATTCTCTACCTTTGAAAGTGGTCAACAAGTTCAAGCTAGCCCGTTTTCATGGGACAGCCATGGGAGTATTGTCGCAGATTACATGAAGAATTTGAAAAAATTGAGTGAACGTCGTTGGAAGTCACTGCTGATCGCATATGGCACCATGGAAGAGGGGCAGGTTCGAGTTCAAGTTAGTCCCTCCAAAGCATCTTCATTGGAATCCATGCGTCATGTGCTCTACATCCCGAGTAGTCCCTGAGACTGCACACTCGGAGGCTCTCGATATTTTCACGGCAGTAATTCAAACTGGCAACTACATTCGTTCATTACCTCGTCACCAATCTATACCTTAATTTACCACTTTATTAATACTTACTGAGGCTATATCTCTATCACCATCGTTCCCGTCGTACCTCCTTGGACTCTATAAATTACTAGACAACCTATTCCTAAAACGTGTGCTTATTTTGAGAAATCCCCAAAACAGCCACCTCAACATGACTAATCCAACAAGACCCTCGTCTCGGGCTTGCCCTTTGCCTTCTTCCTCTTCCCTCGCTCATCGTTCTCTGTCATTCGCGCCCAATGGTGCCAAATGGGAAGACCTGGATGTCGGTGATGCTGATGATGCTATAGTGGTCAGTCGGGGTTGTCGAGGTGTGCACTCTTTTCCTATCGTCCTCATCACTTAACAAAGTGCCTGCATTGCTGCATTGAACAGCAAACTACTCTCCCCAACCGAACTACATGGACAGCCAAAATGACGTCGCATTGGTTGGTATGGGCCCACATGTGCTTCCGCTTCACCGGGACTCCACCTTGCTGTTGTGAGCGTCATCAACCGCTTCCTCTCTGCGCATGTCGTATCTCCCGCTAACCTGCAGTCTATTGATATTAGGTGCATGTTTCTTGGATCTATTACTGTCTGCAGTCAACTTCCTCTATTGGGTTGACTTATTGTATTCAGCAGGGACGCTCCAGGCGGACATGCACTTCTGCTTCCTCTCCGCGCAAGTCGCGTCTCTTGCTAGGTCAGTTAGTCGGCTTTAGGTGCGTGTTTCTCGGATCGTGGCGTCACCTGTAGTCAACTTCCTCTCTGAGATCCCTCATGCAAACATGTGCCAAATGGGAAGACCTCGGTGTCCATGAAGTTGATAATCATATGATGGTCAGTCGAGGTTGTCCCTCTGTTCTCCTATGATCTTAGATACCTGCATTCAGCAGCAAACTACTCTCCCCAACCTGAACTATATGGACAGCCGAAAGGACCTCATAGAAGATGTGTGGTATCCTTACCGACTGATTGGTACAGACCCACATGCGCTTCTGCTTTCCTGAGACTCTACCTTGCTGTGAGCATCATTAACCGCTTTCTCTCTGCGCATGTTGTCTCTCCTACTAGCTCACAGTCTACTGGTATTAGGTGCGTGTTTCTTGGGTCGGGGTGCCATTTTCAGTCGACTTTCTCTAAAGTGCTTCATCGTATTCAGAAACCAGACTATTCAGGTGGACATGCGCTCCCGCATCCTCCCTCAGACACCCTACCTTTCCGTAAACAATGTCAACCGCTTTCTCTCTGTGCGTGTTGTGTCTCTTGCTGGGTTGCAGAATTGGGTGCGTGTTTCTCGGATCATGGCACCACCTGTAGGCAACTTCCTCTGAGATCCTTAAAACTGACATGAGCCCATTCGAGTCAACAAGGTGCACCATAGTTCTCCCTTTGACGCGGGGCCGTGCTCAAACCCCGCCCTCCAATTATCCCGCTTTGCTGATGTCATGATCTACGTAGGCGTCCTCGGATAAGAAACAACTTGACGTCGGCGCAAACCTGTTCATCGGCTCCCTAGACGAAAACGTAGACAGACGTCTACTCTATGATACGTTCAGCGCATTTGGCATGATGGCGACTACTGCGAAGGTGCACTATCCTGACAGCCATACAGTGCAGCCTGTTCATGTGTCACTCACCCAATCAATCAGATTGCGCGTGACCCACAGACTGGTCAATCCAAGGGTTACAGATTTGTGTCTTACACAGACTTCGAATCCGCTGATGCAGCCATCGAGTCTATGAATGGACAGTTCTTCATGAATAAGCCCATCACCGTTCAATATGTGTTCAAGAAGGATGGAAAGGGGAGCGCCATGGCACGGCTGCCGAACGACTTCTGGCAGCACGGGCCAGGAAGAACAATGCCCTTCCGCTTGCCCCGCAACCTCCCCCTGTTGCTTACGGCGCTGCACCCCCCATACAGGGATTTACTGGCCCATACCAAGGGCAATTCGCTGGTGGCGCTAACCAATTCTTTTACAGAGAATCACCATTACCAATCGGATCACCTGCCCTTAAAGACAGGTTATCCTATCGGGGAAGCTTCCAAGACAGCTCGACATGTAGTAGACCCCCAATCCCACCTAATTGAATTAGGTTTAGAATACCCAAAACTGACATGAGCCTCTGCCTCCTCCCTTCATTGACCACTTTCTCTCTGCACGTGTCTTGTTTCTTGCTAAGCTACAGTTGGTTGGCACTAGGTGCGTGATCTTGGACCGTTGCGCTATCTGCAACTAACTTCCTCTACTCCTCCCGACTCATCATATACAGAGGCCGCCATCTTTCATCTGAGAACTACATCCTCAAAACACTAGAGTGGAACATGAGTTACCCAAACTCTATCCATATTTTTCGCTGAGTCAGTGAAGCGGACGAGTGCGACGTCCAGGTGCGCACCGTTGCAAAGTACTTCTTAGAGATCGAGTGCGTAGAGTTGACATTGATCGCCGCACTACCTTCACTATTTTCTGCAGCCTTAGTGTGGTTGGTTCCCTTCGTGCTGGGGGAAGAGGACTAGGTATGTCAGCCGGTGACAGATCTTCCATGTGCGACAGGCTCCCTCTAGACACCGAACTTGGCACACTAATCGTCGTACACTGAGAGTTCGCTGATCCCAGGGGCTGATACTTGACTACATCTTGAAGCTAGCCTGACACACTTCATTCTTTGTCTTTTCGACCAATACAGCATCTCATAACCGGTACGCATGTCTCACACTACCCGGATGTTGATGCGCTGAAGTTACCAAATTCTCCGGCTCCGTACCTTTCCAAGGCCGTCATCTCTGATGCAAGTGTCGCATCTTCTCCCCGAACCTCTTTGCTCGGATGCGTGGCACATCATCTCATTGAAGTCCACAACCATCTTAATATGTCACTCCTGCGTCAACGCAGAACTGGTCATCACTCTTAAACCTGCTGTCCAAATACACATTGCGTTGTCTCGTAATAAGACGTTGGATCCTAGCTAATGTCTACTCTCCGGCCCTGCTGGTCTTGACAATCGGTGTGAGGTAGCTGACTAACCGAACGCAAGAGATGGCATAGATTACTTCTGGTACTAGAGAAATCTCCAAGAAAACATGATAGTTCTTATATATGCGCCAAATGACACCCTTCGCTAGAACAATGAGGAGAGGGTGTCTGAACAAGCATAAATATTGGCTTGTCGATACGTGCGTAACTTTGAAAAAAAAGTGTACTAATTAACATATGCGACTCACAGAGGCAGAGTGATCATTGGATTTCGCCGTATTACATTGGATATGTTCAAACCGTTCGTTCCTCCCGACGGTAACAAAGAAACTGTGCATAGTCGTCGCCATTGATCTAGCCACCACCAGCGACTTCTCTGGTGGTAAGCTGTCAGAAGGATGCAAACATGTACGGATTTCGTGCCAATGATGTACCAGTGAACAATTCCACTATAAGACCAACTACTCAATATTTCTCCACTCAAACCCCTCCTCCTTCCTGCGAGCGCGTTCACATATGCTGCATGGGCAGGCAGACTCTACACGCTAACGATAGGATAAGAAGGGTCAACATCGAATATTGAAAGACAAAACCCAACGCAAGACTCACCACTTCTTGATCTTGCAGAGGGGGCGGCGGGGGTGGCGAGGGCGGCGAAGGTGTCGCACAAACAGGTTCGGAGTCTACGCAAGTCAATCAACGTTCGGCCGGGTGACATCTCTGGGGAAGGGTACTCACTGACGCTCGGTAGAAGCTTGGTAAGCTTCTGTGGGGCGGTTGGGAGTACTTCGTTCCTCTTCCGTTTAAGGGGTTGCATGGTGTAGTGAGCGACGAGAAAAGCAAGCAGCCACGTGCAGCGCTGGTGTCGGGCGTTCACTTACACGTACACGTAACGCTCTTTCCCAACCTTCCTTGTCTTTGCTTGCGTTGTGCACTTACGACCACATGATTCTTGAAGGGGCGCGGGCTGGTCCCTCATCCCCATCGGCCCTCACACGTCCGTCATCTTCTGGACCACCTCCCCACTCATCCCCACCTCTTCTCATGGTAGTCCCCGTCGTCCCAGAAATCCGCTTTTGCACGCACCGGGACTCACCTCAGGTGTTTTGGATGGATGTTTTGGATGCGCAACGGTGCGGTGCTCATAGTCCTTTTTTTCTCTTTTTTTTCTCCTTCCAACGGGGACCCGCTACCATACCTGCCGTCATTGCACATGGACCGCCCCCACTACCTACGCAAGATGCAGCCAACAGCGACCAGGGCTTCAGCCGGCATTTATATATGCTACTTAGGTGCATTAGTTTTGTTTGTTTGCTTTTCCCATTAACAGACCTCTTCGAGGACTCGCCACACCCGTTGTAGCACACGGACCACCCCACGTGCCTGTCTGCAGGCACGCAAGCCACCCCGCCTCTGTACCTTAGCCCCCCGCAACCGCTGCCGCCACCCCTTGCAACTCCATTCGCAAGCATGCAAACCACCATGACCATGACCGTGATAGCATTCGTGGCCAAGAGATATGTTTCTTAAACAAATTTAATTTGTTTTTTCTTTTCTCACTGCTGCAGAGTCTGTATTTTCCTTGCCACTTCCTCACCCCGCTTCTCCACGTACTGCAAGAAGCGCGCCCTGTGCCTCGCCCCTCAAGTCTCCGTTCGCCACACACAAGTCCACCCGTCACGGCGTGCAAGATCCGCGTCGTGGCGATGCCACGGGACACAAGACCTTCCACGACGCCAACCCACCACGCACGAACCTCGCCGCAACACCACCCCAGTATGGTGGGCAAGCCCTGCCATAACGCCATGACGCAAAAGCCCCGCTGCGACGTCATGCCATGGTTGGTATGCAACCTGCCACGCGCAGTTTCGCCGCAATGCCACCAATCTGATGCCGCGACCCCGGCGACTGCGTCTACCCAATCACCGCTGCTGCCACCGCCACTGCTTATATCCTATAGTAGTACCGACTCTATGTATTTATATAATTGCAATTATATATTATTCTTATTCTTAAATGTTGCAAATCTGGTTATGTGATAATGTGATCTGACTAATCATATGACTAATTGTAATGACTAATCATGACTAATTATATGGCCAATATTTAATTACCATTTTATTGGACTTGTTGAACTTGCAGGACTTTCTTGAACTGTCCTGCTTGCTGGTCACAACTCAGTAAGGAACTTTTTGAAGAATCAGACATGGCTTGTGGACATGCTAAATTGCCAACTTTATGGGTTGTACCAGGTGGCACCACCAGGCGCCAGGTGGTACAACCCCTGTCAAGCAACCCGTACAAATACTGATAAATCTGGAGGGGCCACCTCCTCTGTATAGTAAAGGGCCAAGGCCTCTACAGTCTTTGCAATGCCGAATGTGTCAGCATCGAACTGTAGGGCCTCCGTCCCTAGGGTCCAATCGAGCCCCGTGAGGGCCTGTCCCGCTACCGAGAATGTGGCTGCCGCCGCGCCCACCGCTCTCTCATCCGCCTGCCCTGCCGCGCTGACGCAGCCGTGCACAAAGCTGATTCCGATACTCAGACCTTCTACGTGACCGATAAGGTCCCGCGTCCAGTCCTTTCTCGTATGGGGAGAGCAAGGCCCCAGTAAATGGAGTCGCGCCGCCCAGTTGGGAACCTCCCAGGGGGTGACTGCCGTCAGGTCAACGCGTGGCCCATCTGATGGGACCTTCGCAGCGAGAGCCTCCAAGGCAGTGGGGCACCGTGTTCGCCTTCCAGGCCGGGCGTGGGTTGGGACAGCCAATTGGAAGTCCCCCTGGCCCGGGACATACCACTCTGGGCCAAGATGCCGCAGGAGTTGGGAGCCCCGGGGTAATCTGTAAAGCCGCAAGGCTGAGGTGTGCGTGAGCTTCTCGATGAAGATGCCCATAGGGAGCATCCTCGTGACCTGGAGAAGCGCATCACGAGGCGCTGTGCGAAAGGAGCCGGTTACCTGTTTGACCATCTCATTCTGGACGGTCTGCAGTTTCTTGATGAGGCCTGCACGGCCCTTGGGTTTGTACCAAAGCTGGCATCCGTACGACAGAACCGGCAGGCAGACGGCGTTAAGCACGAGCCACCAGTTTGCCATGGAGAGACCGCGTATGGTATTCCCGAGCACGGCCAATGCGGAAAGTGAGGCGCGTGCACGGTTGCACATGATGTCAACATGTGGCTCCCACTTCAGACGCCGGTTGAAGAAGAACCCCAGGTATCTGAGGGTTTCTACCGGGTGTATGGAGTAGTATGTTGTCGCGGCGTGGTCCGGTAGGAGGAGACGCGTGGGAGAGGGCATTGGGTGCTTCTCTCCCGCCTTCTGGAAGTACATCAGTTCCGTCTTCTCGGGCTCGATCGCGAGACCCGATTGACAGAGCCAATCCTCACAGACGGTGTAGCGTGCATGGAGCAACGCATCTACCTCCTGCCATTCCTGGGCGCACACGAACAAGACGCCGTCATCCACATACATGCCAAGGGAGGAGTTATTCCAACTCCGCATCCTGTGAAGCAGCGGTGATGTGTAGGCTATTGACAGGACAGGTGAGAGGGGAGAGCCTTGTGGGACGCCAACCAGTTGGTCCCGCTCATCTGCCATCAGCCCGTTGAAGCGTAGCTTCACTTTCCGATCCCGCAGGAACGAGTCCACCCACGCCGTGATCTCTGGAGCAAAGCCTAGATTCCCTAGGACTGCAATGAGGCGGTCGTGGTTGACATGATCGAAGAAGCCCGCACGTTGAAGAGGACGATGCCGCATTTCATCCCAAGGCTGTGTGCCACTTGGATGTCATGGAGCAGGGCGAGTCCCGTGTCAAGGCAGGAGGAGTGCATCCGCCCCCCAAATTGGGTGGTTGGGATGAGCTCGTGTTCAATGATCTCGTGCTGGAGGCGTTTGGCAATTACTTTTTCAAGTAGCTTGCTCATGCACTCCAACAACGAGATGGGCCTATGTGCCTTAGCCTGCGTGTAGTCCGGTCGATCCAGTTTAGGGATGACTACGACCACCGCCTGCTTCCAGCGGGCCGGGTGATGACCTAGATTAAGACACGCCTGGAAGATGTGTGTGAGAGTCAGCCCGATCCCGGTCCATCCTTCGGCGTCCGGGCGGCCCCATGCACACTTAAGGAGGAACCAGCCCACCCCGGACACTCCTGGCACCAATTTGTTGGATGCGGCAGTCAGGAGGTCACGGGCCTCTTCCTCCATCAGAGGGGCGAGGGTTCTCGTGGGCCTGGGGTCTGGATCACCTGGGAGAAGGAGGGGGATGTCCCCCCTTTGGGTAGCGAAGAAACGGTCTGCCAACATACCTGCCATTTCCTCGTGGTCATATTGGAGCTCCCCATTGGCTCCCCGGAGTGCTGGGATGCGTGTGACCGAGCGTCCATGGCGCCAGGCGGCCACCTCCCACATGTTTGTGGTGGTGATCGTCCGGTCTGCCCATTCGTGCTTGGCCTTCTTGATGACACACTTGAGCGCTTTGTTCGCTTCCCTCGTGGCTGGCGTTCCAACGGCGGCCTTGACTGCGTCGGTTGCCACGGTGCACTCATCCGTCCACCACCGAGCCACGTGGGCGCGATTGCATCCCTTGCGCTTCATGGTGGTATCACATGCAGCGTTGAATGCCGCGTGAATGAGGTCGATGATGGTGTCTATCTCCGCAGCAGAGTGCGGAGGCGCATTCAGGACTGGCGAGTGGAGGGCCATGAGCCGAGTCCATTCGAGCCATTCCTCAGTGTCGATGTCCGTGTCGAAGTTGTTGGTGACGTCTCTGGGAGCATGGCACAGGCGGTGGTGAGTGTATGCGATATTGCGATGGTGCGAATGAGCGCATGGTCAGATCCCAGTGACCCCGGCCAGTCAACCATCCCCCCATAGAACGTATGTTGGACTTCGGCGGCGAAGTTGCGCCACACGAGGTCCAGGGTGCTATCCCTCTGGTTCTGCTCTGTGGTGCCGCATCGTGTGGGCTTTCCAGGGACATTCAGGAGCTGGAGCATGTTCAGTGCCGCCCAGCCCTCGAATTCCCCAACCCACGGAGAGGGGGCCCATCCATAGGGCAACCAAGAGGGGGAGTGAAGATTGAAGTCCCCCACGAGGAGGGTGGGGATGTTGTCACCGAGCTTGAGCCACAGGAGCGCGTGCAGGGCGGTCGGGTCGGCAACATCGTTGTAGAAGTTGACTATGCACCACTTGTCTTTCCCGGCGCGTATGTCGGTGATAAGTATGCACGGGTGCTGGACGAGGTCGAGTCGTGCAACGACCTCCAGTCCATTGTATTTGCGGCCCGTGCTGGTGTCGTGTTTGCGGGCATAAGTCATCACCTTAGCCCTCTGTCCGTTGGCGAAGTACAGGTAGATCAGCTCCCACCGCTGATTGGCCGCACCTCCCAACACATCCACCCCCCACTTCTCGGAGTTGTTCCTTCTCGTGCCAATGCGGCTAAACCATGGTTCTTGGATGCATAAAATGTCATCCTGTGTGTTTGATTCGAGCAGGGCATGCATGGCGGGGTTGCGTCTCCCCATATTGACGCTTCCGATGGAGAAGTTAGGCATGAGGGGGGGTTAGGCTGAAGTCGCGGATCCTGTGGGTGAGGCAGGTTCCTGGGGGGGATAAGATGTTGCCGTTCCAGTCGACCTGGCTGAATGCTGCACATTCGAAGGCCGCCTGTTCATATTCATTACTACCCGGGCAGATCTTGTCAAGGACCGTGTGGTCTTCCTTCACCACGCGCGTCAGGTAGCGGCGTTCCGTTGTCCTCAGAGTGAAGAGGGCCTCGTCGACGTCATCATGGTCGAGTTCCCACCATGCGCCCTGGTAGAAGATGCTGAAGACGAGGTTCTCGTCTTCAGCCTCCATCCGTGCGAGGCGGTCAACTGGCGTAGTGGAGGTGAGCCGGCATGATGCGGTTACTTTGGAAGAGGCCGGGCACCGAGGCCAGTGCAGCCTGAGCGGCCGTCTGGCAGGGGGCAGCGAGGGTCTCTTCGGTGAAGTGGGTCAGGGTCGACTGGGCTAGGGTCGTCCCTGCCTGTCAGAGTGCTTTCTGCTTCGCATCTCCAACAGTGCAGGCCTTGAAGGTCTGCCGCATTGTAAGATTTTGCTGGTATAGGGGTGGGGCCAGCAGCGTGAAGGGCGCTCTGACGGGCCATAGCCCGGTCAGTGGACATTTCGCCCGGTTTGGCAGTGTCCGAGGCCTTTGTGATGCGGTGGGCTTTGGGGGGGGGCTTAGGTTTGCCCGCGAGCGCTTAGAGGGATGGGTTGACTTCTCCCCACCCCCCTGCGATCGGCTCGGCTCCCCAGTCGACGTATGAGGGGAGGGAGGCGGCGAGCGTGTCGCTCTCACGCCCGGCCCTCATTTCGTCGTCTGTGAGTGGCGCATCGTCGTCATCCACACGCTGGGGCGCCTTGCCTTTCGCCTTCTGGGGAAGGACCGGGGCAGGGGCGGCAGGCGTGCGGCCTTTGATGGTCGCGAGGCGGGGTGCAGGGAAGTCACCTCGTTTGGCACATTTCCGGGATCTCGTGTTGTGGCCGAGTTCACCGCAGAGGAGGCACTTGAACTTGCACAAGCAGATGCCTGGTTTGGCATGTGTGCCCGTGCATTCAAAGTTGTGATCATCAATGTGATGGTCCCATCCGCATTTCTGGCAGCGAATCTGGTCCGCGTGCCATTTGCAGGACTTGTTGTTGGTGCGGTGGCCCAGTACGTGGCATCTTCCGCATTGGATAAGGGTGGGGGTGTCGCCACAAGGGATGAATTTCACCTGGTAGCTAAACATGGAGATGGGCCCTGCCATGGCTGCCTGAACAACAGCACCAGTGGGGTCCTCAAGGGTGAAGCCGATGGTGGCCGTGGCGTCTCGGAGGTTGGCGGGGTGTGTAAGCCAGTGGGGCTTAACGATGAAGGGAACGGTTTCAAATGCGGGGTGAAGATGTAGCTCAGCTGTCAGCTGGTCCTCATCCCAAATTTCCCCCGTGTCGCAGTCGGTGGTGACCACGCCGCGGAGTTGGGCCCAAAACCACCCTTCGGAGGGGACTAGCATTGCCCCCGGGAAGGGTTCGCATAGCCACTGGGAGTAGGGTAGGATAGTCAACATGGGGAGCTTGCCGGCGAAGATGTAGACAAAGTTTCCGGTGCGCGCAGCTTCGCGCGACCAGTGGCTGTAGAGGAGGCAGATGGGTTTGGCAGTCTAAAGTTCCAGTGCCGCTCGGACCTTGCTGACAATGGCCCCCGGGTTGAGGTGCCGAAGCTTCTCCTCCTGGGTCTTGTCCGCAAATCCACCATGTCTGATTACCACCACTTTGGTCGTGTTGGCCTTGGCGGGGGAGGATGGGGGCGGTCCGCGCGCATGGTTGCCAGCCGGCGTGCGTCCCTGTGCCACCGCAACCACCTTTGCCTTGGCCGTGGTGGCGTCATGGGAAGAGATCCCCTTTGCCGTAGCTGTGGAGTATGCGGGTCGCCCACGTTGCCCAACGTGGATGAACCCATCGTCCGGGCTGCTCAGGGGGGTTGCAGCTGGCTTCGCAGGAAGTGCAGGTGCGGGTGCCGTGCCCATGGCTTTAGCAGTCCCCGTCGCTCTGGTAGCCTGGGGAGTAGCGTTGGCCAAGGGGGGAAACTCATCAGAGGCCGGTGGGGGCGTGAGAGCTTCCGGGATAGGTGATGGGCCCTCCTGCGGGGCGGGGATTGAGCCAGCCTTCGCCTTGGGAGGCTGGGGCTTGGTGGCTGATGTGGCAGCGACGGCCTTCTTTGGCGCAGCAGGTGCGACCGAAGGTCTCGTTGGCACAACGGCTGGGAGTGGTGGTGTGAACTCACTCTTCTGCCCTTCAATGGTGTCAACGCGACTGGCCAGTGAAGAGACGGAGGTGGTCAGGGAGGTGAGCATCTGCGCAATCTGAACCAGTAGTGGGTCAGCTGCAGCAGGTGCGGTGATTGGTGCTGGGGGAGCCGGGACCGGGGCTTTGCTTGCCTGGGGAGGGGAGGGATCGTCCTCCATTGCGTTAGTGGGGCAGTGCATTGAAGATGCCACCCCGTTTGCGCTGTTCTCCCGTGGTCCTACCTGTGGGGGTGTAGCCTCTGTCGGCTGGTCAAGTGGCGGCGCCAATGAGGCGCTTTGTTGCGAGGTGGTACTCAGCTGAGACCCCTCGTATTCTACCAGCGCCTTTGGGGCTTCGCCAGCCACGCCATCCTCCCGCGTGTCCATCGGGCTGGGGGATTTGGTGGCTTTGCACTTGCCCCCCGCCTTCTTCTTGAGTGCGGCCAGGTGCTGCTCCTCTTGCACCGCCCTCTCTTCCTTTAATTGTTGGGCCCTTACAAGCTTGGCCCGGTATGCCTCGGCATCTGCTCTGATTTCGGCCCGCACCCCCGGGTAGATGCGCTCCCTCTCCTCCCAGAGGTAGTCTTCCCGAGTTGTGAGCTGGGCCAACCATTCCACCTCTGGCCAGATACGAGACTGCTCCTCCGCTACCCAGTCCTGGTACTTCGCCCTTACATATTCTTCGGCAAATCTGCATTTCTCCTTGATCAGTAAGGAGGCGTCAGAGCCGCACTCGCGGATGACGTCCTCTAGCGTAATCTTGGCCAAGGCCTGCTTCTTTGCCTCCGCCAATTCCGTTTCCTTCCAGGCCCGCCACTGGGCCGCCACTTCTGCTTCGTGGGCTGCCTTCTGCTCCTTAAGAGCTTGGGCGTCCCACTCTGCGTGGAGTTCCCGCAGGCGGTCAGCGTGGTCATGTTCCCACGACTGCTTGTAGAGTTGGTACTCTGCCTGCATCGCCCCTGCCACAGCCACCTCCTTTTCAAGACCCTCGGCCATGATCTGGTCAATTAGGTATGCAAAGCCATCATCCACCGCCAGGCTTCGTAAACCCGCCCACATGCCTTTCTTCCATTCGTCCACCTGCGGGGCAAGCTCATCACGTACGGCCTGTTCAATGACCGCGCGCTCCTTTGCCCTGGTGGCCTCCCACAGCTCTGCGCGGTTGACCCGGGCGTCACCCAGGGCCGCCAGTTCTGCCTGCATCTGCGCTGTGACCTCCTGCAGCAGTCCCCGCTGCGAAAGGGGGAGTGGGAGGCCATCTGCCAACTGGAATTCGTCAGGGCAGGGGGAAAGGGAAAAGTCCCCCTGTGTATAGAAGTTATTGCTCGTCAGGATACCCCTTAGGATAGCTGACGAGACGATGGTGTAGTGTTGGGGAAGTTCGGTCTCAGACCAATCCAAACTCGGTTTGAACCAAACCCAAACCGTTTAATTGGTTTGGGTTTGGAAAATTCTGAAAATAAACCAAATGGTTCGGTTTGGGGTTTGGGACCCCCAAACCGTTCCCAAACCGTTCCAAACTGATTAAGAAAAATTATTAAAAATTATTTTATATTTTGTCCTTAAATGGTTTGGTTTGGTTCAAACTGAGTTCAAACCAAATTTAAACCAAGTTTGACTGAGTTTGAACCAAAATAAATGGTTAAATTTATTATTATTAAAAATATTTCATGTTTTTGGTGTCAAATTAAGTTTAAACCAGGTCTTAACTGGTTTAAACTTGGTTTAAACTCGGTTTGAACCGAACCAAACCGATTAAGAGGCAATTTAAAATAACTTTTTTTAATCGGTTTGAAATGGTTTGGAATGGTTTGGAATGGTTTGGAGCAGTTTGGGTTCGGTTTGGGTTCGGTTTGGTGAAAATTAAACGGTTCAGTTTCCGGTTTGGCCAAAACTGGCCCAAACCGAACCAAACCGAACTTCCCCAACACTACGATGGTGGCCGCTCGGAACCAGTCCGCAGAGCCCAGGACCCAAAGGTGGGGGTTGCTTGGACAATCCAGGCCAGCCGACAGAGTGGCCGCGACGGAATGAAAAGCTGCGTTCAGCTCGACGTCGGTGCCAATCTGGAGCCCCTCCTTCAGAGGGGACAGGTTGCCCCCCTGTAGATAAAAACTGTAGCCGATTCGTTGGGGGTGGAGGAGACCGGCCATGTCCCTCATTTCCACGTTGGGACTCCCTGGTAGGCCGTTAAGCACTTCGTGGGGGAACCGCGGGATGGAGGCAAGCTCCCTGAGTTCGTCCATGGTGGCTTTCGCCCATTGGGTCTGGGAACCGTCCGCCCAGAAGACAGAGGGGGTGTCTACCAACACAGGGTTGGCAGCATTGCCCTCAGGGGCCAGGGTGGCGGAGCGTAAGTCACGCGGGATCGGTCGCCCCCGGAAGTTCATTGAAGCAGGAGATGCCACCAGCGTGGTGGAATCGTCGCTCGACGAAGTATCTGAGTGATCGCTAGGTGGTCCGGGTGCAGCGCCGGTTAGGCTGGAGACCGAGGGCCGGCAACTGATCGGGTGGTAACGTGATGATTGGGAGGGTGTGCGGATGGGACCCTGGAAGTCCCGGGCCGATAAGACCTCTACGCTATCCTCGCTGATGGTGATGTGGCTGGGGGACGCCGTGAGCACCGGTGTCGGGGCGGCAGCCCGGAGCATCTCCTGAGTGGTACCCTCACGGGCCCGTTCTAGCGACGCAGGGTCAGCAGGGGTCAGGCGACGTGCCAGATAGGCAGCCACGCGTTCGGCGTATGGCAAGTGCCACTCAGGTTGGTTGTGGAGGCATGCGAGGCACGTGTAAAACGCGGCCTGCAGGCGTCCAAGAAGTTGGATAGACGGGAATGTGCGATGGACGAAGGCGTCGACGCGTTCAATGGGGGAAGCATGGATCCAGCATGTTAGTGCCATGATGGAGATGAAGTGGTCGCCCGCGTTTGCTGAGAAGTCCACTGCATTCTTGTCAACTATCGCCTTGGGGAGATTAACCTCGTGGGCTAACCAGTCCTCAAGGAGACGTTCAGCTTCGATCGCGTCCTCCTGAGAGTCCATGATGGAAGGTGGTAGGTGGAATGAGCCCGCCGGTGAGGGGTCAGGGGACATATGGGCGGCTAGGAATGCCTTGATGTAGCTATGGGAGGGGGACGAGTATGTCGTGGGGTTGGAAGCTTCGTGGCGATGTGCCGCACGCTCGGTGAATAGTGCTCGGAGAGCTGTGGTGAGACGTTGGGACGCTGGTTCCAGCGTGGGAAGGACCTCCTGGGCCACTCCTGCCGGTGCGTCGAGGAGCCGTCCCAGAGTATCCAGGTACTCCGGGTCATCAGCATGGTCCAGGGGGTTGGACACCTGCGACGGGTGGTAGCTTTGGCTCTCGAGTGCACGTAGTTGGGCAAGGAGGGCGGCGCCGACAGTGGCGATCTGTTCGGGAGAGGGGGAGGGGTCGACGGACGCGACCTGCCCTTCCTGTGTGGGAACAATGCGTTCCATGCCCAAAGGCATTTGGGATGGTACGAGAGTCGAATTATTCAGACTCTCTGGGTTGGTGGGGAGTGGGTGCTCGGTAGGAGTGGGGGTGTAAGGCTCGTCTGCGACAGCTCCCAGTATCGCAGTGGGCAGAGATAAATGCAGGCAGTGGGGGGGCTGCGTGCAATGAGGGGGTAGGGGCGTGTAACGTTGGGGAGGGTGGTTCGGATGGTGCCAGGACGGCAAAGGGGTTGTTAGATTGCTCCATAGAGCTCTAGGCCGACAGAGGTCGCGAGGACACCAAGCGTTCGCTCTGTTGGGTACAGTATGCGAGAGTAACTAGACCACTACCAGGAGATGGTGGTGGTTAGAGGAAAAGGAGTGTGTCCCGTCTGCAGCCCCTTTCCAGCGGATGGTCGCATCATTGCGGGAGCTACGTTTTCTTGTGCAAGATACCGATTACACAAGCGATTTGGACCATTTCCTGGCCGAAGATTTTTGGGGGGACATCATAGGGCCACATGTGCTCCTCCCCGCGGCGAACCTCGAGTCCCTCTCTATGAGCTGCAATATAGAACCTGGGTCACTGATTCGTCTTAACTTGAGCTTGATCACCTTCCCACGCCTCACATCACTTTCACTTTCCAACTTCGCCTGGGATGATGTAAGATGTGACCCTGAGGTGGTTGTTTCCCAGGTGGAAGATTTCATCGTGCATCATGGAAGGACGCTCCAGAAGCTCAAACTGCACAATTGCATGATCTTCATTCCACTATATAGGCCTACGCCGGTCCGCTCCTGGGCAGCTGTGTGGAACCGGTTCGCCGATGAGCTGAGCAAGTTAGTAGACCTGGTGGTGGAGTATAACTTTAATCAACAATATGTTTATTTTGTCCCCCTATTCGGCTTTGACGAAGAGCTGGCCTTCATACTACGTGGTACAGAACAGGACTCCCCTGCACTTGAAGCACTTGTCATGATCGTGAAGGAGAGGAAGGGTTCAAGTTTGACCTCTCACGATGGCGACTAGTGAGTGAGAAGAGAATTGCTGTACTACCTCCCGCTTTTACTCCTTATTCGATATAACATCCCCAGACTCGATCCTCGGTCAAAGCATTATAGACACCAGTTTGATTCAAAAGGAAGACTCGAAACCAGGTCCAATTAGTGATGTTCCGGCCCGGCTTGGCCTGAAAGCCCCGGCTTTGGCCTGGCCCAAGGCAGCTCTGGCTTTCAAAAATGCCAGGCCAAGCCAAAGCCCCCACTTAGGGCTTGGCTCCGGCTTGGCTTGGCCCAAGCCACGGCTTGCATAGAAGATTTTGAAAAACATTGTCTACAGTACAAGTATCTAATCTGAATCTAATCCATACCCACCATGCTCTACTGCTGTGCTCCACTGTTCCCCTCGTGTCACTGCTCTGGCCCAGACTCTGGTTTTCCTGCTCCTCTGGCACTGCACTGGTCGCGCAGGCCTCCGCAGGGCGTGAAAAGTCGCATGTAGGTCTGCAACGATCGCAGACGCGTCTGTACCGAATTGCTAAGGCCGCGTGTGGGTGCGATGAGGTCGGGAGCGACTACATAGTGCTTGCTCGGTCGAGTCGTCGAAAACGGTTGTGCACGCTTCTGCGTGGCGCAACACTTCGCATAGGTAATTGCCCGTATTGGAAGCGCGTCGGGTTCAGGCTGCTAAGGCCGCGCGCGAATGCGGCGAGGTCGGGAGAGGATACATGGAACCTGCTGGGTCAGGTCAGCGAAGGTCGTCGGAAACGGTTGCGCACGCTTCTGCACGGCGCAACACTTCGCATAGGTAATCGCCTGTATTGGAAGCGCATTGTTTTCAGGTTGCTAAGGCCGCGAGCAAGTGCGGCGAGGTCGGGAGAGGATACATGGAGCCTGTTGGATCAGGTCGTCAAAGGTCATTGGAAATGGTTGCCCACCCTTCTGCGCGGCGCAAAACTCTGTCTAAGTGTCCATCTAAATCGGAAGTGCATTATGTTTGAGTAGCTAAGGCCGCGCGCGAATGCGGCGAGGTCGGGGGAGGAAACATGGAACCTGCTGGGTCAGGTCAGCGAAGGTCGTCGGAAACGGTTGTGCACGCTTCTGCGCGGCGCAACACTTCGCATAGGTACTTGCTTGTATTGGAAGCGTGTCGTGTTCAGGCTGCTAAGGCCGCGCGCGAATGCGGCGAGGTCGGGAGAGGAAACATGGAGCCTGCTGGGTCAGGTCGTCGAAGGTCGTCGGAAATGGTTGCCCACCCTTCTGCGCGGCGCAAAACTCTGTCTAAGTGTCCATCTAAATCGGAAACGCATTATGTTTGAGTAGCTAAGGCTGCGCGCGAATGCAGCGAGGTTGGGAGAGGAAATATGGAGCCTGCTTGGTCAGGTCATCAAAGGTCATCGGAAATGGTTGCGCACGCTTCTGCGTGGCGCCAAACTTCACATAGACGGCCGCCTGTGTCGGAAACGTGTCGTGTTCGGGTTGATAAGGCCGCGCATGAGTGCAGTACGCTGGGGAATGCAAGGGGCGGGCATAGGGGTCACTGGAGAGGAACAAGACAAAGTGAGGTGACGACACAGAAGAAAGGCCAGATAAGTCACATTTGTACTCACAAGAACGTATTGCCAGCTGGCAGACCGCCACACATGCGTGAACAGAAGCATGTAATCGCTTACATAACCAAAGCCCCGGCTCGAGCCGTTGGCTTTGGCTTTTCACTTTCCTGAGCCGGGCCAAAGCCGTTTCTAGGCCATCACCATGGCTTGGCTTGGCCCGGCCTAAATGGGCCCGGCTTGGCCCGGCTTCTGGCTTGAAGCCGGGCCATGCACATCACTAGGTCCAATGTTACGGTACCTGGACTCCTTGAACCACAACCATCACCAGGGCGGTTTTTCCCACACCCGGGCAAGGTTGGTCCAGAATCCTAGTCACCGAACACCAACGGCCCAACAAAGCAATAGACACACCCTGTTATACCATGAGAGAACTGAACCAGAACTCGCACCATTACCTGAAAGAAGACACCTAATACCACAACAAATGGCCTCCTAGCGAACAGCTGTAAGAACCACTGAGCTAGACAGACAGTAATCAACGGCAAATGCCCACATTGAACCAGAAAGCTGTAACAGCCGTAAGAGCACATAGGATTTCATCAGTATCAACCCCAAGTAGGCTGGGCTCGATGCACATTCGCCCCCCGTTTGCACCAACCGTGACGACCCGACTCCAACCCCACCAAACAGATGCACAACATAGCCAAATAATTACCAAACAGACACATCAGCCAACTCAACACAACCAAGCCGCATGGCAAGCAAGGCAGCAAGTGAGATAATTAATGACACAGGCCGAACTAAAGACAATACACTAAAGGATCACTCAACGGAGGAAATAGAGCGCCAATGGCTAGCCCAAATAAACCGAAGACCGATAAATGACAAAATAATAGCCACGAAAATCAACCAAAACAAAACACCTAGTCAAAACCACCTGGAGCCCCCCCCTCACTGGCTCAATATTCGTGAGGTTTTAGTGGGTAGGAGACCACACCGTGCCTAACCGCGGGCGCCTTGTGTCTGAGTCCCACACTATCCCCCACACCAGGGGGTGTGCGCAAATGCATTTTCCCTCACAACCGGTCCCCCCCGGCCCGGCAACACGTGCGCTAAGTAGGGCTGATGGTAAATCTCCTGCTACTTAGCACTTGTTCCTCCGTATCTAGACGTCTGCCCGTAGACAAGTAACTAGATACAGGAATAAAAGCGCCCATCCAAAAAAAAAAAAAAAAAAAAAAAAAAAAGTTACGGTACCTTAACGCCTTTATTTTATTTTATTTTTGGAAGAGTGCTCATATTTCGCTATCTAGCTTCTCCTTTTGTCTACGGATAGACGTCTAAATACCAGTATAGTGTGAAAAGCAGATTGCACCAGCGGGAGAAAGTGTCGAGAATGTCGAGCGGTGTGATACTGTTTGGTCTTGTTGTGTCAGGCAAGGTCTTCGGTATACACATCCGCAACCGTTACATGACGCTATTAGCGAAAGCAGACGCCGCTGTGATGTCCGACATCGGAAAAAGTGTTGAATACCAGGTATGTGTGAATTTCATTATGTTCTGTCTAATTAATGGCAAAGTACAGGTTTGAGTCGCCGAGCTCCGAGCCACAGGATACATCACTGGATAAGCCAGATCTGCGGAACGTGCACCTTGAGTCTAATCAATTCGGCAGAAGCCTGTGGTTAAGAGGGCCAGACTCCTCTATCTTGTGATGTTGCACGGTGAAGAGAGGTTTTTCTTTGTCGTATTTGGAGGTGTTAAGGGGCTCCGGCATGCGTGCATTGGGGGGTTTTTTTTTTTTTTCCATCTTTCATCTCACTGCTGTCTTTCAGCAGAGGCGATTCGACTTGTTATATTCAACCTATGGCTGATCTATTCTCCAGAATCCATATCGTCACGTCTGCAACCGCAGAGTCCGCGATCATGCACCGCTTAAGCGTCTTCGCCTCAAGCGGCTCCTAACACTCATTTCTATTTCACTAAAGTCCCTTAAACACGCTCCGGTGTTAACATTCTCTCCATCTCCCTGTCCTCAACGCGCCCCCAGATACCGCCGGCACAAACTTGAACGATGAGCTGCACATGCCGCGGGTCCATCTGTAAACACAATTAGGTGTTCAGAGTGTTCAGAGCTGTTCAGAGTGTCCTTGAACGGCTCCGAACAGCTCTGAACACCTACTGCAATTACAGATGCTCTCCAGCGCCGACGTCCGGAAATAGCTGAAGAGGGAGATCACGCCGTCAGAGATGAGCGCTCTTGTCATCAGGGTAGCCGTATGTCCTCTGCCTCTCTCTCAGCTTCATCTACTGGTGCGCTTCGTTCTCCATGCAGAGACAAGGTTTACCACAAGAAGTTCGCGCAAACCCACTCGCTAGATCCCACATCGCAATCGCCATGGCTCTGTGCGACCCGACCACCTTCGACTTCGACTAGCTCATCAAGCTCAATGTGGTCCTCATTGCGCAGATGCACCTGCTCTTTCGTCCTTTGGAAATTCTTAAGTGGCAGACTGGACACCCTCCACGCCTGGCAGAAAGCATACACCGACACCTCCGGGTCGGTACATGACCGTGACCTAAATAGAGCAGCTGGGTCATTGACGGTATACTTTCCATCCGTCTCGCTCCCTACCGAACCATTTCCTTTCTTTCTTCCAGGACCTCGGGGAGTATCGCATCTGGATCTCGACATCGTTGCCTTCATCCGGCGCTGTAGTGAGGCAGTCACGATGGCGGTGGGGCCGGCACCGAAGCTATCTGGTTGGGACGGCAGATGCACATAAGTTTCAATCGCCCACAAAGGTCTGTCAGTTTCGATGTTGACGTCAGAATCTTTCTCGATCGACCACGTGCCACGTACATGCTGATCCATTAGTTAGGTAGCTTGCCATGGGTGTCCTGCGATCAATTCTACTCTCCTGCAATGTTCTTGTTCCTCGTCTAAGAGTAGCTCTACAGTGCTGACCCTACAAGATGCTCGACGCTGCTCTCGACAAGGACCCAAGCAACCAGTATAGACTATTATGGCTGGGATAGGGATGGTTGACCGGATGTTCGCAGAGGCTTCCGCGTTACTGCTCGTCAACCCACCGTGGGTCAAGACGAAGGTTGAGACACATTCAGACCTCCATACTCTATTCGAGTTTATACTTTTTTTGCCACAAGATTGTACCACATAATAGGATAGCATACTAAGGTAGCCACCATCCAGTTTCGACGACCTTTATGTAAGCAGAAAGTCATCCGTTTTGGCTCGAACACTCCTCCCTCACAAAGCATCAAATTAGATATTTAATCTAAAGGTTTGGAAGGGAAGAACCCCTTCTTTGACGTGTATAAGAGTTTTTTTTTAAAAAATATGATTTGACAAACTTTTGTGTGATTCAAACATTTTGTGTGCAAATGTAATTCCTTTGACTTACAGTTGATTTGAGCGACATTTACAAATCCAAGGAAAATATTCTGGTGAAAACACATGATCTAAAAGTCACGTGTGCTCCCTCTGAAGTCGTGCGAAGTTGGACTTTGTAGCCTGTAAATTCCTGCAGATGCCAAAGAGAAAGGCCAGAAAATGTGCACGCATCATGAATGCCACCCAAGCAAGACAAAAAAAGAATCACCGACATATTGAACCAGGTGCGTGGTGTTCCTCAATGCCGGCAAACAGAAGGCTCATGGCCATTGGCTGCAGTAACCCCGGATGGGAACAATGCGGCACGTCCCACATCCCCAAGTCTGGAAGGGTCCATGGACCTGGGCCATGAAGGGGATAGGGGTGGTCATGATGGAGACACCACCCAGGCTCTTCAGGGTGCGGAGAAGCAGGCAGAACAATCCATAAAGTGCCAACGTGCTCCCCATTTCCCTGGAAAGTCTGAGAGGACCCTGAGCAGAGAAAGACTGGCCTGGAGGAAGTTAGCAGCCAAAGGATTCACCACACTGCCGGATTTCTTTAGGCAGAATGTCGAGAAAGAAGATTGGCAGGCCAGGCTCAATGCCTTGGTTGCTGCAGCTGCAGCTTCCTGGTGCAGATCTATGCAACAAAGGCAGGAGGAGGAGGAGGAGGAGGGGGAAGGGGAGGCTGAAGCATCTAGAGATGATACGATTGCCGCAGGCATGCCGTGCATCTTCAAAATCACTTCCCACTCGGAGCCCATCCAGGTTGATAACACAGCCAAAGTTTTGTCCATGCCCCAGGCCAGCCCCAGCCAAGGTTCCAGCTCACTCAAAAGAGCACGGTGTGTGCCCCGTATTTGAGTCCATCATCTGATACCCTTGGAAGAATCAGAAGAGAGCAGCAGCAGCTGCAAGATGCTGAGTGATGATGACTTGGACTCAGACAGTGCCCCCTCCAAGTCAAAGAAGATGCAACACGATCACAATGATACTCACAGCATCATCATGTGCAAGCTTGAGGAGCTTCGCCAAGGGTATGATCCTCAGGCTGACAACTCCAGTCCCCAGTTTTCCCAAGACAGTGCTCTGAAATACCTTCAAGATCGCACGGCATTGGACGTTGCTCAAGGGGAGCTGAATGCACTGGTTGAAGAGAAGAAGATGGACCCAATTCTTTGTGGGCGCATTCAAGCAATGGTGGGGACACTGAATTTATTCATGGATGAAGACCTGTGTTACACCTGGACACGAGCTGTCGCTCGTCTTTGCAAAGTCTCAGAGCCACGGCAGTCTCATGTGCTTGATTGATACGGTACTGGGTGCTCACCTTCTTACAGTCCTGTGACCTACTGCTCCACAAATATAACTGGACCTGCTCAACTGTATTGGGGGATGAAGACATATCACAAGAAGTCCAATTCAAGCTGGGAGAGATGATGAAGAACGGATCAATCATGGCAACTGATCTCGTCAAGGTCATTGCTGGCCCAAAGATGCAAGAGCGATTCAAGCAAGCGGGCATCAACAAGACCTCCATTTCCGAGTGCACGGCGCATCATTGGCTAGGCCATTTGGGATGGCGGTATGGAAAGCAACAAAATGGTATGTATATTGATGGCCATGAACGTGAAGACGTTGTGGAGTACAGGAACACTTTCATACAACGTTTCAAGCAGCATGAGTGGCATTTCCACATCTGGGATGACAATGGGGAGGAACTTCCACCCCCCTGTGGCTTTCCTGTGCCAGAGGCCGCTTGGGCTGCTGGCCACTTCTGACTTATCCTTGTAACACATGATGAGTCGACATTCTTTCAAAACGATCAACGCAAGATTGGCTGGGACCGCAAGGGATCGAGCAAGACTCCGAGATCAAAGGGTGATGGCCAGTCCCTGATGGTCTCGGATTTTCTGACCTTGGAGTGGGGTTGTCTGCGTGATGATGACAAGTGTGTCGACTCCCTGCGCATCCATACACTAACCATGCTCATGTCTCTTCAGTGAAGCCCGTGTATATTTCAAGCCAGGGAAGTCAAGGGATGGCTGGTTTTCAGCCAGCGACTTGCTCGTTCAGGTCGATAAAGTGATCAACATTTTTGAGGGGATCACTAAAGGATGGGTCCAGGGCCTATTCCTCTTTGACAATGCCCCCAGCCATCAGAGGCATGCGGACAACACGATCTCAGCACGCCAAATGGTCAAAGGTGCGTGTGTTTTATCATTTTGCAATGCATAGCTCATATTCTTTCCAGTGCCTGAAGGAGGGTTAGACGCATGCCCCAGGTGGTTCACGCATGTGCGATGGCACCTTACCTAGTGGAGAAACCCAGTCGTTTTACTTCTTAGATGATCACCCTTCCATGCCCAGTTGGTTTAAGGGGATGGAAGTTATCATTTGGGAACGTGGGCTATGGCCAGAGAATGGGCTACTTGCACAGTGCACCAAGTTCAAGTGTCCGGCCAGTCACATGGACTGCTGCTGCCGGTGCGTGCTTTTCACTCAGCCCGATTTCACCTCCCAAAAGCCTCAGTTACAAGAATATATCGAGTCGCGTGGCCATCTCTGCGACTTCTATCCTAGGTATCACTACGAACTGAACTTTATCGAACAGTTCTGGGGTGCAGCAAAGTTCCAATACCGTGCAACGTCAAGAGCCGGTACACTCAAGGACATGGAGTCCACAGTAAAGGAGTGCCTCGACGGCATCTCGCTTCTCCAGATCCGGCGGTGAGTTTTCTTTATTCCCGTTATGCCACAGCTTAACATGTTCTCTAGGTTTGCAAATCGGTCTGCGCGTTTCATTGCTGCCTATTGAGAGGGTTTATCGGGTGCGCAGGCAGCATGGGCGAACAAGAAGTACCATGGGCATCGCACGTTACCCCCAGAATGGGTTCTCGCTGCCAAACAATCAACATAACCATGACTTAGAATATTTGACAGAAATGTGTAGATACATTCCGAAACATGGCGAAATCACGTGACCCGACCCTAGGGTTGAGAGCTTACATAAAGGTCGTCGAGACTGGATGGCGGCTACCTTAGTCGGTATGGTAATATTAAGGGCCCAACAATTTATTTTAGTAAGTAGCCGCCTACAATGAATATATGCCCAATTGAATCCAAGAGAATGCAGGATGTGTTAAATGATATCGTACTGGCCATGGGAAGGATGCTCATCAGGAAAACCTAAAAGTACTTAAATGCTCTTAATCAGGCCTTAAAATGCTCCTAAGGCAATTTTAAGGTCATTTTTTCCTAAGGCAATTTAAGCAAGGTCGCCTTCTTAACCTGCCTTAATGGCCATGACTTAATTCCCTTGATGACTTAGAGTGGTTCTGAATCAGTACTTAATGGACTTAAGGGGATTAAGTTGAGCCCATGGTCAGGTTAGGATATCAGTACAATTTAAGTCAACTAAGACCTGAATAAGACAGTATTCAAACTTTATCTTACATTTAAATGATTTGTTTTTTCACACAGGGATTGGACAGAACAGGATTTATGCAAATATATATTATGATAGGACTACAAGTAGCTATTAATAATACAGGTGGGGTGGGGATAGGTGCACCGGCGAGGTGGCAGTGGCGGCCATGCGGGTGTGGCAGGTTGAGTGGGGTGGCGTCAAAACGGCGCCGTGGGGTGGCATCGGGTGAACAACGGCGGTGCTGGTGTCACGGTGCCAGTGGTATGCCGTGTCGAAACGGCGCCGATGAGGGGTCGAGTTAACGAGGTGGGTGGCGATGACAGTGCCGGGGTCGAGGTGGTGGTGGAGGCCATGTCGAGACGGCACCGGTGCAGCGGGGTTGAGGTGGGCGGCGCTGGTGGAAGTGTCGCAGCGAGGTGGCGCCAGCGTGGTGGGGTCTTGGTGGTGCTGGGTCAGTGGAGCCGAGGGGGTGTCGCGGCCACGTTGAGGTGGCAGGGCCAGGGTCGAGGGGTAGCGGGTGCAGGTGTGAGGTTGCGGTGAAGTTGCGGGAGTGGGAGATCGAGTAAGAAAAAAATAAAAAGTGAAAAAAATGAACTCATCTGAGTGGGGCCCAAGCGCTGCAAGACGGCAACAATCGAGACGGCGGCAGCGATGTGGCCTGTGTACACACATGTGAGCGGCACACCGGGCGGGCTGGGTGCTCACATGCCGCAAGGTGTGAAGGGGGTGGGAGGAGGCCGCGATGACAAGGGTGACACTGTCCTGGCCTGCACCGGTTAGAGACGAACGAGAAAAAAGAAAAGAAAAAAAAAACATAGCTTCGTATTTGCGTGAGGGGAAAAAGGGAGAAAGTGGGGTGTTCGAATTCAGTCGTGACGCGTGACGTGGTGCGCCTTTCCCGCCACAAATTAAATTTCCGCCCGGAAGTCGCCCGAGTCTTGAACACCATCTTTTGTCTAAGTCAATTTGAGTATGTGTCTGCACAAAATCACACATTTTCCTTAAATCATTCTGCTTCAAAAAATCACAGAGTGTATAGGAGTGAAAAATAATTACCAATTGTTACTACAACAATACCAAAAAACAAGGAATTTGATTTAAATAGTATTGCTGCCAGTGCTAGCCTGCTAGGCTAGGTGGCCTATGTTGCAGCAGCTCAGAGCTGGTGTTTTCTATCTTCTGGAATAAAATTCGGAAACATATGAAAATATTGGAGCAGCTGGCTTTTGAAGAAAGCTGAGGGGTCCTCTGCCAAGTCTAAGCAATCCAAGCAACATTTCAGGAGTTATTTGACGTTAGCTGAAGGGTATTAGCTGACACCCTTCAGCTAGTGTCAAATAACTCCAGAACAGTTGTTCAGATTGCTTAGACTTGGCAGAGGACCCCTCGGCTTTTAAGAAGATCTACCTCCATAAATATTTTCATATTTATCTGAATTTTATTTCCAGAGATAGAAAAACACCAGCTCCAGCTGCCACAACACTATGGCTAGGCACTGCCAGCTAAGCTTTTCTGATATCTCAAGAAATAAAATAGATAAAACTATGAAAATATTTTGGGAGGTAGATCTTCTCAAATTCCAAGGGGTCCTCTGCCAACTCTAAGCAATACAATGGGCTGTTCCTGATTTATGTGACCATCTCTGAGATCCTTCAGCCCAAGGGTTTCAACTCTGGTTACATAAATCAGGAATGGCTGATCAGATTGCTTATAGTTGGCAGAGGACCCCTTGGCTTTTAAGGAAAGCCAGCTCCCCAAATAATTTCAGATCTTTCCTAATTTTATTTTCTAAGATAGAAAATATCAGCTCTAAGCTGCCACAACACTAAGTAGGAGTTCTTGGAAATAGTGAAAGCCAAGACACTTTTCATTGGGATCCCACTCAGTCATCCCATGTAAGTGCCAGTGCTTTAATTGAAGGAGACAGATAGAGTCTAGGCTGCAGTGCCAGTGGCCACGGACCAAGCCATGGACTTGAACTGGTTAAATAATTTAGGAATCAAGTTAGGAATGGCTAGTCAGGTCACTTAGAGTTGGCAGAGGACCCCTTGGATTAGGGGGTCTACCCCCAAATATTTCATTTTTTTAATGAGTAGATTTGAGTCATCTGGAGTCTGGACAGGTGAATGGCCTATATTAGGGAAAACTCAACTAGTACTAGTACTACTCAGAAATGCAGTCCCCATCCCATGTCCCCCCTCTCCATATCCCCCATCCCTGTGTCCCCCTCCCCCCTCCCCATATTCCCCTTCCCCATGTCCCCCCTCCCCTTCCTCACATCCCCCTTCCCCATGTCCCTCTCCCCCTTCCCATATTCCCCTCTCCCTTGTCCCCCTCCCCCATCCTCATATTCCCCTTCCCTTCATCCCCCTCCCACATCCTCATATTTCCCTTCCCTTCATCCCCCACCCCCATCCCCATATCCCCCTTCCCCTCATCCCCTCCCCCATCCCCCTTCCCCATATTTCCCTTCCCCTTGTCCCCCTCCCCTCCCCTGACCTCATATTCCCCTTCCCCTCATCCCCCTCCCCCATCCAAGGCTCCCCACATTCCCCTTCCCCATGTTCCCTACCCCCATTCTCATATTCCCCTTTTCCATGTCCCCCTCTCCCCATATTCCCCTTCCCAATGTTTCCCCCCCCATCCCCATGTCCCCCTCCCCCCACACTCATATTCCCTTTCCCCATGCCCCCCCTCCTCCATCCCTATATTCCCCCAATATTCCCTCATACACCCTTCCTCATGTACCCCAATCCCTTTCTTTCCCTTCCCAATATCCCCCCTGGCATGCCCATCCTCATCTACCCCTTCAAGTTCCCATGTTTCCCTTATCCACCCTTGTTTTCCCCTTCTCAATCCTCACCCATCTCACCACACTCAATTTGAAGTTTTTTTATCTATATCACATGTGTCCTTAATCTTGCCTTAAGACAATATTTCTAAGTGCAAATTACAGCAGTTTCCATATCGATAGGCCAAAACCCGGAAAAGCTAGTGGCGGGCTGAGTGAGCGGGGATCAAGGATAACCAGTTATCTGAGATCTGATCGAAAAAAATAAGACTTATCCTTTTTTTTTGTCACCCCACCCCACCATTTCTGTCATGGGCAATCACCGTCACATTTCTCGAGAAATCAAGGAGGCAGCATTGCACATGTCTCGTCAAGGGTTGACCGATGCCGAGATAAATGAGTTTCTGGGTGTCAGCGAGCGATCTACAAGACGGTTGAGGGCCCTGTACCATGCAACAGGTGAAGTGGTCCGGATACCAGTAGCCCCAGGCCAGCCACGTCTCCTCAATGGCCTTGATTCACGCGTGCGTTCATCTCTTTTTGTTGCAATGCTGAACTGAATATAGTTCTCAGTTTATTGAGGACTGTATAAAGCAGCAACCTGACATGTCGCTCAAGGAACTGCAGACACAGCTCCTTGAGGTGGCCGAAACTGAAGTCTCGACCGCTACAATTTGGAGGACACTCCGGCGAATGGGATACACTATGAAGACGGTAAGTATCTTCATGAAAACCCATGGGGTCACTGAACTTGAAAATTGACAGATCACATGGCCAGCCATTGAGCGAAATGAGGATGAATGCATTGCCTACAAAATGCTCATTGGCGAGCACTATGAACCCCACCAACTTGTTTTTGCGGACGAGAGTTCATTCAATCAAATGACCCTGAGGCGTCCTTTTGCATGGTCTCAACAGGGAGACCGTGTGCGCCGCCGGGAATTTTTTGTACGGGGAACACGGTAAGTATCGTTATTTTTCTGAGGCTGTATTGTCTAACTTCCACAGGTATTCTATCCTTCCCGCGCTGTCCCTCGATGGCATCCTTCATGCCGATGTCTTTGACCATGCGATAACCGGAGCCGACTTCCAAATATTCGTTGAAGGGCTGCTCGACCGCATGCAGCCATGGCCACTATCCAACTCAGTTCTTGTAATGGATAACGCGGCGATACACAAGGTTGATGGGGTCCGAGAGATGATTGAGGAACGTGGCATGCGTCTCATCTATCTCCCCCCTTACTCACCAGACCTGAACCCTATCAAGGAGGCGTTCTCCTCCATCAAGGCGTGGCTACGTGCCAATCGCGATTATGTGCTCGGTGGGATTGAAGGTGTCAATGCGGACCCATACACAGTGATTTGGGAGGCGATCTACAGTGTGACGCCAGAGAACGCTCTCGGTTGGTACCAGCATAGCGAATATATTGCGTAGTTGTCCAATTTGCTAGTGTGTTGCTTCATTTATCAAATATATGCAATTAGTAGGTGTGTTGTGGTTGTGCTATCGGTATATTAGCGGTGGTCATCTACTCAAAGGACTCAGTATCCGTAGTTGCGTCATCATCATCTTCATTCTTCAACACCTCAATCGGGGGCCCATCTTCGTCCTTCGCCTGCTCTTGCCTCTTCTGTTCTCCCTCCTCGTCGCTTGACACAAGAATAGCTTCGTGACGTTCTTCTTCCAGCAGCCGTCCCAAGATCCTTCCTTTACCCTTCCTGTCACCCCAGACCTCTTCAACCTCAACTGCCACCACATCCTCCTGCCTGCCACCCACTGTGCTACCTTTCCCCTTCGGTCGAATCACCGGTAACAGCCACTTGTCCACGTACGCATGAAGACTACCTGCGCCTTCCTTCCCAAGACCCCCTACCGTTGCCAACAACACCTGATGCATCCCGTACACCTGCATCACGGTTTTCATACCGAAATCAGCAAGGTCCGACTCCTTATCAACATAGCTGAAGGTTGGAGACGGGTCATGGATGTCCATCAGCTCCAAGAGCATACAGACGGGTGGGTCGATGTGATCCGCTGGTGCGGTGGGGGGTGCGGTGTTGGGCATTGACATGGGACGCTGACAACTCGAAGTAGCCCGGTGAGTCTTCGATGTTACTGATGTCCCCGTTGTAGACACTGGCGCTGCGATGTTCACTGCAACATGAACCTCAGGCGTGCCATGTGAATGGCGGGGTTTCTTGGTAGCTGGTCGGTCAAACAATTTCAGGTTTGGGGGGGCATGAATCGTTGCGTCAAGGGATGCCTTACACCGGGTGAGTACAGCATAACATCATCAGCAAATATTTGCTCACAATTTGTTGTGCCCACACCGTCAAATCCCTGTGGTCTAGGCGTTTGTGGTTGTCACATCCACCCGAACGGTCAACAAAACAATGACCCTTATGGGCCTCGCATTTGAGTTTGATATCCAACTCCTTGAATGCCTGATGCACCGCCCACTGTTCAGCAGTCATAGGTGGAGGGATGTCGTCCTGGCGCCTGCGTTTCTCCCTACTACCCAACACTTTTGACACTTTTGACAATGGCTTGGTCTACAAACAGTTAGTAACAGGGCTTCTGGTGAGTAGCAAGAATTCCTCACCAAGTTTTGGATTTCAACGCTCACTGTGTTCTTCCATGCCATGGTTATTTTCGTGTCTAGATGGGTGAGCGCGGCCTCCCACTCTTCCTCGCTACTCAAGTATGACACCTTACCAACATCCCTAGATAGTTTATACCCTAACTGTACCGGCAACGCTGTGTCCCGAAGGCGCTTCAATACTTCCGTCTGCAG
This sequence comes from Lactarius sanguifluus, assembly GCA_021527775.1. NCBI lineage: Eukaryota > Fungi > Basidiomycota > Agaricomycetes > Russulales > Russulaceae > Lactarius > Lactarius sanguifluus. Next base: position 48,148 of record JAKEYF010000281.1, read on the forward strand.
CTCGTCCCAGCTCATGGCGCTATGTCCCTTGAAGATGCTCTTTGCCTCACTTGAGGCGACGCTCACATCAAACTCCCATACTGGAAGATCAGGTAAGTGGGTTTCATGTGTGTGAGTTGATGCTGACTTACCTCTGGGTTCACACTGACTGTTCACATAGCGCTTTCCAGTACCGCACGGAGTTCTCGCAGGCGTTGCAGGGGGGTGGCACATTGGTGTTGCAGGGAGCTGGCGTGTTGGCATTGGCATTGGCACTGGCACAGATCCAGCGACGCCACTGGCCAGGTGCAGAGGCGACGGCATTGGCGCTGGATGTGCATAGTATGGTGCGTAAAATGATTGGTACTGCTGACCATAGTAGCCATGGGCTGTTGGCAGGTAGGGCCCGGGCGGTGTTGGGCCTGGGGTCAACGGAGGATATGGTACACCATGGGGCAAGTATCCCGGGTGTGGAGCAACAGCATGAGGTGGAGGCAGAGGATAGTTTGCTGGTATGGGTTGCTGAGAGTTGTTGAGGTGCCATGTAGGATCCATGGCAGAGTCAGGTAATACATTCCAGCCCATCATCTTCACATTTTATATCTGAATCAACCCCCAGCTCCCAACGAAATGTAGTACCCACAATCGTTCCACTTTATATATCGGCCAATGCAGCCAACACGGGATGTGTCATGCATGTTGGCGATATCGCTCGATGAACGCATAGATTGCTCAAAGTTGTAATAATGTTGATCTTGCCTTTTCTTTTTCTTTTTCTTTCTTTTTATTTTTTATTTTTATTTTTATTTCACCAAAAAATATGGTAAGTCTCGGCAAATACGCCGACGGGAGATCCCAAAACTCAGCCTCCCACTAGCTTTTCAGAATTTTGGCCTATCGATATGGAAACTGCTGTAAGTCACTGTTTCACCTTAACAGTCTGAGGTGCCTTGACAGGCCAATTAAGGCAGCTAAGCACTTTGAGGTTTTCCTGATGGGCTGACGGTGATCTCCTGTATGCTCAACATCTGGTTCCCTTACTGAAGGACCCGTGATGACTACATCCGAGTCAGTAACCAACAGCAATGATGCGGGTTGCGGCAGACGGTCTAGGGTGGGCAGAGTGTTTGCGTGGATTGCCCGAGTCGAGAAGGGGTCAAGAGCGTCATTGTCGTTCTGAAAACCGGGATTGTGGCTACCATCGTCCTCAATAGCAGCATCCAGATTAGGTGCAGCAGTCGGTCCCGGAGAAGCGCTAGGGGCAGTGGCGACTATTATCGGGCCAGTGAGATGTAGGATTGGGTCGTCGGAGAGTGAAGACAGCGGCGCACCTGTAGGAAGCATATTGTCGAGGACTCGACCTGAGGAAGCCAAAGGTGGGATGCTTGGGGGATCGGAGGGCGTGGGGGGTTCTGCATGTTGCTCGAGGGCAATGACAGCGGGTGGGGAGGTAGGGAAAAGAGGAGGGGATATAGAAGTTTCGGGGGTTGGATGGAGTGTGGTTATACCTGAGTTGACAGTGTCCCGTATTGCGCGAGCGGTGGCCGAAGCTGGTGAGGGAACAGGAACACCGAGGCTTTCAATAGATGGCTGATGAGTGGGGTGGAAGTTGTCGAGCGGTTGTGCATCCGCGAGGCTTTCGGTGACACGGAGTGGGGAAGATGCGGACAAGGGAGACGCAGTGGGACTGGCAATGGAAGGGACGAGCGCGGCGTTATTATGCTGGATAGTGCGAGCAAAGGTGGTGGGAGCGGAGTTGTCATGAATATGGCCAGCGACTTTGCACACTGGATACGACGATGGGGGGACCGAAGCATGAGGGGGGGCGGAGAAGCGTAGGGCAGAATCGGTATCTTGATGTAGAGAGACGTAAATGTGGCGAATCGGTGCAAGGATCCAGTACGCCATCCTCCGATTGTCGTTCTGAGCTTTGAGAACAATTTGATTCCAGAGAGAACAGAACTCGTGCTGCAGTTCAGGTGACGTTTCTTGTACATCAAATTTAGAAGCAGCATCTAGAACAATCTGGAACGAGAAATGCGGCCAGAATTCTTCCTGGATATGGTCAAATTGCTGGCGAACGACGTGAATCAAGACGGCCAGGGACAGGCTGTCACCATTTGCGGCGTAGCCTCGAAGGACCGATTCCCGGACGCCCAACACACTTGAGGCGAGAATGAACCACGAGTCGTCGCGCCGTTCCACCCTTCCAATAATACTGGTAACGATAGCTTCTGTAACTAATCTAGTACCTTGATTTCCGCCATTGCCCCAGCCTCTCACAATGCAGCCAAATTTGCTCGTTTGCAGTCCCATACACTTGTTTGAGAACATGATACTGTTCATGACCTGGTCGTATTGGTAATGAAACAAAGCCGGATCAAGGGCCCTCGCACAAATGATAGCTCGCCAATTTTTGACCGACTCTGGAAGCAAATCTGATGAGAATGTGCGGTCAAACAAACCCGTTAATGCCGTCGAAAGCTTTCCCATTTGCTCTCCAGTGAGACGGGGCAGAGGGTCGTCGACGACTCTCGAGCTGCGGAAGCCAGGTAAGCCGGAAAAGAAGCGCTCGAGTTCGTGGTCTTCGTCCAAACCGTTGAACGTCCAGAGAAACGAGCGAGTATCAATATCCGGTGGCGATTCCAGAGCAGTTTCCTCGGCTGTCTTCAGCATGCCTTGCAAGAGCAGTCTGCGATAACTTTCCTTCAGGGAGTAAAAGAGAACGGTGGCTCTTTCGGCAGAAAGCCAGAGATCAATGGGTGCACTCGAGGGTCCAGAATAAGACCACGAAAAACAAAAGACCGTAGAAAGAGTGAACCATAGGACCTGAAATGTGACAAACGATATTGCAGCAACAATGTGCCACGCCGGCAACGAAAGTGGGGTGTTGTAGGGGCTGTCGTGACGAAAGATCGGGAAAAATGTGAAGAACCCATACAGAGCCGTGCAAATCCCGATCCACGACACCACCGCCTTGAAAATGGTCAGGTCGACGTTCCATAGGAACACAGAGATGCCGGCAAAGAACAGGAACAGTGAAACGTGCAGCAGTGTCGGCAGCGCATCAACTGCCCACGGAAGGAGAAACTTATCGACACCTTCGAAAAAGAATGCGCGGATTCTTGCTCGCTTGTGTGGACTGTAACGCCGCCGAGTGACCTTGAGATATCTTCGTGCCCACTGCTGAAGCAACGTCGCAAGTAGAGTGCATGTGATACTGATGACCAAGCTCAAGAACAACAGCGTATTCACCCAAACAGCATATTTTGGCGGAGAAAATTGGGGCGGGAAAGCAGGGAGGGATGCCGAAATGTTGGATCCAGGGTCGGCGAGAGTAGCCTGATAGATATTTGCGAGGTAGAAATTGGATGTGTCCTGTGGGTTCGGTCGAATGTCCTGAATCGTCACTGAGATTAACGAGGCGACAGCAGCAGAGAATAAACCGGTCTATGGGAGATCAGTCGGTGTGAAACAGTTGGAGGATAGGGACGCACAAAGACGAGGATCCCTTCAGCGTCCGCTTTCCATCCTTCGACCATCTTCTCGTCTTCTTCCGTCGCCCTGTCTAGATACATCGAGAATATATGCCCCGACCCATCAACAAAGTTAGACATTCCCCGTGGCTCTTGAGTCGGTGCAGACCGGGGTGAATACGGGTGGTCTCCTATGGGGGTCGCGGTGGCAGGTGAGAACGGCGAGGATAGAGCCAAGTGTGAGAAAGGTACCTCTGCCTATATATGCTCCGGCAATATCGTCGTTCTCGAATGCTCGGGACATTGGGATGATGGAGGGGGTGGAATGTGTTGACTGTTCTTGATCAGATGTAAAGCCGCGAGGCGACCTTGGAGGCGACAACGGGGCGGTATTGTTTGGCTTTGTTGTGTCGAGGCGGTCGGACATTTCGTCGGGGCAGTGGCCATGGTGTGTGTCTCGTGTTAATACCTTTTGCAACAGGGATTCTTCAACTCATTATTCTAGTATGCCTACCTACTAAAGATAGAGTCTCCAGAAACAAAACGCATGCGACCGAATTGTTGCCGTGTTTTGGAGCTAGCGAGACCGTTCGACGCTTCGTCCGAGCATCATGGCGCCGATTATCTCACGTTCCTCGATTCGCGCGCTCCCGACTTCCCACTGCCGAACTCGCCATCCTCTTACAGTGCGAAGGACAGAAGCGTCGCCGACGAGGCGCTCCACCTCACCTCGGCCGCTCGGCGGTGGTGCGGACATGGACGGACGGGACCTCGCAGCGCCCTTCTACACGCCAGTGTTTCCGCCCTACGGATACGGCTGACGCCTCTTGCGGGAAATAGGCGGAGGCGCTTCCGTGATGAAGAAGCGAGCGTCGGTGAACTTTGTAATTACGGAGCGCGTTCGATGGTCTGTTTCAGGCACCGTTGTGAGTGTTCCGGTCCTTGCAAACCAAAGGCTTATTGGTCGCTCACGTTTGAACTGGGCGAGGAGTGGGTCTACGGGACGGGCCTGCGGGTCGTCGTCTGACGCCTCAGCAACTAGACGCCGGTGGTGGTGTTAATGCAGCACATCCAATTCGAGTCAATGGACGTGCGCCCGAGGATCATCGAGAACATGGTAGATATTGGCAAAAGAGAATGCGGAGGTCTGATAGGGACTTTGGTTGAATCACGAACACAAAGGCTGTGAGGAAGCGGAGGATTGACTGACTCCTCAACCTGAGATTGATGCGAGAAGGGAAGAGGCGTAACACAACTTACGAACCAAAGTTATTATCCGCGTCTACCACCAAGAAGGATATATGGTACCGATGAGAGGCCCTTTTCCATCCTCGAAGTTAACCTCGAGTTCCCAGAATCTTGCAGATCGAGGCGGGAAATGCATTCGGTGGGTTGGGCGTCAGTCACGCAAGTGTTGATATTATCTCGTATAGCGACGTGGCTTGGGGTTCGCAAATTTCGCCTACACATCTTTCGCCACGGTAATTATAATAAGACGATAGACACATCATATGATGGGGGAAGAATTGGATAGTATCAGTATGGTGGTATCGAGGGCCCAACAGGAATATGTATCCTATCACTGCAAACATCTAAGAGTTAAACGATATCATACTGGTAATCTGAAGGATGCGGAGGATCTCCTAGACGCTCCGGTTTTGGTTCCTTCAGTGAATGACTCGTGATGGCTACGTTCAGGTCAGCGATCGATGGTAGTGATGACGATTGTGGTGGAAGATCTAGGGTGGCCATAGTGTTTACAAGGATTTCCCGGTTCACTGAGGGGGGTTCAAGAATGTCCTGTTCCTTGCGCAAATCAGGTTTTGGGCTACTAACGTCCTCGACAACAACACCCAGATCAGGCGCAGGGGTCAGTCCCGAAGAAGCACTGGGAGTATTAGTAACTATAATCGACCGATGATATTCTGAGAAAGACGGTGAGAAGTCGGATCGAATCATTGGCGGGTGTGAAAACAACGGCGCACCTGTGGGAAGTATATTGCTGTAATAGGAAGCTGAAGATGGGGGGCCAGGTGGGGGGGGGTCTTCGTTGTGCCGAAGGGTAACAACAGCAGGTGGAGAGGTAGGGGAAAGAGGGGATGTGGATGTTTTGGGAGTGGGATGGGGCATTGTTACACCCGGGTTGACGGTGTCCTGTATTGCGCCAGCGGTGGCTGGATCGGGTGAGGTAACAGGACTGCGGAGGCTTTTAATAGTTGTCTGGTGAACGGGGCGGACGTCGTCGAGCGGTGGCACGTCAGTGAGGTTTTCGACAACACGAAGCGAGGCGGGAAAAGGCGGGGAAGGTGCATCGGGACTGGAGAGGGAAGCAGGGACCAGCGGAGCGCTATCATGCAGGGCAGTGCGAGCAAAGGTAGTGGGGGCAGAGCCACGAATGTGACCGGCGATGTTGCACACCGGATACCAGGGCGGGTTGCCCCAATTGCGCTTGGAGGCGGAGAACCGTGTTGGCGCAGAATCGGTATCTTGATGTAGAGACACGTAAATGTTGCGAATCGGTTCGAGGATCCAGGACGCCATCCTATGATCGTCGACATCCAGCACATGGCGAACAATTTGATTCCAGAGAGAACAGAACTCGTCGTGCAGTTCAGGTGATGTACGGCGCACATCGAATTTAGAAGCTGCTTCTAGAACATCCAAGAACCAGAAAGACGGCCAGTATGGTTTCCTGAAATGGTCAAATTGCTGGCGAACGACGTAAATCAAAATGGCAAGCGACAGGTTGCCACCATTTGCGGCGTAGCTTCGAAGGACGGGTTCCGGGACGCCCAACGCACTTGAGGCGAGAGTAAACCACGAATCATCGCGCCGTTGCACCCTCGCAACAATGCTCGTAACGATTGCTTGTGTAACCAATCCAGTGCCTTGATTTCCGCCATTGCCCCAGCCTCTCACAATACAGCCAAATTTGCTCGTTTGCAGTCCCATACATTTGTCTGAGAACATGATACTGTTCATGAGCCGACCGTACTCGTAGGAAAACAAAGCCGGATCCAGGGCCCTCGCACAAATGATAGCTCGCCAATGTTTGACCGACTCCGGAAGCAGATCTGATGAGAACGAGCGATGAAACAACCCCATCAATGCCGTTGAAAGCTTCTCTTTTTGCTCTTCAGTGAGACGGGGCAGAGGATCGTCGACAACTTTTGAGCTGCGGAAGCCAGGTAAGCCAGAAAAGAAGCGCTCGAGTTCGTGGTCTTCGTCCAAGCTGTCGAACGTCCACAGAAATGCGCGAGTGTCGATCTCCGATGGTGAATCCAGAGCAGTTTTCTCGACCGTCTTCTGCATCCCTTGCAAAAGCAATCTGCGACAACTTTTCTCCAAGGATTCAAAGCGACGGAAGGCTTTTGCGGCAAAACGCTCAAGATCAAAGGGTCCAAAACAAATGCAGGGACAACAAAAGACCGTAGAAAGAGTGAACCATTGAAGGACCTGAAATGTGACAAGTGATATTGCAGCGACAATGTGCCACGCCGGCAACGAAAGTGGGGTGTTGTAGGGGCTGTCATGACGAAAGACCGGGAAAAATGTGATGAACCCATACAGAGCGGTGCAAATGCCGATCCATGACACCACCGACTTGAAAATGGTCAGGTCGACGTTCCATAGGAACACAGAGATGCCGGCAAAGAACAGGAACAGGGAAACGTGCAACAACGTCGGAAGCGCTTCAACTGCCCACGGAAGGAGAAACTGGTCAACCCCTTCAGCAAAGAACGCGCGGATCCTCGCTCGCTTGTGTAGACTGTAACGCGGCTGAGTGACTTTGAGGTATCTTCGTGCCCATTGCTGAAGCAACGTCGCGAGTAAAGCACAACTAATACTGATGACCAAGCTCAAGAACAAAAGCGCGTTCACCCAAATTGCATAGTTAGGTGGAGAAAATGGGGGCGGGGAGGCAGGGAGGGAATCGGAAATGTTAGACGCAGGGTCGGCGAGAGTGCGATAGATATTCGCGAGATAGAAATTGGAAGTGTCCTGTGGGTTCGGTCGAATGTCCTGAATGGACACTGAGATCAACGAAGCGACAGCGGCGGAGAATAGACCGGTCTGTGAGAGATGAGTTGAGTTGGTGTGAAGCAGTAGGAATATGGGGACGCACAAAGATGAGAATCCCATCTGCATCCGCTTTCCAACTTTCGGCCATCTTCTTGTCTTCTTCAGTTGCCATTTCTAGATACATTGAGAAAATAGGCCCTGACCATCGACAAAAGTTTGGACATCCCCCGTGGTTCCTGCGTCGCGCTGACTGGGGTGGATACAGGTGAACACCTATGGGTTGGCAGTGGCAAAGGTAAGAACGGTAGGACAAGCCAAGGGGATTAAGGTTACCTCTGCTCGTGCCTTCATATCTACCTCGGTTTGCATTGACAAATTCGAAAGCTTGGGACATTGAATACTTTTGACGTGAATTGAATATGGAGACCGTGTTGATGGGCGATCTGCTCTCCGCATTTTGAGAGAGTGCCACGGGGCGCCGCACCTCAAAGCGCTTCGAATCTCATTATTGGTAGCCTGATTCCTAATTCGGCATAGACTTCAAGACTTTTTCTCACGACATTCCCGTCCCGTTCCTCCCATCACAACGCGCTCACGGCACTGGACTAACAATAGCACTAGTTTTCCCGAAAAATGGCCTTTCAATATGAAAACGGCCGTAATACGGCCGTAATTATGACGATAATATATAGCAAACCGAATAAGGAATTTCGATCTTGGTAAGCTCTCGGCCGCCACTCACACCTCGTAGATGAGCCTCGCCTTTAGGTGTCATGCAAACAGCCCACATCTGAGATCTGAGCGATCATGACGAAAGGCGAATGGAAAAAACGTATTTGAAAGAGTCCAAGGAGGCCTCGGGTATCCCATGTAGTATAGAATTTCGCAGAGTCCGGCCAGTTTGCTGGTCGGGTATCGCTCAACTTGAAGAGCCAGAGCCGCGGGTTTGCAGCTCGTTGGCGGGTCCTGCGATTGACTTAGAGGCCCAGTATTTAAGACTCTCACGACCTCTAGCCATTTGCAGGTTCACCCCCTCACTGCCATCATGCGCTACCACGGGCTCGCTGTGCTCTCCATCCTTTCCACAGCACCCTTCGCCGACCTCGCTACGCCTCCTCTACCACCTTGGGGCGACGTATGTGTCAAGCACACCTGGAATACCGTCCCGGCTAACTGGGAGAGTCTTGGCCTCCCTCCTCTGGGCACCACCATCGATCTCTACATTGCACTCCAGCCCCACCGCGACAACGCCCTCATTGACGCTCTCCACGAGGTCAGCACTCCAGGACACCAAAAGCACGTCGTCCTTACCACTGCTCCACTTATACTTGTATTCACCTGTCCCGTTGCTTTGTCCCAGATACGGCGCTCACTTATCCAAGGAGCAGGTCGCCGAGCTGATTGCACCACACCAAGACACGCTCAAGCTCGTTCACTCCTGGCTTGAACACCATGGTGTACCTTCCTCCTCCATTTCAACATCACACGGGGGCGGCTGGCTGACTATCAGCAGCGTGCCCGTGTCCCAAGCTGACGAGCTCCTCTCCGCGTCGTACCAGCTCTATAGGCACACCGGGGAAAATGCAACCGAGGTGATTCTCCGCACTGTCAGCTACTCGCTCCCTGCGGTGCTGCATGCGCACGTACAAACGGTAGCGCCGACAACGTACTTCGCTCCCCCGCGCAAGCTACCTCAGACATCGCGGCAATACCCCAGCGAAGAAGGAGCAGCAGCAGTTGTGAATGCGACGTCGAGGGAGCCCATAAGCGTGTTACCGACGGACGATGAATATGTCACGCCGTCGATGGTGCGCTGGCTGTACAAGACGCAAGCCTATGTGCCTCTCGCGATGGGTTCCAATTCGCTTGGGATCTTGGGCCTTAATGATGAGTACCCGAGCTATACAGATCTCACGCGGTTCATGTCCGGCTTTCGTGCGGACGCAGTGGCCGCGACGTTCACCGTCCAGCAGATCAACGGTGGTGGGTTCAACCCAAACCAAATCGGCCCGGAGGCGAATGTGGACATCCAGTGGACCGGGGTCATAGCCCACCCTACTCCACAAATATACTACAGCACAGGTGGCTCGCTGCAAATTGTGAACGGCCAGCCGGCCTCCAACGACGCGTACCTCGTGTGGTTCAACTACCTCCTTGCTCAGGAGGACATCCCACCGACGATCAGCATATCGTATAGTAATCCCGAGACGCTATTCCCGCTGGAATACGTGTCGAGCTTGTGCAACCTGTTCGCACAGCTCGGTGTGCGTGGCGTCAGTGATTTGTCTCGTCCGGCGACGACGGGGTCGGTCGTGGAGACTGCAGGGACAATTCCGGAAGTGTCCGGTTCACTCCTTCTTTCCCTTCGTCTTGTATGCGTGGTGATCTCCCTGCATGTATTACACAAGCACCGGAAGCTGCTCACGAGACCGCCTTGGTTTTACAGGTCCCTGGGTCACTAGTGTCGGTGGAACGGTGCACCGCAACCCCGAGGTCGGGATGTTCATGTCCGGGGGTGGCTTCTCAATGCTCTTTACACGCCCGAACTACCAGGAGGACGTGGTGCCCCCATTCCTCGGGTCCCTCGGCAACCAACACGCCGGCCTGTACGAGTGCGTTCAAGTTGTTCGCCATCATGATCCGACCCAACTTATTCGAACTTTGTAATCTGCGCAGCGCTCGGGGCCGCGGCATACCCGACATATCTGCGCAAGCGAACTTGTGCATATTCACTCAAGATGGTCATGACCGTTCCGTGAGCGGCACGAGCGTGTCGGCGCCCGTGCGTCTTTTCCTCCCCACCTGCGGCGACCTGCCTCCTCGAGTACGCAGCTTATGGCCAATGGACAGATTGTCGCGGGAATTGTCTCGTTGCTCAATGACTACCTCATTTCAACCGGCAGGCCTAGGCTCGGCTTCCTCAATGTCTTGCTGTACGGCCATGGCCGCGATGGCGTCAACGATATCACGTCTGGCTCTAACCCTGGCTGCGGCACCGATGGATTCACTGCCATCCCCGGATGGGATCCTGTTCGTACCTCAGGACATTTCGTTTCTACATTAATTAATTACGTGCATAGGTCACCGGTATGGGGACACCTAGGTTTATATCACTGCAAGGCATACTTGATATTTTGCTACCAGTGTAACATATGCATGAGATATACGTGTGCATAATTACGATTGGCACCAGGAAAAACCTCGCTTCTGAATCACTGTTGTTGGTACATCAATTGACGTGGCGTCTTCAAGTTCACCTTCCCAGGTCTCGTCGCTTCGCACTGACGTGTTGCCATCCTCCACTCGTCCTGATCTGGTGTTGAATGCCGCTTTGTGCGGCTCTCCATCTGGCGTCAGGATGTCTCTCAGTGCCATGTAAGTTTGACCGTATAGCAATTCATCTCAGTTTCCGCATCCTTGCATACCGACCATTTTGAAAGCCGCTTCCTCCCGCTGGTCAAGGTCGAGCACTACAACACCTGCGAAGCTTCCTCCCATGTGGGACGACGGTGGAGCTAGTATGATTATGCAGCTAGTTAATCGCCCCATGTTTTCCCTAGCTACCTCGCTGTGTACCATGCGTCCCAACCGGACTGGCATCGTTTGTAAGTACGAGGTTATATATACATCCAAAGACCCCAAAGTACCGTGGTGGTGATATCAAGGTCCCAACAGAGAATATGTACTCTATCATAACGGGACGCGTCACATGGCGTGATACTGGCCATCCAATGGGTGCAATGGATGATCCCGTTCATGTTCAGTATCCAGAAAGTGCGGTGAAGAACCCGCGATAGCTACATCAGCAACTGAAAATGGTAACGGCGACTGTGGTGGAAGATCTGGGGCAGCCATAATATTTTTTCGCATCGCCGAAGGCGGTTCATGGGCATCCCTTTCCTCAATTACCTTCATCCTCAGTAGTACCAAGATCGGGTGCAGAAGTCACCTGCGGGGAAGAGGCGAAGGGAGTAGTGGGAGCTGGCATCCAAGTCGACGGATGAGATTCTGAGGAAGATGCCTGGTCAGACCAGATCACAGGAGAATCTGAAGACAACAGCGGACCTGTAGGGAGCATATCCAGGGGGGGAGGCGATGGCGGAATGTCTAGAACATCCGTGGGTGTGCGGCGGTCGGCAACGGCATCTGGTTGCGAGGTCGAGGTCTTTGGCATTGGAGGGTTCCTGGAAGGGGAAATGCGTTGCTTTTACGATGGTCATGGTGTCGGCGCTTCTGTGTGTCGCACGAGTGGTGACTGGATTTGGTGAAAAGGCAGGAATGCAAAAGGTTCTGCCGGCGGTTGTCTGACCCATGGGTTTCCAGAGAGCAGGGACAGATATAATGCCGTCGGGCGGCGGCACTGCTATGAAGCCTTCACCGGCACGAGATGAGGAACGTACAGTATGGGCGAGGAAAATGCATCTAGACGGCATTTAAGTGACGTATCGCGTACTTCGAACTTCGAAGGTAGTATGGACAAGAACCCGCCATACAGCCGAGAAGGTTTCCGTATATGGCTAAAATGCTCGCGAGCTATGTGGATCAAGACGGCAAGCGACAGCAGTCCCAGCTCACCCCCCCCCTAACACGTCACATGACATCACGTAATCACAAATCCAAAATCTCGGACCCAAAAATAAAATTTCGCTCAAATACTATGTTACTTATTACAAACATAAATATGACATAATCATGTTTTTTCTGTTTTTGTTTTATTTGTGTGGTGTAAATACCGAACAAACAGAAACAAATTGAACATTGTTTTGCTTATGTCATTTTTATCAAAAGAAAATTATGTTTATTATTTAATACATATTACATAACCTATGTACTTTTTTGTCCAAGTCGAGAGGGATGTGGGGAGCGAGCAAGAAGGGGGCCGTGTGCCCCATTCCTAGGGATCGACACGGGTCACCCGTGTGTCGATCCGTGTCAACCCATACCCGTACCCGCCAAAACCCGTACCCATGGTTGCGGGTACGGGTAACCCGCGCATACGGGTACGGGTGGAGAGGGGTACGGCGGCGGGTGGTGGGTTTGACGGGTTCGCGTGGGTTTGACAGGTTCGTGAGGATTTGAGAGGTACTTACGCTCCCGGGCCAGCAGCAGGGAGCCTCACATGCCACTAGGCCCTGTATTTCTAACCATACTTGTAGTACAGTACAAGTACTACAGAAATTCTACAACTGCCACACATGACCGTCGCTGTTGCTGCTACCATCGTCATCGTCATCGCCCATCATCGAAGTTGTTGTCATTGTTGTCGTTGTCGTGGTGGTCGTGAACCGTAGTTGTCCTGGGTAGTTGTGGTTATCGTGGACCCCAACTTGTAGCTATGGTCGTTGCTGTTGTTGTGGCTGTGGTTGTCGTCGTGGTTGTGGTTGTGGTTGTTGTGGTTGTCGTCGTGGTCGTGTCGTGGTTGTCGCGGTTGTTGTCACCTGTCGTTGTCATGTCACCCTGTCATTGCCATCGTTGGCGCTGTGCTGGTCATGTCATGGGTCAGGGTCCCATGTTAAGGCCAATAAATATATTAAGTCAGTAGAAATTTACTAGAAAAAATGTCGTGAATCCAAAAAAAAAAAACAACTTAGCGTTTCGAGAGCTGCAGCATACCGTGAGATTGCTGAGACCAAAAATGATGAGGCAGAGGTGAGGCGAGGCAGAGGCGCAGATGGGCCACCTGTAGTGCTAGAAGAGTGAGACGAGGGTGACGTGGTGACGACCCAGACGAAATGACGCTCGAAACGACGTCTAGTCACATTGCCAGAAGTCACTGTCAAGTCATCGCCGTCGTCATGTGACTTCATAGAGCGAGAGTCCTAGGTGACTAGGTCAGTAAGACATGACAATTAAGTCAGTAGAGAACGTATGAACCGAAAAAAAAACACTTAGCGAATGACAAGAGATGACCGGGCCCCATCGTGGTTGGCTAAACGATGCGATATCAATATCCCCGAGGCCAGGTGTATCGATTCTGGCCACGAAGCTATCGAAGTACTTGCTGGTTCCTTGATATCTGAGGGACGTGAGAGCGGGGAGAATAACACATTCCCCCAAAAGTGGGGGCAAGCCAAGGTAGTAGAAAGTGAAAGTGTTCGTGGATTTGTCATCGTCATCTCGGACAAGGCATTCGCGAATGCTTCCAGGGAAAAATACCGATCGATCACTAAGAATTTCGTAGTTGAATATCTACGTGGTAGGAATGTGAAAGTAGCTGCATGAATGAGGGAGGGCAATCCCGGTCGAGCAGAGAGTACACAGGTGATGGCCCCACTGAAAAGCGCTAGTGGGGTCAGCTGCATGTTATCTTGGGACAGAGGACGAACATTTTTTTAGTTCCAAAAATGGCTCAGAGGTGCAGAAAGTTTCTAAGGAGCGATCTGGTGAGTCGTGATGGTCAAGCAGATAGAGGTAACATAACTATATTGATTTAGTGCGGCCACGATATTGTCGTCCTCAGGAACAAGGGGGTCATGATTTGGAAACCTCCTGTATCAGAGATAGTACGAGAAATGGGAATGCAGGGCTGGTGGGAACTTTGTGAGATAAAAATGTGTCGCTGTCTTCAAGTTGGTCGTTGTTGTTGCCGTTCAAGCTGTTGCCAGTCCAATATGACGTAGTGAGGTGACTGGACGAGATAATGAATGAAGAAAGGGGGAGATTGTGTTGAGTGGAAGGATGGGATGGGATGGGGGAAGGCACAAGAGAAATCGATGGGCCAATGATGGCGATTGTTGGATGTTGTGGGAATACGTCCGATATGGTAGCTAGGCCACATGGAGATCAACTTGACCATGATTGTCTCAAAAGTAAACACGAATTGAGTCATTGTAAGTGACTGGACAAGTTACCTGTACCCGCAGGTACCCAGTGCCACGGGTACGGGTTTGGCACGGGTTTAGAACTGCTGACCCTGACCCGTACCCGTTGTACCCGTACCCGTGACCCATATGGGTTTTGCCGACCTGTGTCGATCCCTACCCATTCCACACCCCACTCGTCGTCCTAACCCTCCCATTCATGAGCCAGGGAGGTGGTGCTCATTCTGCTTTGCACACAGGAGCGGCACGTGTATGCAGTGCCGCTCCTGTGTGCAAAGCAGAGGGTGGGGCGCCATGGTGCGCCTCCCGATTTGCATGCCGCCCAGTCACGCCTGGCCCACACGACCCTGGAGTGCATACAGGGGAGGGGGGCGCTTCTGCGTGGCATTTCACCCTGGCGCGCGAACCCGGGGAAGGGGGGGGGTCGCTCCTGCGTGGCCACCCATTCGTGTTCGCCCTTGTGCACGAACCCATGGGAGAGGGGGGGGTTCCGCACCGCCGCCCGTGCGCGTTTTTCCCTTTCACCCTGGCACGCGAACCCAGGGAAAGGGGGGGGTCCGTGCCACCGCCCGTGCGTGTTTTTCCCTGGTGCGCGAACCGGGGAAGGGGGGGCGCTGCGCTGAGGCTGAGTAACCCCCTGGGAGGGGGGCTGCTTCTGCGCGTTCCAGTTCATGCGCTGCCCCCACGCGCCAACCCAGGGAGAGGGGGCGCTGCTCCAGGTTGGAGCATGCACCGCTGTTTGCGCGCTGCCCACGTGCAAACGGCGGCGGGGCGCAAAGGGTGTGGGGGGCGCACCCGTTCTCGCGTGCCCCTCGTTTGCGTGTTGCCCCTGCGCGGAAACCAGGGGAAGGGGGAAGGGGTGTTGTGCGTGCCTTCCCCCGCGCTGTCCCACGTCGCGTGTCCTGTTCATGTGTAAACGAGGGGGTGGGGGTGGGGGCAGAGACAGGGGGACGTACCTGTCCCATGCTGCACCTTGTTCCTGTGCCTCCCCTCCCTTGCACGCAACCGGGAGTGGCGGCTGTGGCAGCGGGGGCTTGTCCTGTGTGCGTGTGTCCTGTTCGCGCATGAACGAGGGAGGCGCGGGGGGGATACCTGTCGCGCCCCCATTGCGCACGAACGGGTGGGGTGCCTCTTCCTACACAGCCCCCGCTCGCGAGTCAACAGGGGCGGGGTGGTGTTCAGATCTCCTGTTCAACGTGAACGGGGACGAGGGTGAAAAAGGGGGCGTACCTGTCCTGCGCCTCCATGGTGCGCAAACGGGGGCAGGGTGGGAAAGGGGGGCGTGTGCCACCTGCATGGCCCCCCTTTGCGAGTCAACTGGGGCGGGGGTGCAATGGGGGGCTTGTCCCGCGTGGTCCCATGCTTGCATGTCGTGTATAGGGTCGGGAAAGGGGGGTCAAAGGATGGAGACTGTGTGCCGAAAGGCTGTATACGATGCGTGGCATTGCTTACCTTATTTGCTTTTGTTTGTACTATATTTACACCACACAAATAAAACAAAAAACAAAAAAAAGATTATGTCATATTTATGTTTTTAATAAGTAACATAGCATTTGAGCGAAATTTTATTTTTGGGTCCGAGATTTTGGATTTGTGATTACGTGATGTCATGTGACGTGTTAGGGGGGGGGTGAGCTGGGACAGCTGCAAGCGACAGGTTGTTACCGTGTGTGGCATACTCGCGTACAGTAATCTCTGACGACAGATGTGGCGAGAATAAACCAAAAGTCAGCGCCATCGCAAAAATACTGCAGACAGTAGCTCGTGCAAATCTTGGCCCCTGTTACTGCCCCAGCCTCTTACAATCTGCACAATTTCGGTGGCCAGTGGTCCACTATTGGCATTTTGACGAGATGATTCTGAAACTCTCGGGAAAGTGTGCTGGGTCTCGTGCATATGATAGCTTTTTGGTACTTGACAGGATCAGGACGCAAATTGGATGAGAACGTATGGTAGATAAGCCTGCTCAATGCATTTGAAAGGTCCTCGGCTCTTTGGTGAGACTGGGCAGAGGATCACGTGATCACGGACCACTTCAAGCTTCAAGCTTCAAGTCCAGAGGTGCTGTTACGATTGGACCGGAAGTGGACACTGACGAACAGGTATGACACCACGTCAGCAGTATATCGTCATGGACTTGTAGGATCAGTCAGCCGGGTAAGCTCTGGCACATGTGATTGTGTACGATAAGCGGATCGGATCATGACTCATACTAGGATAGTTGTACTAGGGTTCACGGTACTTACGCTATTGGCTAGCATGGATTGGAGCGGCGCTTGAAAGCCCGCGCGTAACTGTATAAGTAGAGAGCTGCGAAGACCAAGAACGGCATCTTGGTCTTCTTCCAATACCACTATCAGTTCTTTGCTCTATAGGGATCTCCCCCTTTAAGTGAGTGGGTCCAGCATATCCCCCGACCAAGGGATCCCCTGTGACTTATCCCAATGTTCCCTTCGCGGACAGTGGATTACCCCCAATCTATCACCAAGTCTTCCTCTACTTGAACGAACACGTGGCTAGTGTTTGGAAGTCCGTCTCAAGACTGAAAAAAGACCGAGACTGAACCGGACTGGGACCGATCCGGACCGGAAAATACTAAGACCGATCAAGACCGCTAACCGCAGTCCAGTCTCGGTCTTGGTGCGTTGCCGAAAATCGGTGGACCGATGCAAGACCGGTTAAGACCAGGTTCAACCGGTCTTTTCTCTTTACTTTGCTCAAATTATTCTCACATGATTGATGTCGTATTACAGCCAGAGTACTAGTACATGAAGTATATACACTAGACTAGCTATAGTCATGAAAATCTTTCCCGAATTGTTTGAATCACATCGCATCGTCCGAGTCCAAGTCCGAGTCCGAGTCCGAGTCCGAGTCAGTCGCTGTCGTGGTCTTGAGGTCGTGGTCGTCGTCTTGTCAATGAGGTCGTGGTCGTTGACTCGTCGTCTTAAGGTCGTGATCGTCTTCTTGAGGTCGTGGTCGTGGTCTTGAGATCGTGGTCGTGGTCTTGAAGTTGTCGTCTTGAGGTTGTCGTCTTCGTCTTGAGGTTGTTGTTGTCGTCTTGAGGTCATCGTGGTCGTCGTCTTGAGGCCGTCATCGTCATCTTGAGGTCGTGGTCGTCGTCTTCAAGTTGAGGTCGTGGTCTTCATCTTGCCAGTGCTGTCATCGCCTTCAAGTTGCCATCGACTGGCGCTCCGCTGTTGTGGCTGGTTGAGGGGTATTTGACCAGAAGGATATAACATGTACTTAACTGCGAGATGAGCGAACCGGCGAAGGAACAGCGGAATGGGCAGTCAGTATGGTGACTAAGACTCGAGCTGGCAATCTCCCGGGCCGGGCACTTTCAAGTTGAAAGCACGCTTTGGGTCCCGTGATACAGCTTGGCTTAGCGTACTCACGACAGCATCAACGACCCCACCAATGCCACATACCCAAGGTGGCGACAGCGATTCAACCACGGTGAGGTGGGATTGTCTGATGGTGGGGTGAAGACGACAAGGCCGGCGGCGACTAACAATAGCGACTGGCGAGCCAACCTGTCAACTTCGTCAAGGGCTCGGACGCAAGCTTGGACGACTCGGAGTCTCGGACATGCCAACACCGAACGACAACGACGACAACTCGGAGGCAACAAACGACAATGACTCAGAGGCAACAGACAACGACTTGGATGCATCAGATGGCAACTCGGATGTGACGGACGACAACTCGGATGCGACTCAAGATGCGACTGACGACAACTCGGATGCAACAGACAACGCCCAACAACGGCAGGGGGGCAGTGACGACTCAGATGGGGCGGGCGGGCATTATATTAATTAGACTTCTGTACATTGTTCGGTAATTATTAGTACAGTTCTTGCTATGAGAGTACTTATCTTGGCCTACAAGACTGGTCTTTACCAGTTGCAAACCGGTCTCAACCTCAACCGGTTGAGACCGGTCTCGTAACCGGAAAAAACCGACATAGACCGGTCTATGTTGGTTCAGTCCGGTTATTTGTGGCCCAGAAATTTTGGAAGACCGGTCTCGGTCTTGGTCCAGGCTCTCAGGGTCCAAAAGACCGGACCGGACCGGACTTTCAAACACTACACGTGGCGTCCCCTTACTGCACCCTCTACATCATCGATCACCCTACCTGGGACGACCTCAAATTGTCCGACACCCCGCCACCGGGCTTACAACAAGGACCGGACCTCCACGGATATAGAGGACTAGGAGGAGAGCTATTCCCTCATCCCGTATTCTATCCACAAAGCAGAGTCAACCGCCTCTTCTACCCGCTTACCAGATTCGCCACACCCCGAGAGGCCTAAGTCAGGCAAACGTCAGTGGTAGACGTTACAGGTGCGGAATCCAGGTAAGCCGGAAAAGAAGTGCTCCAGTTCGTGTTCTTCGTCCAAACTGTCAAATGTCCACATCAGGGCGCTTGCGTTGAACTCCGATGGAGCAGCTTCTCCGGCAGTCTTCAGCATGCCCTGCACAAGCCAGTGGCGATGGAGTG
This sequence comes from Lactarius sanguifluus, assembly GCA_021527775.1. Taxonomy (NCBI): domain Eukaryota; kingdom Fungi; phylum Basidiomycota; class Agaricomycetes; order Russulales; family Russulaceae; genus Lactarius; species Lactarius sanguifluus. The sequence goes on from JAKEYF010000281.1 coordinate 66,951, forward strand.
CCTCCGGAAATCCATAGGTGTTATTACGATAACACGTTGGCATGAGTGGTGTATTGTACGTTGTACGCATGACGAAATATCGGCGTGAACGTGATGCACTGGCCATGCAAATGCTGACATGTGCTCATGTGACTCTAATCATGACATGACAGTCGTTGCGTCGCAACACCGTGACCTTGTCTGAAAATAAGCCCTCAAAAGCCCTCTCTGGAGGATTTTGACTACCACATATTTGGCCAATCTAAGGCAAAGCGAGGCACGAGCGGCGCCTTAGAGCATTGTCTTTGTGTGAGCGGACAGGGCGGCACATGACTCATTCCTTCCTTGCCTGCCACCACCTGTCCACCCACATTTTCAACCAGTCTAGAAAACCAGAATCTTTTATTTTTTCATGTGATTTCCTCCTCTCACAATCATCCAAATCTCTCCCACCGGTGTCTAACCAATGCCGCGCATGCTTGAGGATCCATCCTGAGCAAGATGCCCAAACTTTGGGGGCCACGAATGGGACTTCTTACGTCAGACTATGATTGATGCCCACCAAGGTGCAAACCCTCTCACCGAGGACAAGGCCACCCAACAGCTAAGGGAGACCTGGACCAGAGAAAATGACAACCAAAGATTCACCTGGGATGAGCAGCTCAAACAAGACTGGTGTAACGCCACCACAAGCGTTAGTCTGACTTGGATGATGAAAGGGTGTTCACAACTTAGCGAATAATGAGTCACTGGTCACGTGACTATTCCCACGGGTACACGGCGCTTATCGAGGCACGTGACACTCGGCGGCACCAGGACTAAGTCGAGTCACTGGGTGTATGTCGACAAAGGCGACTTGCTCCTGGGAGACAAGTGAACTAGAAGGCAGACAATAGTAGGAGAAAGTGGTGATTCCAAGAAGACCAAGATGGCATATCTTGGTCTTTGTGAGTCACTATTTATACATGTACGAGGATGCTTTAAAGTTCCTCTTGAACCCGTACTACGAGTAGCGATAAGAGCTCGAACCCTATTACCGCTATCCTAGGAATGAGTCATGCCACATTGGCATGTGATACTACTGTCTGCTGACTGATATGATCTGTCCGTGACTAATTACTTCCTACTAAGAGCGCCACAGCCAGTAAGTAGGAGTCCACTTCGCGTACCATGACATCACCCCCTTTTCAGCTGCGACACCCACTGTTATGGTTTCACCTTCGACCGTCCCTCGAACACCCCACAGGAAGACCCCGAACACCGCTAGGAGGAAAAGCGCGGAAGAATATGCGGAAGAAGAGGCTGAAGTAGCAAGGATTGTGGCTGCCCATGTCCACGAAAGAGCTAAGTCTCCCACGCAATACTACTATGCACCTGGCAGAAGCGCTCAAAGATGCGATCCAGAATACTGGGAGTAGCGCACGTGACCTTAGCGCCTGCCCATCACGTGACCCTGGCACGTGACCTGGCTAGACCCACACCAGAAGGGTCCAGATGAGCTTGTGCCTGGACCGGCCTAGAGCGCCTCGTGTTTGTGACTCATATCGATCGTACCTGGACTTTGACAGCTGTATGCCTCATGTTTCCTTATCTCTGACTCGTGCCATGCACGCCTTATGCCATTGGCTGATTGTTACCTCGGACTCATAGTGACTCATTCCTAGGACCCGTGTACTAGGGTTTCGGAGTTCCAAGCTGGGGTTCAAACCTCCTTGGATGTGTATAAGTAGAGAGGCTTATGGTCACTGAAGACCTAAGCTTGACTTCTTGGATTGTCCACCCATTGTATCTGCCATTCGTTGGCTGTTAGATTCATTGGCTCTGCATTGCAATAGACGGCTGTCTGCCTCTTTGCCTCTCCTAGTCCTTAGCTGATCTCCAGTGTGCTGCATCTGCTGCTGTGTGATATCCCTTCCTTATCTGCTCTCATCATTGTTGCTGGCTGTGTGTCACAACTCTATCTCTTCATCATTGGCCGGTTGTCTATCGCCTTTGATTGTCTCCTTCTCTTTCTGGTCATCACCACCGTCCATATCCTCTGGGCCACACTATTATGTCTCACTTGTGAGCTAATAGCCGAATGAGTACGTGAAGTCGACATCCTCTGTGATCGTTAGGTCCTGCTAGTAGTAGCCTTGCACAGTCCGCAAGAAGGAACATCCGGTGGAACGTTACACCCACGGCGCCTAGTAGGCCCGACACCTCCCGACCATCCTTCCTGAACCGACTTGATGCGGTTGTACACGTCTGCCATTTCCAATCTAAACTTGCTATGTGACAACTCCCCCTGTGCCATACCAAGGGCTTCAGAGAGGGCGTTGTAACGCCACCACAAGCGTTAGTCCAACTTGGACGACGTAAGGGCGTTCACGACTTAGTGAATATCGAGTCACAAGTCACGTGACTGTTCCCATGGGTACACGGCACTTATCGAGGCCCGTGACACAAGAGGCACCAGGATGATTCAGGGTCACTGGGCGCGTATCGATAGAGATGTCTTGCTCAGATGAGACAAGCGAACAGAGAGGCAGAGGAGAAGAGAAGGTGGTGATTCAAAGAAGACCAAGATGGCGTATCTTGGTCTTTGCGAACCACTATTTATACATGTGTGAGGACGCTTTCAAGCTCCTCCCGAATCCGTACTACGACCAGCAATAATAGCTCAAACCCTACTATTGCTGTCCTAGGAATGAGTCATGCCACATCGGCATGTGATACTATGCTGACTGATCTTAAGGTCCATGACACATTACCGCTTACTACAGGAGTCATCGCCGTATAGTGAGGGTCCACTTCGCGTACCGTGACATCACCCCCTTTTCAGCTGCGACGCCCACGGCACCTAGTAGGCCCGACGCCTCCCGACCATCCTTCCTGAACCGACTCGATACGGTTGTACACGTCTGCCATCTCCAACCTGAACTTGCTGCGGGACAACTCCCCTTGCGCCATGCCAAGGGCTTCAGAGAGGGCGTGAAGCCGCTGCTTGATCCTTTCAGCCTCATGTCAGTAGGCGCGGTAACAATACAACTCAGCTTTAAGGGAAAGGTCCTTCAAGGCGTTGACGGCCTTGTCGGTGCGGATTTGGTTACTATGCCCACCACTTAAGGCGTGCATCTCAGTGGGTGAATAGTGGGGCTTGCCGCGCTCTTGGATGTGCGGTTCCGCGTAAAGCGGCTTGGAATAGGTCTTGTCACTGTCGGTGGTGAGGGCGAGTACCAGCGGGTCGGCGTTCATGATGACCTGCACGTAGGGGGCCTGCGTGGTGACTCCCTGGGCGTCGGTGATGGGGAAATGGATGAAGTTGTCCCCGCAGTTGTGGATGTAACCAGGGGGTGCGACATGTGAGCTGCCGAGGTGGCGCGTCAGAACGGTGGTGGAATAGGGGGGTTGGTTATCGATGATGGCGTTCGCCACGATAGAGGGGACGTCCCAGCGTGTCACACACATAGGGGGTTTCACGGGGGTTGTCAGAATCAGTGGTGCTGATGATGAAAGGGTGCTCAGCTGGGTACCATTCCTCGAGCTGCTTGGGCTGGTCATACACCACGCGCGCATTGTCGCGGTGAACAGGGCCCGCCTCTTGAGGATCGACGTTCTCCTTATTGCTGCCTTCTCGAGCTGCTCCATCCTCCATGCCTCAGCTTCAAACTTCCACCCACGCAGTGTCTTCATCTTCTTCCATCACTCCGACTCCTCTGTCTTCAGACTCAGCCTTGACCCGGTACTCAACTCATACTGGGAGAGGTCCAGGTGAGGCATCTTCACTGCCTTGGAGAGCTTCACGAAGCTGATCAACTTCGGCCTGAGTGTAGGGCACGGTGTTGAGCTTTTGACCGTTGTGGCTAAGGATCCAGTAGGTGACGGGGGCGTTGGGGTCGTTGATGTCGGTGATGGCAGAGAGGTTCCCCATCGCTTCGCGGAACTCTTCGTAGGTGAGGTTGTCGACAAGGTGGGGAGCAAGTGGGGCGCAAGAGGAGATGGGGGAAACAGCTGAGGAGGACATTTCGTGATGTGTGAGAGATCCAGTGTGAGGGATTGGTGAGGTCGACTCAGCGTGAAAGGGCTGGTTTATAACCACCCGTCGAACCCTTGAAGTCTGTTCGAACTCTGCTAGTGCTTCATCAGCCAAGAGGTCGTCTTTGTTGACCAACTGATTATCCGAGTCAGGATAACCCTTCCATTTCACAAGGTACTGCCGCTTCTTGCTTCTGCCAAACAGCCGAGTGTCCAAAATCCTTTCAATTTCATATTCCTCTTCACCTTCCACAAGATCTGGTGGTGGGCGCGTGAAGTTCTCTCCATGCATGGACGTTTCGCGATAAGGTGTGAGCAAATCAATGTGGAATACGGGGTGGATACTCCACTGCGTGGGAAGTTCCAATTGATAGTTGACGGGCGATAGTACCTTAATGATCTTGAAGGGTCCATGCCATCGCGCCGCGAGTTTCGCCATAGGCTGATTAGTATGCAGATGACGACCTTCTAACCACACTTGGTCTCCTTCTCTGTACTTGGGCGTATCTCGGTGTTTGACCCACAGTGATTGTGCCTTTTTGATCAGGTGTTGGGCTTCTTTCCGTGATTCTCGGAATTGTTGGAGTCTCGTGTTCACCTGTGGGATAGGAGATCGCTTATCCATCCAATCAGCGTGTGGGTCATATCCCATCATGAGCGAGAATGGAGACTTCCTTGTTGCTTCTGGGGCCAGCTATTGTGCGCGAATTCCGCCATGGGTAGAAAGTGTGCCCAGTTATCTTGATGCTCGTTCGCCCAGAACCTAAGATACTGCTCCAGCCATTGATTGGTTCGTTCGGATTGTCCGTCGGTTCTTGGGTGGTATGCTGTGGATATATTTTGGTAAATTCCCAAGATACGGCATAGCTCGCGGGTGAACTTTGACACGAAGCAAGGGTCTCGATCGCTAATAATTTTTGCCAGTAGTCCGAATCTCCTGAACACATGGGTCATGTACAGGGCTGCTGTTTCCTCCGCCGTGATTTCTTCGACACAGGGTATGAAGATCGATGCTTTGGTACAGTCGTGGTCCGTAACGGTGAGTATGGAGTCATGTCCCTGCGACACGGGGAGTTTAGTGATGAAGTCCAGAGCAATGACTTCAAATGGCTTAGTGTCAGGGATCGGCGTTATAGGCATTAGGGGAGCTCTGGTGGGCCGGTTGTTGACTTTATGTCTCTGGCATTCCTGCACATCCCTTTACGTACTCTGTGACATGTTCAAGCATATGTGGCCACCAGTAGTGTCGTTTGATAATTCTAAACGTCCGTTTGATTCCCAGGGTGTCCATAGACTGGGGGGTCGTGATGGTTGCCGATGATGTCGTGTAGCAGTGAGGGCGTCCCTGTGATTACTCATGCTCCTTGCTTGTACCATACCCCGTCGAACTTCTTGAGCTGATGGGCGTTGACCCAGGGGATTATCTGACTTTCGTCTTGTGCATGGTCCTCTGGTACTTGCGTGACTGCTGCCCGTGCAAAGACTTTGTCAGGAAGTACGATGATTCTGTCGTTGTCTTGTTCTCCTCAGTCGTAGTCTGGTCTTCGAGATAAGGCATCAGCTCTGCCATTGTTGGTTCCCTTGATGTGATGGATCTCGAAGTCGTACTCCATTAGTTCCAGTACTTCTCGTGCTACGCGTCGACTTATCTTTTGTGCGGATCTCCAGTGTGTTAGGTTGAGATGGTCTGAGAAGATCTTGATTTTGTGTGGGGGTCCTGCCAGCAGGGGTCTCCAGTGTCTGAGAGCTTTGACGATGGCTAGAAGCTCCAGGTCGTATATATCATAGTTGCGCTCTGCCTCATTAAGAGTGGCTGAGTAATATCTGATGGGGTGTCGTTTTCCGTCCTTCTTCTTCTGCAGCAGTACAGCTCCTACTGCAAATCCAGACACTGTCAACCTCGAGCTCGAATTGATCTGTGAGACAGGGGTGTGCCAGTACTGGCTCCTGAGTTACGAGCGTTTTGAGCTTTTGAAATGCTCAGTTCTTCTTCCGTGCCCCATTGCCAGTCCGTGTCCTTCCATGTAAGTTTGTTGAGTGCTCGCGCGTGCGTGGCAAAACCGCGAATGAAGAGGCGGTAAAAATTACAGAAGCCGAGGAAGGAGCGGACATCTCTGACCTTTGTCGGGCAGTGGCCAGTCTTTGATGCCCGAAATTTTTACCGGGTCCATACGAGTTACCCCCTTTTCAAGGATTACCCCCAGGTAATCCATTCGCGGTTGGTGAAAGAGACACTTTTCTGGTTTGAAGGAGAGATCGTGATCCATGGCTACTTGAAGTACATCGCAGACTGCGTTGATATGTGCCTGGAGGCCTGCATTTTCGTGGGTTGCTATGCCTATGTCGTCCATGTATACCCGTATGATGGTGCCCAGCAGTTCGTGTTTGGCAATAGTGGGCCCCAGGATCTCGTTCATCATAGTTTGGAATGTTGCCAGCGAGTTTGTGAGTCCAAAGTACATCACCAGTGGTTCGAAGAGTCCGTACCGTGTTTTAAAGGCTGCCTTTGGTTCGTCTCCCAGTTTGATACGTATGTTGTTAT
>JAKEYF010000282.1:0-72649 GCA_021527775.1 Lactarius sanguifluus
CGACAACTGTGGCTCGGCGACTCAGTAACTTGGGATACGATGACCATGACGACTCCGGCGATGATTATCGCCGCAACTACGACAACTTGAAGATCACAACTATGACTGCAATGACGACCACAGCAGCTGCATGACGACTGCAGCAACCACGACTACCCCAACGTGGCCTGTGGGTCCAAGCTGTCTACGCTACTATCTGGGCGGCTACCACGGTGATGGCGACGATGACTCAGGCTGGACATCTGTAAAGTTGGGACCTGTCAAAAGCTGTCAAAAGTGGTCAGAGACTGGTCTCCAACCACTTTTGACAGCTTTTGACAGGTCCCAACTTTACAGATGGAGGCACGGTGATGCCACCAACGCAGACACGGCCCACAGGGTGCATGGCCCATCAACCATGTGTGTCACTAACCACCACCCATAGCCTCCATGACGACTGCAACAATGGGGGGAATTCCACCAACGCAGACATGACAAGCACAACAACAACAACTACAACACCAACAGTTGAAGACTGCAACTACGACTACAACGACAACTATGGCGACTCGGTGACTCCGGAAACTAGTGATTGAAAGTCCGGTCTGGTCCGGTTTTTTAACCTAATTTGGAAGGACTGGGACTGCAACCGATCCATCGGTTCATCCCCTGAGCCCAAAACTGGTCCGAGCCGATAGAAGTCAGTCCCACCCAGTTGCACAACTTTTGAAAGACTGGTTGATGCAGTCTGAACCGGCTCATCCTGAGTCGGTTGCAACCTCCTGAAGACCGACTGGGACCGTAGAAAACTGATACTATTCACAAGAGTCTATCTACATACAATGTACTAACTCGAATGTAACTACAGTCCACATGCCCCAAGTGTAGTCCTGCCACCATCGCCATCGTCGCTGAATTGAAGTGGCAGGCTGTTGTTGTGGTTGTCGGGGACTTGTTGTGAAATGACCGGTTGTGGTCGTCGTTGGCACAGCTGTCATCATTGTCATCAGCTTGGTGTCGTAGCTCGCGGTGCACACAGCTCGGGGCAACATTGACAGACATCCTGCCACTGCCGCTGTTGTCGCAGTTGTTGTCACAATCATCGTCGTTGTTGCATCATTGCCCGATTGTCGCCTTGTGCTTGTCGCAGCTGTCATTGTGTCGGTGTGGTGGTGGTTGTAGTTGGCGGTGCATGCGGCCTGGGGCTTCGTTGGCTAACTGCCCATTGTGGCTGTCAGCATCATTGTTGTAGTGGTCATTGACTTACCATTCTCGCAATTGTCGTTGTCGTCGCCTTGTGGTCCGAGTCGTCATGGCCATCATCATTGGGAGGGCTGTTGTCGTAGCCAGGGGTGCACATAGCTCGGAGCTGTGTGGGTTGACTGCCCATGGCCGCCATCTCGTTGCAGTCAGGGTTGGGTCGTCGTGGTTGGCAGCACACACAACCTCAACATTGGGTGGCGGAGAAATCACCGCTGCTATACCAATGCCGCCTCCATGGTTGCAGGCTTGGTTGTTGTAGGGGGAGCTGACAGTCATCGTGGCAGTGAGCAGAGGAGAGCGGTGTGAGATGTACAAAGATGGTTACGAGTCATGACTTGGAGGCAGTGGAAGTGTGGTGGCACGAGTTGTCACTGCATGTCAGCAGTGTGCCTGCAGCTGTTGCCAAGGCTGCTGCTACCGCTGCTACTGATGTTGACGTCGTCACTGTTATTGAGGTTCTGGTTCTCCAAGCTGGAATGGACAGAGAGAGAGCCAAAATGCTATTGTCATCGTCATGACTGAACCAGTGAAAGACCAGTTGGGACTGGTCCCAACCGGCCCTGTGGCAGTTCACCCAAATGCCAAATTTGGATGAAACGCAACTGGTAAATTTCTCAGGCTGGATGAACCGCAACCGAAGGTCCAGTTGCCATCGGTTGCAGTCTGGTCCAGTCCCAGTTTTTTTCCAGTTCATGGGACTGGACTTTCAAACACTACCAGAAATGATGACCATGACTGTTACGCTACCACTGGTGTTTAGTCCGACTTGGACTGCGAAAGGGCGTTCACAACTTAACGAATCTCGAATGAGTCTCGGCTTGTATCACGTGACGTGATGTGATGTGACGTGACTCGATATGCGTACACAACCTGTCTTTATAGGCACATGACGTCTCGTACTACACCAGGACGTTGACAGTCACTGGGTACTTCCACAGGGGTAGGGCAGCCTAACACCTGACTAGTAGAGATTGGAGAGAGAGGAACGGAGAGGGAGAGAGAGAGACTATGTGTGCTCAAGCAACATCTCCAGTAGGCGGCACCAGGGTCGGCACAACAGCACTAAAGGGGTAGAAGCAAGCAGGAGATGAATCAGATGATGGTGGTCAGAAGAAGACCAAGATGGGGAATCTTGGTCGCCTTCAGTCTGTATTTATACATATGAGGTAGCTTTAAAGCTCCTCTTGAATCTGTGCTGCCTAAACGGGCAGGTCTCAGCCACATCGGCCTAAGACTGTGGCTACCTGGTACTACAAGTCCATGACTGATATACGACTTACTACAGGAGTCATCACCATATGTAAGCGTCCACTTCGAGCATCATGACAGTGATGACTCAGACCAAGACCGCGACGACGACGACACTCCAATGAAGATTACAGCAACTATCACAACTCATGAGAACAGTAGCAAACACGACAACTACAATACTGACAACGACGACGACGATGGTGGCGGCAATGGCAGTGGGGGCAATGGTGATGATGGCGACAGCGACATCATCAGCGGTGGCAATGACAGCAGCAGTGGTAGTGGCATTGTGCCAGCAGCAAGTGCCTTACAGATGTACTCACTATAGCTAGTTTGTATGTATGCTTGCAATAATCCAGTTGTTATATTACTTGTATGACTGCAGTTGCAGTCAGTCCGTATGAGGTTGTGACCGACTTGGGATGAGCCAGTTCAGACCGAGAGAGCCAGTCTTTTGGAAACAGGGCAACTGGAAGGAACCGGTTGTTGCCAGTTCGGTCCAGTTTAGGGCAAAATGTGTGAAAACGAAAACTGGTTCCGGTCCAGTTTCTCCAAATTAGGGCAAAAAACCGGACCAAGTCGGACTTTTAAACACTAAGTCTCGTCCAGTGATAGCCAGAAAAGTCATCAATGATATTCATGATGTACAAACATCCCGAGCATGAAGCTACAGACTGCAGTCCCACCAGATCCACATGAATGCGTTCAAGCCACCTGCTCGCCTTACTGCCCTTGTGGTGTCGTGGTACAGAATGGTGGGTCTGTTTTCCACGGATGTAAGTGTCACAGGCCTGCAGTGAGGGAGACAGGTCGATTGGCATACCTGAAACGATGTCACCTCACACCATGTCCAGTACAGTGTGGAAGTTGGCATGGCCCAGATGACGGTGCCAGGTTTCCAAGTCAGGTTTCGTGGACAGAGCAGCAAGTGTGAGGTGTGGGTTAGAAGGGAGGAATGATGTTTGGATGGAGCCGGGAAGGGAATACAGGTTTGAAGGGTTCTTCGCACAGCTAGCTATCATGTGACCTGATGCCTGGTCAAAGAGGTGGCAGTGCCCATTGTCGAAGCTCAGGCGGTAGCCAGACTTGTCAAGCCAGCTGATCAACATGAGGCAGACTCCAGCTTCAGGGGGATAGAGAGCGTCTCGAAGTGTCAGGGTTTGGTTTCCTGGGGCATCAGGAAAACCTAAAAGTACTTAAATGCTCTTAATCATGCCTTAACATGCTCCTAAGGCCATTTTAAGGTCATTTTTTACTAAGGCAATTTAAGCAAGGTCGCCTCCTTAACCTGCCTTAATGGCTATGACTTAATTCCCTTGATGACTTATGATGGCTCTGAATCAGTCTTAAGAGGCTTATTTTAAGCCTATGGTCAGGTCAAAAATTGGCACATTTTAAGTCAACTAAGACCTGATAAGACAACATTAAGACTTATTCTTACATTTCACACAAGAATTGAGAGCCATAACAAAAAAGAATTCATGCAAAAAGATATATTATAATTGGACTACAAGTAGCTACTATAGTATAGTGGTACAGGAGGTGGGGTGCCATAAAACGGCAGTGCGAGCATGGGGGGTGAGCGCGGCAACGGGGTTGGTGGCGTGGCGCCATCGCGTGCCTGTCGAGGTGGGGGAACCAGTTGACGTCCCGGGTGGGTGGTGGCGCAGTCGAGGCGATGAGGGGACGACATTGTGTTGGGGCGGGGCCGAGTGATTGCGGCAGCGTCCGAGTTGGGCGCTGCGGTGGTGGTAGCGGGGCCGAGTTGGCAGCAGCGGCGGCGTGGTGGCCGCTGAGGTAGTCGTAAGCCGTAACAAGGCGGCGGAGGGGGTCATGGCGGTCGGGACGGGACAGCCGCTGAGTTGCTAGGTGGAGGTGGAGGCGGCAGCCATGTCGAAGCAGCGGCAGCGTGGCGGTGTCGATGTGCGTATGACGGCCGTGTCGAGACGGTGGGGTCTTGAGAGGTGGTGAGGTGGCAGGTGTGGGTGCGGTCGGTTTTGAGGTGACGGCGAGGCTGCTGCGCCTGAGTGGAAAGTGAGGATGAGAAAGAAAAAGAGCTTACCGGTCGCGGGGTCTTGTGTACCGTAGAGCCAGTGCGTGACCTGTACGGGGTGGGTGGTGCTTGCGCGCGGCTGTCGGTGTGGTGGTGAGGTGGCACAGATGAAGGTGGCGGTGACGTGCTGGGGTGGTGAGAACTGGGTCACAAAGTGGCGTGGTGGCGCTTGCCGTGTTACGCATGGTAGCATGGCTTATGAGCGGCAGGGCGGCGTGGTGAAATGGCATAGTTGGAGCGGTGGTGGTTGGAGGTGGCAATGAGCAAATGAAGAAAGAACAAAAAAAGAAAAGAACTTATCAAGGGGTGGCGACGTGTCGGTGTCATGAGACGATTTCTGCACATTGGAGAGAGGAGGGGGAGGGTCCAACTGCAGCAGTGAAGAAAAACGGAACGAATCACAAAAAAAAATAATCTTTGGTTTACACGGTGGGGGGTCGTGGTCGTCCGTCTTGTGTAGGCCATGGGGTGGTCCACCTGCAACAGCAGCATGTGGGTGGTGATAAGTCCTTGAAGGGTGCTGTTAAAGAAGAAAAGAAAGGAAGAAAAACCCCGTGGAAGAGGTTGAAAAGATGGTGGTAGTACTGGTTCACGCATTGGCGGCACATCAGTGCTGGCTTCCCACGCCACGAATTAAGTTTCCGCTAGACACATTTTTGCCAAGTTACCGTGTCGCCCAACCCCAGCCGCATGCATCACCCTCGTCGTCACTTCTGACACTGCCTCCTAACAGTCATGGCCTCAACTGCAGCTCTCACCCCTGCCGTTGCACGTGGACCACCCCCACGGCCTATGCAAGAGGAATCATTATGCGCCCACATGCCGTGTCATACCAGCAGTTGAGTTTTTTTTTTCTTCTGCTCCATTCTGAACCGTTGCAGGACGACGTATCATACCCGTCCTCTCGTGTACGCAGGCACTTTCGCCCCGCACCGACGTCGCTACCACCCCATTAAGTTCTGTCTTTTTTCTTTTTTCTCTTCACCTCAAAAACTGTTGCAGGACTGCAACACTGACACTGACACCGACGTCCTGCCACCACTCCACGCCAACACCATGCTGGTTCACCACGCTCAAGCCCGGCGCCACAACTGCCACTCCAATTTCCTGGGACTCCATCTCGCAACTCAGCCCTGCAATCACCACCCCGACCCGTCATGCACAAGCCCCACCAACATGGCGTCCAAGGCACCTCGACCGCAAATCCACCACGATGCCACTGCAAGCCATGCAACCGTTCATCGCGACCGCCGTGCACAAGCCCCACCAAAATGGCATGCAAGATGTCAGGATGGCAAACCCGCCACGACCCCACCACAACACGGCGAGCCACGCCGCAACTCCAGCACCGCCCCCGCCACCACGACCCCTTGCGCCCCAAATGCGCCACTCCGCCACGCACAAGCCCCGCACAACAGTGATGACAGCAGTGGGGACAGTGGCGAGATATTTTAGACTGTACATAGTTCATTACGCAATAAATGAATTTCTTTTTATATCTTAAGTTGTGAACGACAACAAAGTTTTTGTTTCTTTTTTATATTTTTATTTTGTGACATCTCTAAAAATCTCCGAAAATTCAGAAAGGGACCATAATTAGGGCATTAAAATAATTACAATAACCTCTGAATTTTCCTAATTGAAACATATATAATATATCTATCATTTTATTCTAATAATAAAAATGATTCAAAATATTTTGTATGTTCAACTTGCCATCTTTGTCATATATATGTCCTTAATTTTGCCTTAAGACAATATTTCTAAGTGCAAATTAAGTCACTGTTTCACCTTAACAGTCTGAGGTGCCTTGATAGGCCAATTAAGGCAGCTAAGCACTTTGAGGTTTTCCTGATGGGATCAGGATCTCAATGGTGCCAATCCCAATGGTAGACACTGAGGAGTTCCCTATGCCCAGGATGTTCTGAGGTTCAATGGATGTCAGAGTCGTGAAGTCGGTATGCATACAAGAGATATGTGTTAATGCCCCTGAGTCAAGATAGAGCAGCAGGTCAGATGGTCTGTGAGCAAGCAAAGATGTTTCCACAGAGGCGAGCAGGCAAGTGGCCATGTCTACAAGCATGTCGTCCACATGTTCACCCCAGTCTGGATTGGTGTTGCCAACAGCCCAGTCTGTATACTCCCCCTGATAAGTGGTGGTCATGGTGTTCTCGACATCCGCCAGTGCAGCTCTGACCAGATGATGGTCTGGCTTGTACTTGACGCCTCTGATCCATACTGCTCCTAGTGTTTGAAAGTCCGGTTGAGTCCAGTTTTTTCCTTATTTGGCTGCAACCGCAACCGCAACCGGTTGGTCATTTGGCCCGGCCCAGTGCAACCATGACCGAACCTTGGCCAACCAGTTGTCATCAGTTGCACCACTATCCTGCAGCTCGTGTCAACCGGTTGTGACCTGACTTGGTTGCAGTCGGTTGCAGCCAGTTGAGACCAGTCGTGACTGATGTGAACCCACACCCATATGATGGGTTCAGCGGGTTTTTTCAAGTATACTACAACCTGTATTTTAAACTTAGAGTACTAGTACATGAACTATAGTACACTAGCTAACTATTAGTCCTCATGAACAGAACTCCGAATCGTCCGAGTTGTGTCACGTTGTCGTTGTTGACGTTGTCTTGTCATTGTTGTTGGTGTTGCTAGCGTCATTGTTGATGTCGCTAGCATCGTGGTCGGTGTTGCTAGCATCGTGGTCAGTGTTGCTAGCGTCGTGGTCGGTGTTGCTATTGTCGTTGTTGTTGCTGTGGAAATTGTCTTGCAGCGGTGGTGGTGGTTGGTGGCCGTCTAAGTCGTGTGAGTTGGGGTGTGACTCATGTTGCATTGCCGTTGTCAACACCGTCTTGTCATTGTTGTTATTGTCGATACCGTTGTTGTTGTTGTTGTCGACATGCTCTTTGTAACGCCACCACAGGGGCGTTAAGTACGACGTGTACTTCGGTTAAGTCACGGACGGTAACGGGATGGGAGTAAGTCAGTTACGACTTAGTTCGATGGTGAACAAGTACCACTTGGCCTCCGTGGACACAAGGGTAATAGCAAGGACAGGCTCAAGCGCAACGGCGAGCGAAACAGAGGGGTCAAGCGAAAAGGCGACTCAAAGGGTCGGATCGTGAGAACAGACAGCGGTGTGGTATTACACAAGAAGTCAAGTCTACCGTACAAGCTAGGTAGCGTGAGACTTATATACTAGTACACGATGTTTGTCAGAGACAAACATATGGCGCGATCCTAGGATCCGGGTCCTAGAGAGCTAACAAAGGGGTAGTACGAAAAGAGAACAAGGGAATCCCGCGGGACGACGCGTGGATCAGAAGTCGTCAGCGGGTTCTGGAAGTCGCGCCACGGGGCGTCGTAACAGTCATGTGCTAGGCGCGAGATAAGAGCCGAGGTGCGGATCGAAGCGGATCGTATCGTAAAAGTACAATGGAACATTGGCGCAGAATATGAGTCACGGGATGCGAAAGGACGGAAGAGAAAGTAAGAGGGAGAAATCGTAACATTACCCCCCCTTCAGATTCGAAGTCGCCACGACTTCGACTAGTCGCTAGTATAGTAGCAGTCCTCTTCTGGTATGACAGTAGCGGGGTCAGGAGAAGGGGAACGGGGACAGGTATGAGAACGTAAAAACATGTGGCGCCCTCTACGGCCACACTTCCGGCACCCCTCGTACTGAGGACAATCGATCTCGTCGTGAGTGGCCTTCCAGTTGAGACACTTCCCACACCAGCGGGTACGCGGCGTGGGATTCTCGTACCGGGCGGACATCGGGGAAAGTCGCCTTATGAGGCATACATCCACACGGTGGGCGAGACTGCCACACCACTGGCATGTGTCCCTGCCGCCCTCGCTCGGGACAAGTCTCTGACGAGGTGGTCCTTAGACCGACACTCGTAACACCTGCGACGACGCGTGCTGCCTTCCCCTTGAAGGTGCGGCATCTCGCTAGGTCCTCCTGCACGCGGTGGTAGGGGCATCTCGTCTGCGCTGTCGGCGCGGAGCTCAGACGAATGGCGGGGGCGAGTAGGTTTCGTCATCAGCTCCACGTATCGGTCACTAATGAGGGGGATGATTCGGGCGTACTGCAACCTTTTCGTACGCTCGACATGTTCATGTCGAGGTGGAACTGGTCCTTTGATGCCTCGGCCTCCAGCCTGTGAAGGTCGTCCTGGCGCACCTTGAGTGCGTCTCGTGCCTCAAGGCAGGTGCGCAGGCGGGAGACATCTGCGTGGAGCGCGGGGTAGTGGAGGGAAGAGATCACCTCATCGATTACGATGCGGCGGGGGTCGTGAGGGTGGAATAAGTCCACCTGCTGGTCCATGACGTGTTGTGGGAGCTGGTTAGCTTGGACAGTGCGCAGGTAGACGGATGTGACGTAGCAAGGTTCCCCCCTTGCCCATGGTGCCCACGACCTCCTGATAGTCTTTCCGGTAATAAATATACCGGGCCTACCTCCTTCTTCCCCGGCTCTCCAATCATGAGCGGGTGGAAACGTGGGGACGTGGGGTTGTTAAAGAAATAGGGGATGCCCGGCTCCCCTGACTTGTCCTCCTCTTCATCGTCAAGGAGGGCGTAGCGGCGGTCAGGGACTGCGAGTTCTACTGTGGGGTGAGGGGTGAACACGTGGTCGATACCAGGCGGGAATGGGGGTAGTGGGAGGCTAGGTTGGTGGAGCGAGCTCAACGCAGGTGGAGAAACAAGTGGGGGTGGAGACGTTGGCTCGGGGATTCCGGCGACTCAGCCGGTTCAGCAATAGTGGGTAGGGAATTGGTGGGGTCAAGTGTGAACTCCGGTAGAGGGTCCGGAGTTACGATGCGCGAGTAGGGGGTAACGGCGTTGGGTCCCATAACCGGGATACCGGCCTCTTGAGACGGTATGGTCAAGTTTTCGAGGATGATCTGAGATGGGGGACGGACGGGCACAGTGGAGACGATAGGTGTATCAGACATGAGGTTTCCGGGGATGATCATAGGTGACGAGAGTGGGCGAAGGGGGTGCGTCTTTATATCTTTCGTCCAGCTCCTTCGGCGGTAGGATTTTGCCGATAGAATTCGGCGATTAAGTCAGGTGCATGGCGGACGTTATCAAGTGGTTCCCACGAGCTGTCACTCATGGGAAATCCCTTCCACTGGATCAGGAGTTGAAGTTTGCGCCCTCGGCCATGAAGGCGAGATTGTAACACGCGCTCCACTTCGAACTCTTCTTCTCCTTCGATAAGGTCAGGTGGGGGTCGCGTGAAGTTAGCTCCATGGAGTTCCGTCTCCTTATATGGCGTAAGGAGGTTCGCGTGGAACACGGGATGTATCTTCCATGTCTTCGGAAGATCTAGTTCGTAGGAGACCGCCGATAAGACTTTCTTGATTCGGAATGGTCCGTGGTGTTTTGGTGCGAGCTTTGCGGTGGGGTAGAAGGTCCGGAGGTTCGTCCCCTCCAACCATACTTGAGCGCCTTCCAAGTAAGGTATGAAGCGCGTCTTCCCCCTCTTCGCCATAAGCTCTTGTGCGTGCTTGATGCAGTCTTGCGCGTGTTGGCGTCTATCCCCCATTTCTTCCAATCGTTGATCAACAGACGGAGTCGATGTGGGTTTTGACGTCCACATGGTACGTGGTTCCCATCCCATGATCAACGAGAATGGGGAGTGCTTGGTTGTGGCGTTTGGCCACGAGTTGTGCGCGAATTGCGCCACTGGGAGTGCCTCCGCCCAGTTATCCTGTTGCACGTTACTCCAGTGGCGAAGATACTGTTCTAACCACTGGTTGGTCCGCTCCGACTGTCCATCCGTCTGCGGATGATATGTGGAGGAGATGTTCTGACGGATCCCCAGCGTCTTACACAAGTCCTTCATGAAGGCGGACGTGAAGTGCGGGTCTCGATCCGTGATCATCTTTCGGGGGATGCCGTAGTGCGGATAAACGTGATGAAGGTAGAGCCGTGCCACTCCTTCCGCAGTAATCGTCTCATTACACGGGATGAAGATGGCTGCTTTCGAACAATCGTGGTCGGTAATGGTGAGGATAGTGTCGTATCTGTTTGATGGGGGTAGCTTCGTGATGAAGTCCATCGTTATGACTTCAAATGGTTCGGCATCGGGGTCTGTGGTGATCGGGAAGAGGTGTGGCTTTTGTCGGTGTGGGTTGATTTTGTTGGCTTGGCACGTCGCACAACCTTTGACATAGTCTTCCACATCCTTTCGCATGTTCGGCCACCAGTAGTCACGTCGCACCAACTCTAGCGTGTTTGCGATCCCTGGATGGCCCATGCTCGGCGTGTCGTGGAAAAAGGTAATTACCCCCCGTTTAAGATCGTTGTCGCCCATGACAACGAGAGCATCTCCTTTCCACCAGAGACCTTGGTGTTTTTTCAGGTTGTGGGGTTTGACCCACACGAGGACGGCTTTTTCATCCATGTTTTGTGCTATCTGCGTCCAGATGTCCATGTCGTGCATTGACATCTGGGTCGCGCGTATGAATCGGTCAGCGGGGAGGACAATTACATCGTTGTTGTCCTCCTCATTGGGCTCATAGTCAGCTCGTCACGAAAGGGCGTCCGCGCGACCGTTTTTTATACCAGGTACGTGCTTCAGTGCGAAGTTGTACTCCGATAACTCCAAAAACTCGCGTGCCACTCTTCGGCTGATCTTTCGGGGGTCTTTCCAATACTGCAGATTGGTGTGGTTGGTGTGGATGATAATTTTGTGAGGGGAGCCGACCAGGTAGGTACGCCAGGCTCGTAGCGCTTTGACTACTGCTAGTAGCTCCCTATCGTAGATGTCATAGTTGCGTTCCGCTTCTGTTAGTGACTCAGAGTGGAACGCAACCGGATGCATGCGTTGATCAGGTCCTAATTGATTAAGTACTGCCCCAAGGGCTACGTTGGACGCGTCTACTTCGAGCTCAAATGGTTTCGTGAGGTCGGGGAAGAGGAGCGTAGGTTCTCGGCCAATGCTTCGTCTGATATTATCGAATGCCTCCTGCTGGTCCTGGTCCCAGCGCCAGGGGGTGTCTTTCTTTGTGAGGTCGTGTAGTGGGCGGGTGTAACGCCACCACGAGCGTTAGTCCGACTTGGACGACGAAAGGGCGTTCACGACTTAGCAAATATCGAGTCACTAGTCACGTGACTATATCCACGGGTACACGGCGCTTATCGAGGCACGTGACGTGTAGGGCACCAGGACGTAGACGAGTCACTGGGCGTATATCGATGAAGACGACTTGCTCGAGTAGAGACAAGCGAACTAGAGTGCACACGAAGAGGAGGAGAAGTGGTGATTCAAAGAAGACCAAGATGGCGTATCTTGGTCTTCGACTACAACTACTTATACACATACGAGGACGCTTTAAAGCTCCTCCCGAATCTGTACTACGACTAGCGATAATAGCTCGAACCCTAATACCGCCGTCCTAGGAATGAGTCATGCCACATCGGCATGTGATATCGTACTACGCTGACTGATCTCGAGTCCATGACACATTACCGCTTACTAAAGGAGTCATCGCCACATAGTAAGGGTCCACATCGCGTACCGAACCGAAACGTAACATCACCCCCTTTTCAGGTTCGAGCCCCAGCTCGACGGTCTCCTCTCCTACTTCAGCGCCGGGCCGCGTCCCATCCCATCTCGCTGATTCTCGATACGCGCGATCGCGTCGGCTTCCTGCAGCCTGATCACGCACCTCTGACGTTCGGCCCCGATTCGTTCCAACTCCCGCTCCTTCACGGCGTATCCTGCGCACATACCGCGGTAGCGATGGACTTCGGCCAGGAGCGTGAGGTCTTCGAGCTCGGTTAGTGCTCCATCCACCGACTTCCTGTACTCGTGGTCGACAAGGAACTTCAAGTCGTCGTCGCAGTACTCGGGGGGGTCGGACAGGTATCGGGACGTGGCGTAGACCGGCTTCCCGTATTGATGCTCGGATCCTCGACGGTAGGCGATGACGAACGGGTCGTTGGTGAGGATGAGTTGAGTAAAGAGGGACGGCCAAAGACGTTCGTGAGCGTCTCGAATGGGGAAGGGAATATAGTGAGCTCCCCTGTTGTGATGGAACCCCCGGGGTGGAGGCGTCTCCACGCCACATCGGGGAATCGAGCCAGGTTGCGTCTTCGGATCGTTGTGAAGCGAGGGTCGAAGAGTCGGCGGAGCGGTGAATACCTCCCCGTCGGTTCCGCATAACGGGGGGGTTTCCGAGTGTGTCGTGGTGTAATGGAGGGCATAACGGAGATGTTGATTCGGCGAGATGTGTTCTTCCGGGTCGTACGGGTCCCCCGGGAGGGCGCTGTCCCCTGGTCCAAGGTACGCTTCGGGGTGCGAGGCAAGAGGATATGTCGAGAGGTGGCAGGAGGTGAGGGGGCTGTCCAGAAGAGTGGGGGTCGGTGAAGGAAGAGGGGATGTCCCGGGGGTAGACAGATCGTGTCCTCTTGGTTGAACGGCGAGGGGAATCGGCATGGGTGACAGTGGCGCGGGTTGTACTCGCTGCTTTGAGTTCGCATGGCTGGTTGAGGTGGACGGGGATGCAGTAGCGGGGGTCATGAGCGTAGGAGTTAGGTAGTGAGGATGGGGACCACTCAGCATTAGGGGCCTCTGTTATAAGCGTCCGTCGACCTCTTGAACTCCGTTCGAACTCCGCTAGGGCTTCATCCGCTGACAGGTCTTCCTTGTTGACCCACTGATTGTCCGAGTCCGGATAACCCTTCCATCTCACGAGGTACTGTCGCTTCTTGCTTCTGCCGAAGAGCCGAGTGTCTAGAATACTTTCAATTTCGTATTCTTCTTCACCTTCTACAAGGTCCGGTGGCGGTCGTGTGAAGTTTTCTCCATGCATGGTTGTTTCGCGATAAGGTGTGAGTAGATCAGTGTGGAACACAGGGTGAATACTCCACTGCGTGGGAAGTTCCAGTTGGTAGTTGACAGGCGATAGTACCTTGTTGATCCTGAAAGGTCCGTGCCGTCGTGCCGATAGTTTGGCAGTGGGCTGATTGGTGCGTAAGTGGCGGCCTTCTAGCCATACTTGGTCTCCTTCCCGATACTGGGGCGTTTTCCGATGTTTGATCCACAGAGATTGTGCCTTTTTGATCAGGTGTTGGGCTTCGTTCCGTGCTTCTCGGAATTGCTGAAGTCTCGTGTTTACCTGCGGAATAGGGGATTGCTTATCCATCCAATCAGCACGCGGGTCGTATCCCATCATAAGCGAAAACGGAGACTTCCTTGTTGCCTCATGAGGCCAGCTGTTGTGCGCGAATTCTGCCAATGGTAGGAAATGCGCCCAATTATCTTGACGTTCGTTGGCCCAGAACCTAAGATACTGTTCCAACCATTGATTGGTTCGCTCCGACTGTCCGTCCGTCCTCGGGTGGTACGCCGTGGATATGTTCTGGTAAATCCCGAGTATACGGCATAGTTCGCGTGTGAATTTTGACGCGAACCGGGGGTCTCGGTCACTGATAATTTTCGCCGGTAATCCGAATCTTCTGAAGACGTGAGTGACGTACAGGGCGGCGGTTTCCTCTGCGGTAATTTCTTCGACGCATGGTATGAAGACGGATGCTTTGGTGCAGTCGTGGTCTGTAACTGTGAGTATCGAGTCGTGTCCTTCGGATACCGGAAGTTTAGTGATGAAGTCCAGCGCAATTACTTCGAAAGGTTTAGCGTCGGGGATTGGCGTAATAGGTACCAACGGCGCGCGCGTGGGTCTGTTGTTGACTTTGTGCCTTTGGCATTCCGCGCATCCTTTTACGTATTCGGTGATGTTTTCTAGCATGTGCGGCCACCAGTAGTGTCGTTCGATGATTCTGAACGTCCTTTTGATTCCCGGGTGTCCGTAGACTGGGGGGTCGTGGTGGTTGCTAATGATCGTGCGCCATATGGAGGGTTCGCCCGTTATTACTCGTGCTCCCTGCTTGTACCATACCCCGTCGAATTTCTTAAGGTGGTGTGCGTCTACCCAGGGGAGTATCTGTTGTTCGTCCTGGATGTGATCTTCTGGTATCTGGGTAAGTGTGGCTCTTGCGAAGACTTTGTCCGGAAGTACTGTCACTTCGTTGTTGTCCTGTTCCCCTCGGTCATAGTCCGGTCGTCGAGATAGAGCATCGGCTCGTCCGTTGTTGGCTCCTTTGATGTGATGGATCTCAAAGTCGTATTCCATTAGCTCTAATACTTCTCTGGCCACCCGTCGACTTATCTTCTGAGCGGACCTCCAGTGCGTAAGGTTGAGGTGGTCTGAGAAGATTTTAACTTTGTGTGGTGATCCGGCAAGTAGAGGTCTCCAGTGTCTCAGCGCTTTGACGATTGCTAGAAGCTCCAGGTCGTATATGTCGTAGTTGCGTTCGGCCTCGTTAAGGGTGGCTGAGTAGTATCCCACTGGATGTCGCTTTCCGTCTGTCTTCTTTTGGAGTAGTACTGCTCCAACCGCGAATCCCGATGCGTCTACTTCGAGTTCGAACTGATCAGTTAAGCACGGGTGTGCCAGAACTGGCTCTTCAGTAACAAGCTGTTTAAGTTTCAGGAATGCGCGTTCTTCCTCTGTTCCCCATTGCCAGTCTGCGTCTTTCCGCGTGAGTTTGTTAAGTGCTCGTGCGTGTGTGGCGAAACCGCGAATGAAGAGGCGGTAAAAATTGCAGAAGCCCAAAAAGGAGCGTACGTCTTTGACTTTTGTGGGGCGCGGCCAATCCTTGATACCTGAAATTTTTACTGGGTCCATGCGAGTTACCCCCTTTTCAAGGATTACCCCCAGGTAATCCATTCGCGGTGAGTGGAAGAGGCATTTCTCCGGTTTGAAGTAAAGATCGTGATCCAAGGCCACTTGCAGTACATCGCATACCGCGTTGATGTGTGCTTGGAGGCCTGCGTTCTCATGAGTGGCTATGCCTATGTCGTCCATGTATACGCGTATGATAGTGCCCAACAGCTCGTGTTTGGTAATGGTGGGTCCCAGTATTTCGTTCATCATAGTTTGAAACGTAGCCGGCGAATTTGTGAGTCCGAAGTACATGACGAGCGGCTCAAAGAGTCCGTACCGTGTTTTGAACGCTGCTTTTGGTTCGTCTCCTGGTTTGATGCGTATGTTGTTGTAGCCCCATCGGACGTCCAGTTTGGTGTAGATGTGGCCATTTCCTAGGTCGTTGATGAGTTCCGACATGAGTGGGAGGGGGTACTGGTTTCGGATAGTGCACGCATTGATTTTTCGGTAGTCTTGTACAGGTCGTAGCTTTCCGTCCTTCTTTTTGATGAAAAAGAATGATGATGCATAAGGGGATTTGGACGGGCGAATATACCCCATCTTCAGTTGTTCCTCAAGCCATTTCTTAAGCTGACCGTCTTCGTCTTGTGTCATAGGATAGACCTTACAGTCGATCGTGGCCGGGGTGCCTGGTTTGAATTCGATTGCGTGATCCCAGGGTCTGGAAGGTGGGAATCGATGGGATGCTTCTTCGCTAAATATTTTGGCGAAGCGTCGATACGGTTCGGGGATTACTGCTGCCACCGTGTTTTGGTTAGCGGCGATGGCGAGTTCGGTGGCGGTGGTACGTATCTGGCATTCCTCTTCCAGTTCTCTAACGATGTCCTCTTTCTCGTCGTTTGTGAACGTTCTTGCTATGGTGACATCGTCTTCAGTTGTTACTCCTGCGATAACGGTACCTATATGGGCAGGGTTAATAGATCTGATGACGATGGGAAGCGCGTCTTCGTGGATAGTGGCATGGGTCCAACTGATAGTGGGTTCGTAGGTGGCTAGCCAGGGATATCCTAACACCAAGTCTTCGTTGCCTATGTCGGTGACTAGGAATCGAATGGTTCTGTGGATTCCTTTTGTCTGTACGTCCAAGTCCACGAAATGAGTGATGGACCCAGCTTTGTTTTCCGTGTTGTCTATGTTCCATATCTTCTTCGGGCGTTCCAATAGTTGAAGCCCTAGCCCCATTCGTTTGGCGAATGCAGGTCTTATGAAATTATCGGTGGCTCCGGAGTCGACGAGCCCTTTAATGTCGGCCATTGAGTAACTGGTGCGAATCGAGACTGGAATTCTAAGAGACCGAAAGCGAGTCATGATTACAGAGTTACAATTTGTTGCCCTCACCCAGGCCGATGGGTTCAGGCGTCCCGAAAATCCCCTTTCTCCCATAAATCCTGGAGAATTAGGTCCTTGACTTCGTCACTAGCTCCTCTGACCCCTTCAAGCCAGCTGCTGGCTGTTTGCTGTGGTTCCGCCGTGTTGACCACTTGTGCGCGTGCGTCTTGACCGTAATAGTCTGTTTCCATGCTTCGACTATTGCTCGTAGGGCGCCATTGCTGTTGTTGCCTCTGTTGCTTCCTCGGGCGTGGACAGTCACGTGAGAAGTGTCCGAGTCCGCTACAATTGTAACAGATGACTTCCCTCATGTCTTTGCGAGGGGCGTTTCCTCCCGACCTCGGTCCTCCCCTTGGTGGGAATGGAGGACGCTGTTGGTAATTATCCCGGTTGGGGTCTCCTACTTCTGCGAGTCGAGCGCGTGATCGGTCCGCCGATGTGTCCATTGCGTTCGGATCATATCGCGGGGTTTGGTTGCGCGGTGCATTCCATGGTGACCCTCCGAAGCGTGGGGATGGATTGAAGCGGGGTGGTGGTCCTCTTGGAGGTCCTCTTGTTGGTGTCGACATCCCTAGGCGGGCGCGAAGATGGATGTATTGTTTCTGGCGCCTTAGTGCCGCGTCCTTCCATTCAGTGAAAGTGGTGGGTCCGTCGAGTTCGTAGACCTTCGTAAATAGTTTGCTCGGGAGTCCGGCCGTGAAGCGGTCGATGGTTTGTTGGTCGTTCAGGCGATAATCAGCCTTCCGACAGAGCTGCTCGAAGTTGGTGACGTACGAGTCAATATCATCTCCTGTCATCCTAAACCCTTTGGCGAGTTCCGCCTGAGCTTGTTCTTGCTCTAGGGTGTTTGAGAACCGGTCGGAGAATCCTGCGGCTAGGGTGTCCCATAGGTATTCGTCATACCTGTCCCTTCCGTTTCGTACTTCGGTGTTGAGCCACTGGAGGAAGCCTAGTGTCCAGTTTGCTACGGACGCTCCCTTGATATATCCCAAGAATAGGAGACATCTCTTGTATACATTGCGCATGCTTGGCGCGTCGAAGTTGAGCCCCCAATAGGCGTGCCATTGCGTAAGGAAAGATTCATAGTCAGTCCGTTCTCCCTTGAATATGGTCGGTGGTTCACCTTCTAGTCTGGGCGTGGGTGCGCCTGGTGCTACTGCTCCTCCCGGTATTCCTCCCCCAGGGGGTCCCCCTCCTCCTGGTGGTCCTCCTCCAGGTGGTCCTCCTCCGAATCCTCCTGGGAAGCTTCCGTTGGGGCGTCTTGGTGGTCGTCCTCCTCCACCTGGTGGTGGGTTGTCGTTTGGCGTGTCGGGTTGGTCTGGTCCCATGGCTCTAAGGATAGCCGCGTCGTCTGCGGTCATACGATGCCCCGTAGCGGGGTTGATAGGGAGCAAGAGCTGCTCTGCTTCTTCTCGCGTCCTGCGGATTTCTTCTTCTACTGCTTCGTTGGTAATGGTTTCGGTGGCAGTTGCCATGTTGGCTGGTGGGTTAACTCGGATAATTTCTGGCTGTGATACAGGGATGGACTCAGCCAGGCGTGTGACTTCTTCTACTTCCGAATCTTCTTCGTCGGAGTGTTCACCTTCTTCGCTAGTTTCTGAAGGTGCTGGGGTTCTGGGTTCCGACGTGCTTGGCTCTTCTTCTGGTTGTCCGTCGATTCGTCCCCACTGTTCTCTGGTTGGTACGCTACGTGCGTCGATGTCGCAGTTGTATAGTCTTCCTGCTGGGCGTATTATGTCCCACCTGTTGTCGATTGGATTCCACGTAATCTCTGTCCAACAGACGTGATCGAAGTTGAACTCAACTGGTCTGAATCGGGTTGGTCCCGATGCGAAGTCCACGAAATATCCGGTGTCTCCTCGGTATTCTCTCCACCTGGCCGCTCCTAGGAATTGTGCTGGTACGTTGCGGTCTCCCCTTCGTTCGAGGGAATAAGTTTGAAAATTGGTCCACTGGTCTCGAGTAGTGAACGCCACGGTGAGGGATCTTGGTCTTAATGTAACGCCACCACGAGCGTTAGTCCGACTTGGACGACGAAAGGGCGTTCACGACTTAGCAAATATCGAGTCACTAGTCACGTGACTATATCCACGGGTACACAGCGCTTATCGAGGCACGTGACGTGTAGGGCACCAGGACGTAGACGAGTCACTGGGCGTATATCGATGAAGACGACTTGCTCGAGTAGAGACAAGCGAACTAGAGTGCACACGAAGAGGAGGAGAAGTGGTGATTCAAAGAAGACCAAGATGGCGTATCTTGGTCTTCGACTACAACTACTTATACACATACGAGGACGCTTTAAAGCTCCTCCCGAATCTGTACTACGACTAGCGATAATAGCTCGAACCCTAATACCGCCGTCCTAGGAATGAGTCATGCCACATCGGCATGTGATATCGTACTACGCTGACTGATCTCGAGTCCATGACACATTACCGCTTACTAAAGGAGTCATCGCCACATAGTAAGGGTCCACATCGCGTACCGAACCGAAACGTAACAGCGGGCGAGGGTGGAGAATCCTCGGATAAACCGCCTATAGAAGTTACAGAAGCCGAGGAAGGCGTGCACTTCTCTGAGGCTTTTCGGGGTTGGCCATTCCAGAACTCCCCGTACCTTAACTGGATCCATCCGGACATTCCCGTGCCCAATGATGAGTCCGAGGTACTCGATTTCTAGCACCTCGAACTCGCATTTCTCTGGTTTAATGTACAGGTCGTGCTCTTCGCAGAGGCGCAGTACCTCATGCAGCACGTTCCGGTGTTGGGCGTGGTCGAGGGCGGTGGCGATTAGGATGTCATCCATATAGACGATCACAAGCCCGAGTAGGATAAGGTCTCGGAAGATGTAGTCCATCATCGCCTGGAAGGTCGACGGGGAGTTGGTGAGGCCGAAATACATGACCAGGGGTTCGAATAGTCCCCGGTTCGTTTTAAATGCCGCCTTATGTTCGTCTCCAGGTTTGACCCGTACATTGTTATAGCCCCATCTAACGTCAAGCTTGGAGAACAATCGGGCTCCTCGTATGCGATCGATGAGTTCAGGGATAAGGGGAAGGGGATAATGGTTTTGGACGGTGATCTCGTTCAACCGCCTGTAGTCCTGGACGGGTCTCAGCTTCCCATCTTTCTTTTTAATGAAGAAGAACGGTGATGCGTAAGCGGACTTGGAGGGTCTGATATACCCTTTGTCAAGCTGCTCGGTGAGGAACGTGGTGAGCGCCTCTTCTTCGTTCTGTGCCAGCGGGTACACTTTACAATCTAATGCTGGCGGGGCATTCGGTAGGAGGTCGATGGCATGGTCCCACACTCGTGAGGGGGGAAATCGGTGGGACGCCTCCTCACTGAACACTTTACGGTGTCGTCGGTACTCCGTGGGTACCAGTTCTTCAAACGTGCGTTCGGGTCTTTTTGCCGCCTCGCGCTGGGCTAATTCTGAAGCGGTCGTTGTTTTTCGCAGGAATGTGATGCAGGGATCCCGCTCATCATCTATGAGCTGTTCCCACGCCTCCTCGTCAAGTTCATACGTCTCCAACGCCCTTATGGATGCTTCCATAGGTGTGGCTTCGTCTGACAGATGAAGGCTGGAAATAACGACCGGTTGAAACTCCTCGTTCAACGTCACTTCTCCCCATCGTATCTGTGGCTCAAAGGCCGTGAACCAGGGGTACCCGAGGATCACTTCGTCTCTTCCTAAGTTTGTGATTAGGAAACGAAGCATCTTGGTCTCCTCCCCTGTTCTTACGGTGAGATCGGTGTACTGCATGATCTCTCCGTCCTGGTTGTTCGTCCCATCCACGTTCCAAATGCGGATGGGATGCGAGACGTTTCGGGTGGATATCTGTAGTCGTTTGAGCAATGTTGAACAAATGAAATTGTCGGTTGCTCCTGAGTCCACTAGGACTTGTCGTTCGGCCGTCGTGTGTGCAGATTTAAACAGAACTGGGATTCGCATGGATCGATATCTGCTAGTGTACACGTTTAGATTTAACGCTCTAGCCCAGGCTGCTGGGTTCAAGCGTCGGGAAAACCCTCCTTCCCGAATAGTTTGTCCACCATGAGGTCTCTAACCTCCTGGGTCTGCGCTTTCATCGCAGCGATCTGCGCATCCACCTGCTCTTCATTCAAAATTACGCGATTAGAAGATATGGCGACAGTAGTGGGAGTTGATACGTCTGGAGCCGGGGTAAAGGAGGGGGATCCGAAGGAGGAGGCAGTATCCGCGCGCGTTCCCTTTTGTGGGCAGTTACGCGACATGTGCCCCTGAGCACGACATCTAAAACATCGTCCCTCCTTCTGAAGCTGGGCCCGGTCTCCGTCGGTAAGCGCCACGGAGGCTCGGGCGCGTCCAACATCCATGGCGTTAGGGTTTCGGTTCTGTTTGAGGGCCTGGACCCACTGCTCTCGGCTGTGTCCGCCCTTCTTTCCACGCTGGGATCTATTCTTCCCCAGGCGGTCCTTTAAAACCAGATATTCAGCCTGTTGTAGACGAGCGGCCGCCTTCCAATCATCCCATGTGATTGGATGTTGGAAGCGCGTGGCGTTGATTACTAACTGGTCTGGGAGTCCATCCTGGAACATGTCCAGGGTTGTGGCTTCATCGGGGTTATACCCGGCTTTGTGGACTAGGTTGGAGAACGTAGCCACATAGGTGTCGATGTCTTCGCCCTTCATGGTCAGAGTTTGCAAACTCTTCCGGGCCTTTGTTCGTTCCGCCGTATCGGTATATGACTGCATAAACCGATCGCGGACGGTGTTCCACAGGTTCATCTCAGTCATCAGAACTCCTGTGTTTCGCTGGTCCTCAAGCCAAGCGAACTGCTCTGTGACCCAGTCGTCGACAAGGGGTCCGCGGATGTAGGAAAGAAAGGTCATCGCGCGGGGGTAGGGGATAGCGAGCTGGTCGGCGGTGGGGTTCATTTCTCGGTATAAGTTGAACGCAAGCATGAATTGCTTGCTTTTCTCTCGGTCTCCGTTGAATTCGGGGGGTGGGTTCCCTCCTAAGCGTCCGTGTCCTCCGGGTGCGGGCGGGATTGCGGCTGGTGCGGCTCCGGCGGGGGGAACAGGAGCACCACCTGCTCCACCGCCCCTGCCTCCTCCGCCACCTGCGCCGCCTGCTCCACCGCCTGGCGCACCTCCTCCACCAATGCCGCCACCCGGGAGACCTCCTCCAGGAGCTGCGCTTCCGCCTCCAGGAGCCGCTGCTCCACCTGACGGGCCGCCGCTAGGAGCGCCTCCACTACCAGAAGGAGCTGGTCCTCCGCTGGTAAGGGTTGTGCTGGCCGAGGCATGGGTTTGTGACATGGACTGGGGTGTGGGTTGAGAACCAGGTAGGTCTGGGGGATTTATGAACAGAGAGGGGGTGAACGTGGCTGTTGGCACCGAGACACTAGGTGAATTATCGGGGTCGGAGTCAATGTCAATCCCTTTCGGGTTATGACTCTTTAGTGGTCCAACGTTCAACTCAAGCGGTACTGGTTTGATAGTGTACCAGCTTTGTTCGTTCAGTGAGTAATCGATGTAAGCCCAGAGACGTTTGTCTTCTAGGTAATGGATCTGGTGATACTCTTTCTTCGTTGGGTTGAAGATATAATATCCTTCAACGCCGTTGATTTCTGCCCAGACAGCTGCTCCTTTGACACGGTCAGAGAGCTCGTCGGTTGTAAACCGAGTGATATATTCTGGGTGGAACGCGGATCTGGCGCGACTAGATGTCGCCACTGTGAGAGACTTGACTTAATGTAACGCCACCACAGGGGCGTTAAGTACGACGTGTACTTCGGTTAAGTCACGGACGGTAACGGGACGGGAGTAAGTCAGTTACGACTTAGTTCGATGGTGAACAAGTACCACTTGGCCTCCGTGGACACAAGGGTAATAGCAAGGACAGGCTCAAGCGCAACGGCGAGCGAAACAGAGGAGTCAAGCGAAAAGGCGACTCAAAGGGTCGGATCGTGAGAACGGACAGCGGTGTGGTATTACACAAGAAGTCAAGTCTACCGTACAAGCTAGGTAGCGTGAGACTTATATACTAGTACACGATGTTTGTCAGAGACAAACATATGGCGCGATCCTAGGATCCGGGTCCTAGAGAGCTAACAAAGGGGTAGTACGAAAAGAGAACAAGGGAATCCCGCGGGACGACGCGTGGATCAGAAGTCGTCAGCGGGTTCTGGAAGTCGTGCCACGGGGCGTCGTAACAGTCATGCGCTAGGCGCGAGATAAGAGCCGAGGCGCGGATCAAAGCGGATCGTATCATAAAAGTACAATGGAACGTTGGCGCAGAATATGAGTCACGGGATGCGAAAGGACGGAAGAGAAAGTAAGAGGGAGAAATCGTAACATTCTTGATGGCAGAGCAGGCTGGTGGCAGTGGTGGTGGCGGTTGGTAGCATGCAGCTCAGGGATGTGTGAGGGAAGTGCAGTATAGTGATAAGCAATAGCGATAGAAAATCGGCATCAGCCAGTCTGAGAATGAATTGGAAACGCACGTGTTCCGTGTCTCCGAAGTAATAGTAGGGATGAGCATCACGGCAAACCCCACCTATACCACAACACCACAACCACGACAACCAACAACAATACCTTGCCAGCCCCAAGCCGACGAGCAACTCGACAGGATCGACAACAGCAACAACGGCGGCAGCAGCAACAACAACAATGGCAATGGTGATGACACGACTAGACATCGGCGGCAACAACAGATGACAACGGCAACAAGTGACAGATGGTGGTGGTGATGCAACAATGGTGGGGGCACCGGGCAATGACGACGCAGTGGGCTTGTAGTAGTATTTTGTTTAGATAGTTTAGTGCACTATTCATAATATTGAGCCCATCCAAACTGAAAGTTGTCTGTACCATGGGCACGGGCCAGTCCCATGTGAGTTGGTTGCAACCGGTTGTGACCAACTGCAACCGGTTGGAGGTCAGCTGCTATTTTGAGCAACTGCAACTGATACATTCTAAGATTGGGTACAACTGCAACCAAAAGTCCAGTTGCAGTTCAGTTGAGTTGCAGTCTTTTTCAGTTGCTGCAACTAAACTTTCAAAGACTAACTGCTCCGTCGTTGTCTATTTTCAGGAGAGTGCTGCTCTGAGCAGCACTGGCACTGCTGGGGACGTTCTCCTGCTGCCATGTGCGCAGAGTGTCACATGCTGTGCGCTGATGTGTGATTGCATCTAGTGCTGATTGGCCAGCCATTTTGCCACTGGGAGAAATGCAGAAGTCGATGGTGTGGCCAGGCTTCTTGCAGTTCGGGCATATTGTGGCATGTGGCGGGATGCTGGCTGGCAGGGTGATGGGTACATGGCTGGGAGGGGGTGGCTGCATCATCATCGGCAACAATGCTGGGAAGGCGAGCAGGTCTGGGTTTTGTGTGGCTTGTAGCTTGTAGAAGTAGTGTAGGCGACAGGGCATCCAATGTGATAGTGCCATCCATCAGGGCAGGTGCAAGGGCCTTGTGGATGGATGGGTGCATCGACCTAAGGTTGATTAGGCTGAATAGCAGGGCCAACCTGGTGATGTCGACGGGGCCGATCTTCTCCGTGCAGTGGATGAGGTCACATAGATGAGCCATCGTTACATCACAGTTACCCAAGCTGTTGTCGAATTGCACTTGCATCATCTTTTGGATGAGCTGGATCTGTGCCAAGCCACTGCGCTTCTCATGGCACCAACGTAATGTGTCGTAGGCTTCTGCGGAAGTGTCACATGATGCGATGCATTGAGCCTCTGAGGTGTATATATGGTCCCATATGAATGCAAGTACCATGTGGTCATTGCCAAGCCAGTTGTTGTGCCCCAATGGGTCCTCCTTGTAGCACGGACACTTGAGTATGTCGCGTGGGTGTATGTTGAGTTGTCCCATGCTGAGTGAGCTGATTAGCTTTTGTGCTTTTGTGACCATTCCAGCCAGTTGCCTGCGCCGAGGGACAGTATGAGGCCCGCTGGCCAGGGAGGGACACCTGACATTGTCTTTTCTTTGATTGACGGTGGTCGCTGATGCCATCAAGGTGGGGGCAAATGCTCATCAGAAGATGATGCGATTAGTCTTTGAAAGTCCAGTTGCAGGAACTGAAAAAGACTGCAACTCAACTGAACTGCAACTGGAAAAAACCGGACTTTTGGTTGCAGTTGTACCTAATCCTAGAATGTATCAGTTGCAGTTGCCCGAAATGGCAGCTGACCTCCAACCGGTTGCAACCGATTTCTTAGTCAGCAGGTGATTGGGCTGAATTTCTGATCAAAACGAGCCTAAGATCACCCAAATCGGCCAAAAACTGAGCAAGTTATGATCAAAACAATCATTTTACTCATAACTTTTGCTTTTTTTGGCTGTTTTACCTAATTATTTTTTCATTATAAGGCAGTTGCACTTAGAAATTTATTATAAGTACCTATTAACACTAATTATAAGTGGTTTTGACTCAGTTTAGACCAGTTTCAGATAGATTAAATAACATTCAGTTGGGTCCAGTTGCAACTGGTTTTTTTGCAGTTTTTTGCAGTTGCAGTTGAGGTTGCAACAAATTTCATTTTTTGGCAACCAGTTGCAGTTGCAGTTGGACCAAATATGGTCAAAAAACCGGACCCAACCGGACTTTCAAACCCTAGATGCGATGACATGCACGATGTGGTGTGGGTGTCACGGGCAGCAGGTGTGGGGTGGTGTTGCATGTGGGAAGTGGATGGGGGGTGATAGCAGGGGTATATGCATGGATGATGGGGTACAGAAGGGGTTTGTATCCGATCTGGCAATGTTGGCTGCACAGTTCTTGGCCGCCCTGTGTCATGATAGTTTGGATATGTGGGTGAGAGGGCTGCCGAGGGGATTGTCCCATATAGACATGGTGGTGAAAAGCAATTATGGGTATTGGATGATGGTCCACAGATAGGGATGTCAACGAGTTATACTCATGAGTATGAGTACTTGTCAGAAATTGTCAAAGTGGC
The DNA here is from genome assembly GCA_021527775.1 of Lactarius sanguifluus. NCBI lineage: Eukaryota > Fungi > Basidiomycota > Agaricomycetes > Russulales > Russulaceae > Lactarius > Lactarius sanguifluus. The sequence continues at coordinate 25,582 of JAKEYF010000282.1, forward strand.
ACTTGTACTCGACTCGTACTCGTTGGTGCAAGTACTCGTGAGCATGAGTACTCGCAGGAATTCCCCGGACCGAGACTCATACTCGACTCATCGCGGCGCGAGTACCTGTTTTGAGCGACGAGTACTCGCAAGTAGTAGCCGAGTACTCATACTCGTACTCATTCGAATCGTACAAGTACTCGTTTCGAACGAGTACTTGTGAGTTATATTATATTCTGAGCCTGACACTGTGTAATACAGGTACATAGCTAGTAACTACGGAACAATGTGAATACTATCATCCCTACAATGCCCGCCGCAGCATCGCTGCCCCCTGCCACGGTCGTGTAGTAGCATCCGCGTCGCTGTCGCCGCCACCGTGGTTGTGGACTGTCGTTGTCGTGAGCCATCAACGTCGTGGGCCATGGTGGTGGTGGTGGTGGTGGTGGTGGTGGTGAGAGTGGTGGTGGTGTTGTCGTTGTCACATTGTCGTGTCGTGTTGTCGTGTTCAACCTGCTGCCGTCACCTGTCATTAGACGTGTCACCTCGCCAAAAGTTGAACATCATGGTCGACCGATAGTTGATGAGGCGCCGGCGAGAGTTTGTTGTCGTCATCGTATGGTTGGCCACACGCCGCTGCCACTGCTGTCATCATCGTCCAGAAAGTCGTGGTCGTGGGCCATGGTTGGTGGTAAGCAACTCACATCTCACATGGTGTAAGCAACTCTAAGCCTTGAATCTTCCCATGCCCGGTGGTTGCCAGTTTCGCTAGCTACACGCGGACCGGCCCGCAGGTTGCGACACTGGGCCACAACAATACAGTACCACCACCAGCGACAGCAAGACGGCGGTGGCAATGCCTTGGACGATGCGACTACGACTGAGCCAAACCGCGTGGACTCGCCACCACCACCAACAGCAGCAGCAAGATGGCGGTGATGAGTCCACAACGCCTTGGACGACGCGACGACGACTCGGACAATGGGGCAACGCGGCATGGGGCGACAGCGACCGATGACAGCAAGACGATGACGACGCCGCCAGCGATGACGACGACAACAGGCAACCGCGATGACAACTCGGATGGTGGGCCCAGTGGTTTTAACTACTAGTAGTTTACAGATTATTGTATCTTGATACGAAATAGATTGATTTATGCAAAGCTGTAATCCTAATTTAACAAAAGCTGGAACTATGGTATTGCTGCCAGTTACAGCAGCAAGTACCACGAGTACTCGCGCTCAGAAAATAGTATACTCGTACTTGTACAAGCATTCAGGAACGAGTACTCGTCACATGACGAGTCATACTCGCGAGTCACTCGTTTGATGACAACTTGTTGACATCTCTATCCACAGAACACAAGCGATGAGATGGATGATGGTCCACAAACAAAGAAGGAGGACTTGACGACGAAAGATGGTGGACAATGGTCTAACAAGATGATGGTGGACAATGGTCTGACAAGATGATAAGGAAGCGAGGGCAGACAAACATGGTATTGGGATACACAAGATGTTGCGCAGTGGGGATGAGGCAGTGCGTGATAAGGGTGAGCTTGGTATGACCTTAGGCAGGAACAGGGTAAAGGCCCATAACCTATTAAATCCTAAAGTATCCTCCTCAGTGTACATGACAAATGAGCTTGACATTTGATTACAAACCTAAAGTATCTGGAGAGGTGTAGTTAAGTAAAGGTCATGTATGCGGGTGGGGTGCAGACTTACCCTCCTCAGTGTATGTGACAAACAAGCTGAGGAAGGGAAAATGTATTGTACAATGTAATATAGATAGTATGTTTATGGATTCCAATGTCCAAATATGAGTCACCCAAGTCCAAACATGTTTCAGCTCTTACATCAAAACCATCCATGTGCTCATATTATCTCCCACACTTTGCTGCTCAAACTCAACTCACCCATTTCCAACTTCTAGCACTTTTAAGTGATGCATTACCTAATCAACTCATCACATCAATTCTAAGACCAAGGCTCTCCAGCTTGGTCTTCTTCAAATCACCACTTGTCTCCTCTCTTCCAGTCCCTTTGGTTTGCCTGTCTCCCTCATGAGCAAGTTGTCTCATAATGAAGTTCATGTGTCCCAAGTGGCCTGTGACTCCTGCAAGCACATGTATATGACCATGTCTTGCCTGAATCTGCTAAGTTGAGAACACCCTTTCATGTCCAAGTTGGACTAACACTCATGGTGGCATAACATAAAGCCTAAGGAGTATTGTTTGTGCATTGGAATGCATAAATGCAAGGTGTATATGTATCTGAGTAGCACACACTGAGAAAACAACTCATCTATTTGGACCACAACTATATTGCCAATGTTCAGCTTCACACTTCATTGTTACCATACTGGCCCAACTGCAGCCTGCTCAGGTCCAGCCACTCCTGCCACAGCCTAATTTCTATTGAACTGCATAAGTCACATGTCTCATGGGATATGATTGAGTCATCCCATATACTAAATATGGTATCTGTTCCTTATGGACTGATTTGGACACTCCAGACTTGTATGGACCACTTTTGTTTATCTTTATTGTCAGAGCCCAATATGGCTCCTATTGTTCTTTATTGTTAAGATATTAGTATTGTCTGCTCTAGGCAGCTATTGTTCTCTGCCCTCCAATGGCATTTCTCCCTCTGGCACATAGACACCTGTATTGCACCTGTGTGCACAGACCATTCTTACCTAAGTGTCCTATATATAAGGACTGTTATTTATGCCTCTACACTTCAGAGTTCTCTTCACCTCTGAGTTAACTTGTTTATTAGCTCTTCACTATTTACCCTTTGCTTGTTAGTTTTGCACTCAACAATTTCCACCAGATTGGTGACCAATTTGCCAATATTGCTGAGCAAATCCACCTTGTGTCAAACTTGGTCATGGACAATATCATCGCTCATCAACAGGCACAACAGCAGTGGCAACAACAGGTCACTGACTGCCAAGATGCTATGCAGGTGGCAATCAATGATTTGACAGCAGCAGTAAACAGTTCATGAGAAGATATAAATGGTTTGCAGGCAGGGTGCATAATGTCACAGACTATGGTGTGTGTTAGGGTGCATTCCAGGACTAACCAAGCCTGGAACTGGTCTGGTAACAAGAAACTGGATATGTACATTAGTAAGCTATGGATGCACACATGTATGAGTATGGACAGGCAACAGAATAGGAGTGTCCACTCTCCTTCTCTCTATCATCTTGTTCATCCCTCCCAGGAAATCCCTTTGCAAATCATCACAGTGTGGCCTCTTCACATTTTTTCTGTGCAGCCAAAGGCAAATTCCAATGCAATTGGCAAATACTGCTGCATCTGCAAGGGCACCCATTCAACAGCCAGTAAATAGATAGTAAACCATTGTAAACTGTTTATAGACAGTAAATACTATTTATAAAACAATTTACATTGATACCTCAAAGTTTTCTTGAAAATGGGCCCACTCAGTAGCACCTACATGAAATATGATGAAAATAGCAACTTGAAAATTAACTCTCACTAACATATTACAACTAACCCTATGTTGTGTTATAACCTTAGTTGCAGCTTGAGCCAACATTTTTGGGATCCTACAAGTAGGAAATAATATAGGAAAAGTCTGAAGATGTTTGTGGAGGTAGACAATTAAAAATGCCCAACTTCAAGTGATCCCATTAGGCATTCCTGAGTTATTTTACTTGCTTAACAAGTAGCTTGGCTTGCAAATAACCAAGTCAGCTGCAGTTATACTATGTATCTTGTTGAAATACTATTTCACATGGTAATATCTTGATAAATGTTTTTGTGGTTGACCTCTAAACTGAACCACTGTTGTATCTTATAAAGATTACCATGTGAAATATTTTAACAAAATACATAATATAACCTCTATAATATTCTGACAATATTGTGGAAAATAAAAATCTATACTGTCTACATATTATGCCTTGAAATTACTGTCAATATTTAATTACCTCATCAATATTTTATGTATGAAAAATTGTGAATAAAAACTCCAGTGATGGTTATATATTATTAAGCTAAATTCAGATTAAAAAATGATGTTAAAATGATATTTACTTGATATAATTTTGTCATAATCTCTTTGGTTGGAAAGTGGATATTCTTCTGCAATGTTTTACATAGAAATAGGTTAGAAAAATACAAATGATATTTCAAGTGTAAATGGTGTTGGCCACTGGTTTGGCTCTCATTTCTTAAAGCTATATCTAGATAAATCCTTAAATTTTCCCACTCTATAAATTGTGTAAACTTTATTATATAAATACCATTTTGATATCATTTTTTATGAATCTGGCTGAATTATCAGATTCACATTTTTGACCATAAAAAATGAATTGCCTCTTATTATAGAGTTGAAATTTTATCAGCATAAAAATGGTAATTTCCATCCAGTGTGTTAAGTTCAAAGTATTCAACAGTGTTGAACATATTAATTAGCACACATAAATCTTCTGATCTGGGATCACCATGCCTTAATATCCCCCAAACATAATACTAACTAACTAGGGTTTGAAAGTCCGGTTGGGTCCGGTTTTTTGACCATATTTGGTCCAACTGCAACTGCAACTGGTTGCCAAAAAATGAAATTTGTTGCAACCTCAACTGCAACTGCAAAAAACTGCAAAAAAACCAGTTGCACCAGTTGCAACTGGACCCAACTGAATGTTATTTAATCTATCTGAAACTGGTCTAAACTGAGTCAAAACCACTTATAATTAGTGTTAATAGGTACTTATAATAAATTTCTAAGTGCAACTGCCTTATAATGAAAAAATAATTAGGTAAAACAGCCAAAAAAAGCAAAAGTTATGAGTAAAATGATTGTTTTGATCATAACTTGCTCAGTTTTTGGCTGATTTGGGTGATCTTAGGCTCGTTTTGATCAGAAATTCAGCCCAATCACCTGCTGACTAAGAAATCGGTTGCAACCGGTTGCAACCGGTTGGAGGTCAGCTGCCTTTTCGGGCAACTGCAACTGATACATTCTAGGATTAGGTACAACTGCAACCAAAAGTCCGGTTTTTTCCAGTTGCAGTTCAGTTGAGTTGCAGTCTTTTTCAGTTGCTGCAACTGGACTCTCAAAGACTATAACTAACCAGTTCCCAAAAACAAAGGATGCTCTATCATTGCTCAGTGGTAGGTTCTTGTGCTAGTGTGATGAGATTATGTAACACATCACATGTGAGTGCATGTGCCAAGAGAGTCAAAAATGGAGAAGTTGAGTTAAGGTCAAGGAATTAAGAGCATGAATGCAGTCAAATGGTTTTGAGAACAAAAGGGTGATCATTCAGAGTCCAAACTCCAGTACATTTTATACTAGACTTGTTATCATAATTTGTAAGTACAAGTTGTGTGAGTATCATAAGACATCAGAGATAAATCAATGCATCATCAAGACATGGGGTCATGGGGTACAAATCAAGGTGCACAGACATAGAGATGAGTCATGGGTATGCTGGGGAACAATCTCTGAGGCCGAAACTGAACACAATAAGATGGAGTTGAGGTGGTGAGGATGGAAAGGTGTTGTGCATCACCCTTGTGACATTGGGCTTGGCATGCTCATGCTTGATCTGTAAACATATCCTGGAAACAGTGGTAACAAGTATGTACAGTACTTGAGGCAGGGGAGAAGATGAGAGTAGACCACAAGGGCCCAAGTCCAAAGATTAGAGCATGAGGCTGCTCGTGCTGTAGTGGTATGACGTCGTGCTATGCTAAGCTCAAGTGAGAACTAAAGTGAACCGTCAGGTGAGCACACTCAAGCCTAGCGTGGAGACAAGTCACATGCCGAATGTACAGTCACTGTGGAGATATAGATGCTTGGAGATCTTTATACAAGAGCTCAGTCTAAGGTGATCACACAGTGGTATGCTGAGTGGAGAACCAAGAGGACAAGTTAGATTAAAGTAGAGTAGTAAGGGACTATAGGGACACACCTGAGTGGAGAACCAAGAGGACAAGTTGGTTCCACTCAGGACGCTACAGGGAAGCTTATATACACTACTGCGGCTGAGCTTGAACTGAGTCCGAACACTATTACTAAGTGTACAGTAAGACTCCTTGACTCAGGAGCTGACACATTGTGTCTATTAATAGTGCTATCTATTGTGCTGACTGATGCACTTGTCATAGCACTGACGAGCGGCTCCACTTGGCTGAGTAAAACCTAATACAGCGAATAAGCAATGACATTATTATTAAGCATAAACTACTAAGCATGCTCTAGATCCTTCCAGACACTTCCATCCTTATCTACCAATCAGAACTGTTCATACCAGTAAGGGATAATAATCCCTTGATCACATGCACATGGTGGCAAACATATGTGACTAATGAATACCCCTGTACTTCAGCCCTTCTTATCTTCACCGTATAAATACAGAAAAATAGGGAAACTAATACATGTCCATGACACACGCTGAGGTGAGATGAACCCCTGGGCCACCGGCCCAATTCAGTCCTGTTGGGATCCCGGTGCTGGTGGCTCCCCCACAAGTCAGGCTCACAGCACATTTCAGCAGGTTCATCACTGCAGATGCTCTAGGCTTGATGTCCACCCACCTTGCAGTCACCAATTGCCAATTTATTGCCCACAGTTAGTGAATGGCATGGGTAACCCTGGGGTAAAAATTTTCAACCTGTACCTGTACCTGTCTAAACCCATGACCCTCCACAAGGGTATAGGTTTTGATGGGTTGGGGTGTGGGTATTCAAGGGTTTGGCAGGTGTAAAAAACCTGTAGGGGTTGCACAAAGGGTATAGCAATATACTCTGCAGAAAGTTCAGAAATGGCTGAAATATTACTATGTGATCCAGACTTTACTCAAGCTTAATAGCATCTCAATCCTCACACAGTTCCTCTTCCTCTTCCTCTCCCCCAACTTCTGGAAGTGAAGTAGCCACTTTGATGTCCCAACCCTTCATATACCCCAATATACTCCAAGCCCCGACACACATCAGAGTGCATGTTGACTGAACCAACAAACAAGAGCAAATGTGTGACAGAAGAATTGTTACGGTTTTCACAATGCCAACATGACAAACAGCAATACGACGCATGAAGACAGAAGATCCGGAGGAGTATGGAATACTCACATGTGGTCAGTGGGCCGGTTATTGCCCCAAGGAGATCTGAGAGGAGTTAGCCATCATGTGACCTGCTGAGGAATGGTCCAGAAGAGCCCAGATGAGTCGTTCCTGGGTTAAGTCTAGAATGTGAGTCCAGATGAGCTTGAGCCTGGACGCAGTCTGGATTGAGTTAGTGCTTTAAGGTTCAGTCCAGTCCAGTTTTTTTACTGATTTTCAAAAGACTGTGACCTTAACCAGTCTAAGTGTTACGATTTTCCCTCCCTCTTTCTCCCTCTTCCTTTCCGTCTTGTGACTCGCATTCTGTGTCGACTTTCCATTGTACTTTTACGATATGATCCGCTTCGATCCGCGCCTCGGCTCTTATCTCGCGCCTAGCGCATGACCGTTACGACGCCCGTGGCGCGACTTCCAGAATCCGCTGATGACTTCTGATCCACGCGTCGTCCCGCGAAATTCCCTTGTTCTCTCTTCGTACTTTCCCTTTGTTAGCTCTCTAGGACCCGGATCCTAGGATCGCGCCATATGTTTGTCTCTGACAAACATCGTGTACCAGTATATAAGTCTCACGCTACCTAGCTTGTATGGTAGACTTGACTTCTTGTGTAATACCACACTGCTGTCCATTTCTCACGAACAATCCCTTGAGTCGCACTTTCGCTTGACTCCCCCTTTTGCTCGCCATTGCGCTTGAGCCTGTCCCTGCTATTACCCTTGTGTCCACGGAGGCCAAGTGGTACTTGTTCACCATCGAACTAAGTCGTAACTGACTTACTCCTGTCCCGTTACCGCCCATGACTTAACCGAAGTACACGTCGTACTTAACGCCCCTGTGGTGGTGTTACATTAAGTCAAGTCTCTCACAGTGGCGACATCTAGTCGCGCCAGATCCAAGTTCCAGCCTGAGTATATCACTTGGCTTACTACCGACGAGCTCTCTGACCGTATCAAAGGAGCAGCTGTCTGGGCAGAAATCAACGGCGTTGAAGGATACTACATCTTCAACCCCAGAAAGAAAGAGTATCACCAGATCCATTACCTAGAGGACAGACGTCTCTGGGCTTATATTGATTACTCGCCGAACGAACGAAGCTGGTATACTATTGGACCAGTACCGCTTGAGTTAAACGTTGGACCACTAAAGAGTCATAACCCGAAAGGGATTGACATTGACTCCGACCCTGATAATTCACCCAGTGTCTCCGTACCAACAACCATGTTTACCCCCTCCCTATTCGTAAATCCCCCAGACCTACCTGGTTCCCAACCCACACCCCAGTCCATGTCACAAACCCATGCCTCGGCCAGCACAACCCTTACCAGCGGAGGACCAGCTCCTTCTGGTAGTGGAGGCGCTCCTAGCAGTGGCCCGTCAGGTGGAGCAGCGGCTCCTAGTGGCGGAAGCGCAGCTCCTGGAGGAGGTCTCCTGGGTGGCGGCGCTAGTGGAGGAAGTGCGCCAGGCGGTGGAGGAGGCGGCGCAGGTGGCGGAGGAGGCGGGGGCGGTGGAGCAGGTGGCGCTCCTATTCCCCCCGTCGGAGCTGCACCAGCCGCGATCCCACCCACACCTGGAGGACACGGACACTTAGGAGGGAATCCACCCCCCGAGTTTAACGGAGACCGAGAAAAGAGCAAGCAGTTTATACTTGCGTTCAACCTATACCGAGAAATGAACCCCACCGTCGACCAACTCGCTATCCCCTACCCCCATGCGATGACCTTTCTCTCGTACATCTGCGGACCCCTTGTCGACAATTGGGTCACAGAGCAGTTCGCTTGGCTTGAGGACCAGCGAAACACAGGAGTTCTGATGACTGAGATGAACCTGTGGAACACTGTCCGCGATCAGTTTATGCAATCATACACCGATATGGCGGAACGAACAAAGGCCCGGAAGAGTTTGCAAACTCTGACCATGAAGGGCGAAGACATTGACACCTATGTGGCTACGTTTTCCAACTTAGTCCACAAAGCCGGGTATAACCCCGATGAAGCCACGACCCTGGAAATGTTCCAGGATGGACTCCCAAACCAGTTAGTAATCAACGCTACACGCTTCCAACATCCGATCACATGGGATGATTGGAAGGCGGCCGCTCGTCTACAGCAGGCTGAATATCTGGTTTTGAAGGACCACCTGGGAAAGAACAAACCCCAGCGCGGAAAGAAGGGCGGACACAGCCGAGAGCAGTGGGTCCAGGCCCTCAATCAGAACCGAAACCCGAATGCCATGGATGTTGGATGTGCCCGAGCCTCCGTGGCGCTTACCGACGGAGACTGGGCCCAGCTTCAGAAGGAGGGACAATGATTTAGATGTCGTGCTCAGGGGCACATGTCGCGTAACTGCCCACAAAAGGGAATGCGCGCGGCTACGACCTCCTCCTTCGGACCCTCCTCCTTTACCCCGACTCCAGACGTATCAACTCCCACCATCACTACTGTCGCCGTATCTTCTAATCGCATACTTTCGAATGAAGAGCAGGCGGATGCGCAGATCGCAGCGATGAAGGCACAGACCCAGGAGGTTAGAGACCTCATGGTGGACAAACTATTCGGGAAGGAGGGTTTTCCCGACGCTTGAACCCGGCAGCCTGGGCTAGAGCGTTAAATCTAAACGTGTACACTAGCAGATACCGATCCATGCGAATCCCAGTTCTGTTTAAATCTGCACACACGACGGCCGAATGACAAGTCCTAGTGGACTCGGGAGCAACCGACAATTTCATTTGTTCGACACTGCTCAAACGATTACAAATAACTACCAGAAACGTCACACACCCCATCCGCATCTGGAACGTGGATGGGACGAACAACCAAGATGGAGAGATCATGCAGTACACCGATCTCACTGTAAGGACAGGGAAGGAGACCAAGACGCTTCGCTTCCTAATCACGAATTTAGGAAGAGACGAGGTGATCCTCGGGTACCCCTGGTTCACGGCTTTTGAGCCACAGATACAATGGGGAGAGGCGACGTTGAACGAAGAGTTTCAACCGGTCGTCATTTCCAGCCTTCATCTGTCAGACAAAGCCATGCCTATGGAAGCATCCATAAGGGCGTTGGAGACGTATGAACTTGACGAGGAGGCGTGGGAACAGCTCATGGACGATGAGCGGGATCCCTGCATCGCGTTTCTACGAAAAACGACGACAGCCTCGGAATTAGCCCAGCGAGAGGCAGCAAAGAAGCCTGAACGCACGTTTGAAGAACTGGTACCCGTGGAGTACCGGCGTCACCATAAAGTGTTCAGTGAGGAAGCAGTCCCACCGATTCCCTCCCTCACGAGTATGGGACCATGCCATCGACCTCCTCCCGAACGCCCCGCCAGCATTAGATTGTAAAGTGTACCCGCTGGCGCAAAACGAAGAGGAGGTGCTCACTACATTCCTCACTGAACAGCTGGCGAAGGGGTATATCAGACCCTCCAAGTCCGCTTACGCATCACCATTCTTCTTCATCAAGAAGAAAGATGGGAAATTGAGACCCATCCAAGACTACAGGCGGTTGAATGAAATCACCGTCCGAAACCACTATCCCCTTCCCCTCATCCCCGAACTCATTGATCGCATACGAGGAGCCCGATTGTTCTCCAAGCTCGACATTAGGTGGGGCTATAACAATGTACGGATCAAACCAGGAGACGAACATAAGGCAGCGTTTAAAACGAACTGGGGACTATTTGAACCCCTGGTTATGTACTTCGGCCTTACCAACTCCCGTCGACATTCCAGGCAATGATGGACTACATCTTCCGAGACCTCATCCTACTCAGACTTGTGATCGTCTACATGGATGACATCCTCATCGCCACTGCCCTTGACCACGCCCAACACTGGAACGTGCTACACGAGGTACTGCGCCTCTGCGAAGAGCATGACCTATACATTAAGCCAGAAAAGTGTGAGTTCGAGGTATTAGAAATCGAATACCTCGGACTCATCATCGGGCACTGGGAACGTCTGGATGGACCCCGTTAAAGTACGGGGGAGTCCTGGAGTGGCCAGCTCCGAAAAGCCTCAGAGAAGTGCGAGCCTTCCTCGGCTTCTGTAACTTCTACAGGCGGTTTATCTGGGGATTCTCCACCCTCGCCCACCCGTTGCACGACCTTACAAAGAAAGGACACTCCCTGGCGTTGGGACCAGGACCAGCAGGATGCGTTCGATAATATCAGACGAAGCATCGGCCGAGAACCTACGCTCCTTTTCCCTGACCTCACAAAACCATTTGAGCTCGAAGTAGATGCGTCCAACGTAGCCCTTGGGGCCGTGCTTAATCAGTTGGGACCTGATCAACGCATGCACCCAGTTGCGTTCCACTCTGAATCGCTAACGGAAGCGGAGCGCAACTACGACATCTACGACCAGGAGCTACTAGCGGTAGTTAAGGCGCTACGAGTGTGGCGCACCTACCTAGTCGGTTCCCCCCACAAAATCATTATTCACACCGACCACGCCAATCTGCAGTATTGGAAAGACCCACGAAAGATCAGCTGGCGAGTGGCACGCGAGTTTTTGGAACTATCGGAGTACAACTTCGCACTGAAGCATGTACCTGGTATAAAAAATGGTTGCACGGATGCCCTCTCACGACGAGCTGACTATAAGGCCGACGAGGAGGACAACAACAACGTCATTGTCCTCCCTGCTGACCGATTCATATGCGCAACCCAGATGTCAATGCATGACATGGACATCTGGACACAAATAGCGCAAAACATGGATGAGAAAGCCGTCCTCGTGTGGGTCGAACCCCACAACCTGAAAAAGCACCAAGGGCTCTGGTGGAAAGGAGACGCTCTCGTTGTCGTGGGCGACAACGATCTTAAACGGGGGGTAATCACCTTTTTCCACGACACAGCCGAGCATGGGCCACCCAGGAATCGCAAACACGCTAGAGTTAGGTGCGACGTGACTACTGGTGGCCTGAATATGCGGAAGGACGTAGAAGACTACGTTAAGGGCTGTGCGACGTGCCAAGCCAACAAAATCAACCCCCATCCGACAAAAAGCCACACCTTTTCCCTATCACCACAGACCCCGATGCCGAACCATTTGAAGTCGTGACGATGGACTTCATCACGAAATTACCCCCGTCGAACGGATACGAACTCCATCCTCACCATTACCGACCACGATTGTTCAAAAGCGGCCATCTTCATCCCGTGTAATGAGACGATTACTGCGGAAGGAGTGGCACGGCTCTACCTTCACCATGTCTATCCACACTACGGCATCCCCCGAAAGATGATCACGGACCGAGACCCGCGCTTCACGTCTGCCTTCATGAAGGACTTGTGTAAGACGCTGGGAATCCGCCAGAACATCTCCTCCGCATACCATCCTGCAGACCTGATGGGCAGTCGGAAGCGCACTAACCAGTGGCTGGAACAGTACCTCCGCCACTGGAGTAACGTGCAACAGGATAACTGGGCGGAGGCACTTCCAGTAGCGCAATTCGCGCACAACTCGTGGCCAAACGCCACAACCAAGCATTCCCCATTCTCGCTGATCATGGGATGGGAACCCCGCACCACGTGGACATCAAAACCCATGTCAACCCCATCTGTCGATCAACGACTGGAAGAGATGGGCGATAGACGCCAGCATGCGCAAGACTGCATCAAGCACGTGCAAGAACTTATGGCGAAGAGGGGGAAGACGCGCTTCATACCCTATATGGAAGGCGCTCAAGTATGGTTGGAGGGGACGAACCTCCGGACCTTTTACCCCACTGCAAAGCTCGCCCCGAAGCTGTCACAGACCGTTCCGAATCAAGAAAGTCTTATCGGCGGTCTCGTACGAACTAGATCTTCCGAAGACGTGGAAGATACACCCCATGTTCCATGCGAATCTCCTTACACCATATAAGGAGACGGAACTTCATGGAGCTAACTTCACGCAGGCCTCCACCTGACCTTATCGAAGGAGAAGAAGAGTTCGAGGTGGAGCGCGTGTTACAATCTCGCCTTCACGGCCGAGGGCGTAAACTTCAGTTCCTGATCCAGTGGAAGGGGTTTCCCATGAGTGACAGCTCGTGGGAACCACTCGATAACGTTCGCCACGCACCTGACCTAATCGCCGAATTCTACCTGGCAAAACCCTACCGCCGAAGGGGCTGGACGAAAGATATAAAAGATGCACCCCCTTCACCCATACTCGCCATCCATGATCATCCCCGGAAACTTGATGTCAGATACACCCTGTCATCACCACTGTGCCCGCTCGCCCCCCTTCCCAAATCATTCTCGATAACTTGACTGTTCCCTCCCAAGAGGCTGGAATCCCGGACATGAACCCCGACACTGCCTACACCCCATACTCCAGAATCATCACTCCTCCCCCACTGCCTGAGTTCACGATCTGACCCCGAGACCTCACTACCCACTATGCCTGAACCACCCGAGTCGTCGGGATCCTCTGAGTCGACGTCCCCGCCTCCACTTGTCTCGCAACCGACGCTCAGCACCCTACACCAGTCCTCACTCCCACTTCCCCCATTCCCACCTGGGATTGACCACATGTTCACCCCCATTCCCACTGTGGAGCTCGCTGTCCCTGACCCACGCTACGCTCTCCTTGACTGATGAAGACCCGGACACGTCAGGAGAGCCGGGTATCCCCTACTTCCCAAATGACCCCACCTCCCCACGCTTCTACCCGCTCATGATCGGAGAGCCGGGAAGGAAAGAAGTGGCGCGGTACATTTATTACTGCAAGGATTACCAGGAGGTGGTAGGGACAATGGGGAAGGGGGAGCCATGCTACGTCACGTCCATCTACCTACGCACCACCCACTGCTAACCAACTGCCACAACATGTAACGGACCAGCAGATAGATCCTGTTCCACCCCCACGACCCTCGCCGCCTCGTCATTGACGAGGTCATTTCCTCTCTTCACTACCCCGCACTCCATGCCGACGTCGCCCGCCTGCGCACCTGCCTGGAAGCCCTGAGACGCACTTAAGGTGCGACGGGATGACCTCCGCAGACTGGAGGACGGAGGCCGTCAAAGACCAAGTTCCACCTGGACATGAATATGTCCAGCGTAAGAAAGCGGTTGCAGTACGCCCGCATCATTCCCCTTATCAGTGACCGATACGTCGAGCTCATGACCAAACCTACCCGACCCCGCCACTCCTCGATGCCGCTGCCCCTGCGTGCGGATGGACCTGGCGAGATGCCATTGCCCCCGCGGGAGGGAGGGCCCTGCGAGATGCCGCGCCTTCAAGGGGAAGGCAGCACGCATCGTCGCAGGTGTTACGAGTGTCGGTCCAAGGACCACCTCGTAAGAGATTGCCCCTGAGCGAGGCACGACGGGACGCGTGCCAGTGGTGCGGCAGCCTCGTCCCATCGCGTGGACGTTTGCCTCATAAGGCGAATGTCCCCGATGTCCGCCCGATACGAGAATCCCATGCCGTGCACCCGCTGGTGTGGGAAGTGTCTCGACTGGAAGGCGACCACATGACGAGATCGACTGCCTGCAGTATGGGGGGTGCCGTAAGTGTGGCCGAAGGGGGCGCCACATGTTCTTACGATCTCACACTTGTCCCCGTTCCCCCTCTCCTGATCCCGCTACTGTTATCCCCGAAGAGGACTGCTACTATACTAGCGACTAGTCGAAGTCGTGGCGACTTCGAGTCTGAAGGGGGGGTAATGTTACGATTTTCCCTCCCTCTTTCTCCCTCTTCCTTTCTGTCTTGTGACTCGCATTCTGTGTCGACTTTCCATTGTACTTTTACGATACGATCTGCTTCGATCCACGCCTCGGCTCTTATCTTGCGCCTAGCGCATGACCGTTACGACGCCCCGTGGTGTGACTTCCAGAACCCGCTGACGACTTCTGATCCACGCGTCGTCCCGCGGAATTCCCTTGTTCTCTCTTCGTACTTTCCCTTTGTTAGCTCTCTAGGACCCGGATCCTAGGATCGCGCCATATGTTTGTCTCTGACAAACATCATGTACCAGTATATAAGTCTCACACTACCTAGCTTGTACGGTAGACTTGACTTCTTGTGTAATACCACACCGCTGTCCATTTCTCACGAACGATCCCTTGAGTCGCACTTTCGCTTGACTCCCCCTTTTGCTCGCCGTTGCGCTTGAGCCTGTCCCTGCTATTACCCTTGTGTCCACGGAGGCCAAGTGGTACTTGTTCACCATCGAACTAAGTCGTAACTGACTTACTCCTGTCCCGTTACCGCCCGTGACTTAACCGAAGTACACGTCGTACTTAACGCCCCTGTGGTGGCGTTACACTAAGACTGGATAGGAAATGAAAAAACTCACTGGACTGCTCTGGACCAGTTAATACCAGTCTAAGACTGGTCCAAATGCAACATT
Organism: Lactarius sanguifluus; assembly: GCA_021527775.1. Lineage (NCBI taxonomy): Eukaryota > Fungi > Basidiomycota > Agaricomycetes > Russulales > Russulaceae > Lactarius > Lactarius sanguifluus. The sequence goes on from JAKEYF010000282.1 coordinate 41,004, forward strand.
GACCGGTCCTCATATTGACTGGTCAATAACCAGTTGTGATCGGTTTCACAACAGTTTTTGACCAGTTATTTGTGCATCCACAGCTATTTTTTCACACTTGTGCACTCAGAAATTAAGACAATTTTATTCAGTTAGTAAAGTACAGTAGTTACAGTAACTCAATGTACTACTTGTAAGCTAAGTCTGTAGTGTAATGGGTGGGGTGCCACATCAGTATTGTGGAGTTGTGGCGCCATGTTGGTATTGATGGGCCATGGTGCCATGTCGATACGCTGTGTCAGTGTCAGTGGGCCACAGTGCTGCGTCGGTGTCGAAGGGCCACGATGCTGCGTCGGTGTCGAAGGGCCACGATGCTGCATCGGTGTCGAAGGGCCACGATGCCGCATGGGCATCAATGGGCCACGGTGCCGTGTCGATACGCTGCGTCACTGTCGTAGTGCCACGGCGCTGCATCGGTGTTGAAGGGCTACAACACTGCGTTGATGTTGATGGGCCATGGTGCTGTGTCAGTGTCGAAGTGCCAGGGCCACATGGGTATCGATGAGCCACGATGCCATGTCACTGTTGTAGTGCCATGGTGCCGCATAGGTGTCGAGAACCATGGTGCTGTGTGGGTGTCGAGGTCCCACAGTGCTGCGCAGCGAGGTGGAGCCTGAAACAACTATGTGAAACCTAGAATAGACAATGAAGTTACTTATTAGTTAAAAGGATAAAGAAAAATAAAATTACTTAGCTTGAGGGTTCCTGCAAAAGCAATGGGGTCGACAAGTGCTGAGTGTCAGATGTGTTGACAAGTTGACAACTCATCTGGTCCGGTGACCTGTGTCCCAGTGAAACCCGCCATTACCACGCATCAACATGGCCAAAATTGGGCATCAAACATCCATTAGGTGGTTGCATCTTAAATATAATTCAATAATATTATTGAGTTTTTTTGCAGGCCAAAATGAACTGAAGTCCAGTCTTTGACTGGTTCAGACCAGTCTTTTCCAGTCCTAAGACTGATCAAAAAGGAGACAGACTGCAGACTGATAACTTCTGAAAATAGGAAAACTGTGACTGAAGTCCAGTCATCATCAGTCAAAGTCCAGTCCAGTTTCCAGTCTTTTTTCAGTCTATAGGACTGGACCTCAAAGCACTAGGATTGAGGCCTCATGTTTGATTATTGCTGACTTGTGCCATGAGGGCCTTATGCCACTGGTGGATTCAGATGTGGATGACTGATGCCTGTTGAGGGCCTTGTGCTATTGGTCAGTCGTATTAGGATTCAAGGCTGGGATATTAAGGTTTTGATATTTGAGTGGAGCTTGAAAGCCCCTCACTGTAGTATAAGTATTGGACTTGTAACCGTGTAGCAGACAGCTTAACTATCTTGGCCTTTCACACCAGAAGTTAGGAGTATAGAGTCTACCCCCCTTCTCTACTCAGTGGTGTGAACCTTGGAGTCTATCCCTTCCACCATTTCTCCCTTGTTGCCCCTGTTGCAGGAGGTGTAACCCCTTGAAGACAAGTCAAATATCAAGAGCAGCTACAAAGGTCATCTAGCGTTGGACTAGCTTCAGTGTCAATCAAAGGCAACTCATGCAAGTCGCACACAATGGCAGCATGACTGTTACAAGAATTCAGCCCTTGCTGAAGATGTGCTTGACATCAATGGATGTTGCTACAGAGGCATTGAGTACAAGATTGTGTGGTCCAAATAAAGAGCCACTTACTGTCACAGACACATATTATTTTCCCTATTTTTCTGTATTTATACAGATTTATATGGTGAAGACATAAAGGGCTGAAGTACAGAGACATTCATTAGTCACATGTGTTTGCCACCATGTGCATGTGATTGTGGGATTTATAAATTGAGGTGCATAAAAGTGACCAGACTGGGGTTTGAACCCAGGCCTACTGGATATATACCAGGTGCTCTACCAAGTACCAACTGAGCTACCTAGCCATGGGCTACTGAGCTGGATTGTAATACTTGACTCATGCTGGTGCCAACCATAGGGTTAACCAGATGACATACAAGCTGGGTGTCTCTCTCATTCAAACTGGTACTGGCCATAGGGCCAACCAGATGATCTATCAGAGCAGCACACACCAGGTCACATGACAGATTACCAATCTGACACTGGTGTGTGCTGCTCTGATAGATCATCTGGTTGGCCCTATGGCCAGTACCAGTTTGAATGAGAGAGACACCCAGCTTGTACGTCATCTGGTTAACCCTATGGTTGGCACCAGCATGAGTCAAGTATTACAATCCAGCTCAGTAGCCCATGGCTAGGTAGCTCAGTTGGTACTTGGTAGAGCACCTGGTATATATCCAGTAGGCCTGGGTTCAAACCCCAGTCTGGTCACTTTTATGCATCTCAATATTATATCCCTTATTTGTATGGACTCATATGATTGGTAGATAAGGATGGAAGGATCTAGAACATGCTTAGTAGTATACAATGACATGCTGTATTAGGTTTTACTCAGCAAGTGGAGCTATGTGTCAGCAGCTATGACAAGTGCCTCAGTCAGCACAATAGATACGATGTGTCAGCCTCTGAGTCATGGAGTCTTACTATACACTTAGTAACAGTGTTCAGACTCAGTTCAAGCTCAGCTTCAGTAGTGTATATAAACCCTCCTGTAGCGTCCTGAGTGGAACCAACTTGTCCTCTTGGTTCTCCACTCAGGTGTGTATTCCCTTGTACTACCTTACCTTCTCCAATCTAACTTGTCCTCTTGGTTCTCCACTCAGCATACCACAGTGTGATCACCTGCAGTTTGAGTTCTTGAATAAAGACTCCACGTCCTGCTATCTCCACTGTGACTGTATGTCGTGTTGAGCGCAGAACTAACAAGCGAGGGTTAAAAGCAAGGAGCTGATAGACAAGTTAACTTCAGAGGTGAAGGGAACTCTATTACAACTGCATACCTGATAGACAAGTTACTATGGAACGTCTATGAGTAAAGGTACTAAGAGAGGTAAAGAGAAAGGGACTTACACTTCAGAGGTGAAGGGAACTCTGAAGTGTAGAGGCGTAAACAGCAGTCCTTATATACAGGACGCTTAAGTAAGAATGGTCTGTGCGCACTGGTGACCCAAACACAATACATGTGGTCTGTGCGCCAGAGGGAGAAATGCCATTGGAGGGCAGAGAACAATAGCTGCCTAAAGCAGACAATACCGGTATCTTAACAATAAAGAACAATAAGAGCCATATATGACTCTGACAATAAAGATAAACAAAAGCGGTCCGTATGAGTCCGGAGTGTCCAAAAGAGTCCATAAGGGACAGATACCGTATTTAGTTATGTGGGCTGACACAATCAGATCCCACAAGACATGTGATTTATTCAGTCACGTCTCAACATGTCGGTGATACCCTAAACTGTCCCTGAACGCTAGGAAACAGTCTAAGATGAGCGCAGGGTCTAGGGGGTGTGAAGCGTTGTGAGCGGTCGCGCAGGCCTCCGCGGGACGCGAGGTGTTGTATATGGGTCCGCAGCGATTGCGGACGCGTCTGTGTCGAAGGGCTTGTGCCACACACAAGTGCAGCAAGGTCGAGAGAGGGAACGGGGTCGGCTGGTTGTAGGTCGTCGGAAACGGTCGCGCACGCTTCGGCGCGGCGCGAAACTTTGTATGGATGGCCGCCGGGGTCAGGAACGCGTCGGGATCGAGTCGCTAAGGCCGCGCGCAAGTGCGGCACGCTGGGGAACGCGAGGGAGCGAGCTACACTGAGCTCAAAAGTCCAAGGGGAGAAGTCTACTATTAGAAATCTAAGTTGTAAAGTTGTAGTTACATGGGCTATATACTGAGAAAGTAAGCTAAGGAATGGGGTGCATTAGATAAACAGGGGAACACTAAAATGCGAAGGGGAGAGTCCGGAGTGAGAGGAAAGCCGAGCGCGCATAGAGCGCGGGAAAGCAGCGAAGCGCGGGAACGCGGCGCTTCGAAAGCATGCAAAAGCGCGAGAAGGCGCGATTGAGTATGGGAAGTAAGTAGCAACTGCGAAAAGTGCCTTTTCAGGGCTCAGGGAGAGACCAGGCATATCATCGGCACATGACTTGTCTCCGTGCTAGGTTGAGTGTGCTCACCTGTTCAGTTCATAACAGCTTCCGCTTGACTTAGCATAGCGTGACATCATACCACTACACAAAGCAGAAGAGCACCACCTCCCCAGTTCATGAATGGGAAGGTGAGGATAATGAGCAGGGGCACATAGAATATGGTGCGTGGCCCCCTTTTTGCTCCCTCTCGACTTAGACAAAAAAACAGTACATATGTTATGTAATCTTTATTAACTAATAAACATGTTTTTCTTTTCATTAAACAAACAAATAAACAAAACAAAGGTTTAATTTGCTTTTGTTTGTACTATATTTACACCACACAAATAAAAGAAAAAAAACACAGGACAATTATGTCATATTTATGTTTGTGATAAGCTACATAATTTTCGAGCCAAATTCTTTTTTTGGTTCCGAGTTTTTGGATTAGTGATCACGTGATGTCATGTGACATGTTAGGGGGGGGGGGAGAGCAAGGACAGTTTGCACATGGCTGGACGCGATCAATTTTATCTCCTCGCATGACGTGCTATCATATCCTAGCTGCATCTTATACAGATGGCTTAACAAGCCTCTTTTTCGACCCCAAGGGACCAACTCTCGAGGTCGTCTCAAAGATAAAGGTCGGAAATCGTCCATCTTGGCTCACCACGCACCCCGACGACCCCACTCTCGTCTTCACGGGTCTGGAACAGTCTGACGGTATCATAATCGCGCTCAAGTTCAATGAAGACGGAAATGCCACCGTAGTTGGCCAAATACCCAGCGGGGGCGCAGACCCCGCATCTTTACTCGCAACCACGGATACTCTTTTTGTCGGAAACGTGCGCCAGCGCCGCCGATATCCTTGCGCGAGAGATGCTGATTGGCTGGGTAAATTTGTGCCTAGCTAGTACTCGTCCGGAACCATCCTGGCTGCTCCAGTGTCCGCCTCACCTCCATACTTCTTGGAGCACCCCGAGTCTTCGCTGTTGCAGCTCAAAGGCACAGGTCCCAACCCGCAGCGCCAAGAGAGCTCACACCCGCACCACGTCGTGTCCATCCCCGGACGCACCGAATTCCTAATTCTCGATCTCGGTGCCGACAGGACATGGCGCGTCGTACGCGACCCAGCGGGTGAGCTCACCATAAAGGGCGAAGTGGTGTACCCCCCAGGCAACGGGCCGCGGCACGCAGTCTTCCACGGTTAGCAACCAGTATAGTTTTGGTCAGCCTCATCACACGCAACGCGACAGAGGGCATCCTGTACACACTGAACGAACTCACGAGCACGCTGACCGCGCATCGCCTCCCGCCGCTTCCGGCTGTGCCAACCCTCCTCAGCACGACGCCGACCCTCCTGCGCCCGTCCGAAGAACCGCTCGGCGATCGCCTTGCCGCCGAGCTGCTGCTCGCGCCCGCGGTCACTGGGGGCGACCCGTCGTTCCTATACGCGTCGAACCGGAATGACCCGAGCCCGGCGGGTGACACGCTGGCCGTCTTCTCGCTCGAGAAGCCCGAGACGCCCGAGCTCGTAGAGGAGGTGTACACCGGCCTTAGACACCTACGTGGAGCCGCGATCGTGGGCGAAGACAGTCGCTGGGTTGTGCTGGGTGGCACGCAGGGCGGGGGTGTGAAAGTATATGAACGTGTTGACGGAGGGCGCTCATTGCGAGAGATCGCGAGTCTGCCGGAGGTCGAACAACCTACCGCCTTTTTGTGGTGGGGAGAGGCACGTATATCCGGACATTAGCGAGAGACGACAGTTTAAACGTGTTTAGTCAATTCACCCCCTCGTAACCCATATCGTCCGGTGGACACATCGGGCTATGAGTTATGAGCAAGCGACTCATATGGTAAATGCTTGGGTATCCCAGGAAGTCAGTTCCTGGAGAGTCGAGACTGATTTTCTGCAGCAAGCGCGTTCTGGGCCAGAGATACAAAGGGAGGTTGGCAAGTTGTTTGTGCGTTGGAATGCATAAATACAAGGTGTATATATGTACCCGAGTAGCGCACGCTGAGAAAACAACATCTATTCCACAACCGTGACTATACCCGACTCCAGACCTCCACCCTTCATTCCACACTTCATCGTCACCATCAAGGTCACCATGACCCAACCTGTCCATCCCGGGTCCGAGTCACAGCCCGATTCCCACATCGATGATCAATTGGCTGATATTGCCGACCAAGTGCCGAATTTACCGGTCACGGACATGGATAATACCATCGCTCAACAGGCACAACAGCAACAACAACAGGTCATTGACCACCTGGATGCTATGCGGGCGGGGATTGATAATTTGAGGGCAGCGGCAAACAATTTGCTGGAGGCGGTAAACAATTTGCAGGCACAGGTGTGTGCCCTGCAGGCAGGGGTGGATGCCCTGCAGGCAGGAGTGGGTGCCCTGGCAAGGGCGGGTAGTGCGCAATGGACTTGGTGCCGGGTTGACAAACTAGGGATTATTATAATCGTGTGGGGTTAGAGTAGTAGTGCGCCAGTCGGTGGAGGAACCTGAATCAGAATCACAGCCATTGTTCTCCACACCGTCAGCGACTCAGCGCTGGCCTTGAATGCTCCGTCGACAGGTTGATTACCCGGCGGTAGTCGGTGTGCAGGTACAATATGATCGTGGAACGCGTCCTCGACGAACGAGATTTATTGGGACCCCCCCACAGACGCATGAAGTTCGTGTCGTTCTCAGTAAATAACAATTCGAGCTCGACTGTATCTTCTTCACAATCCGCTCCGGCGTTGACGCGTTGATAGCTTGACCGTCAGGCCCGACATGTACAGGCGGAGGAGATGGAAAGCAGTACGAATGAGCGTTCCGACCGTACAACCCCCTCTAATAGTAACCCCAAAAGCATCCATTTGCGTAGCTAGCATGACCGCTGCAAAGGGCGTGGGACCAACACACATAGCCCAACATAGGTTTAGAGTCTGTCTGGTCTCAGGCTGGTGGCGAAATCGTCGCTTGCAGCACCAGCCAAATGTGAGAGCGCATCCCCACCGGTGAAGGTACAAGCGATGGGGCCGTCCGTGCATGTTCTGAGGCCACCACTGAAGCACGAAAGCGACCGCACTGAGCGCTGAGATCTGACAGGTTGTCTTGCTGTCTTGCTATATCATTCAGGTAAGTGTAGGTACGACCTGCGCAGCTTCACCTGTTTGAGGAGGGAGAAACAGTATGATGTTGCAAAGAAAACGGTGAACGGCACGGCGAACAACAGACCGAGACCCTCGAGCTCCAGTATCCAGAAGCGGAGCCCCCTGCGCTCTATTTTTTTTTCAAAGTTCTGTAACATGTTATGTATGCGTGCAGAGCATCCGCCGTCGGACGCCCAGTCGTCGCGTCGAGAGAAGGGACTCGGGTGGTATTTCCGAAGCTTCAGAAATGGAAACAGGGCCGGGATGATATAATGCCAAGCAATGTACACGCGCAAGTAACAGCTTGAAGCTACGCGACGTTCAGTGTCGAGTGGATGAAAGGCGAGATGAAGGCGAGACTGGTTTAACGGCTGACCAGATGGGTACAACGGCGGAGGTTGTGAGGTACCTCAAAATAAAACTGAGAGCCAAGTTGTGTTCTTGTTGTTGAGGCGCTTGAGACTGTTCCTGTAAACTCAGTGATATCGCTCATTTCTAGATCCCACGGCTTTTTTTTTTTTGAACTATTTATATCCGGGATGCGTACCATGGGTACAGACCGGACATAGTCAAGACCACATTTGGAGACGCTGTGCTAGATATATAGTAGAAGTTGGCAGGTAGCTAAGCCCGCGTCCAGCCATCGGGCTTCCTAATCGGTTGTGCCTAGACGTTAGCAATAACGCAGGGGGGTTGATACCTGGCATCAGACGCCTAGAGTTTTCATAGTATGTTGCGCGACCTCCTCAGTCTGGCTCGGGGGGCACGTACTCGTCTGGCCCGGACTCGGGTCTAGAGAGTGCGCGCGTTTCTTGTAGAAACGTTAGGAAGCGTTCTTCTTCTGGGAAGATAGGAGTTTGTTGTAGGGGATGGTGCGACCGTATCTGACGACGCCAAAGGCGCGTATATACTTTATACTTGGCTGACAAGTAGCAACATCAATTTTGGTCACACACCGCTGCAACCGCTGCTCCCCCTTTCGCCCCTGGACAGGCTCTTACTTGTGTGATTGCATCGCCTCTTATTTTGTTCGCAAGGCTCAAGATCATATTCCGGTCTGCCAGAGATGCTTCGAACCTCGTTGACGATCAAACATAGTAAATAATGATTAAATACACTCTTTCACTGACCCTCTTCGCGGCGCGCGTTGACTCTTTCGCAATATTCCTCGTGTACTTGGCGGAGGAGCACGAGAAGATCTGTAGGCCCTGAATTTCGAACGCGCTTCTTTTGCGTGCGGTCACGAGAAGCCGCTACAGCGCGAGCATCCTCGCACCGTTCACCTCCTTCACCATACGCAATCGCGAGGGACAACGTCTCGTTGCATTCACGGTACCAATCCTCCGTAATTCCCAGTGCACCGAGGACGTGTTTCTGAGTGTACCATGACGTCAGCACGGGTCGTCGGGAAGAAAACCCTCATACCATTTCCACTTTCTTGTGGTGCAAATGCCTCGGGGTCCACGCACCAACCCAGTCGTCCAGCCGCCCCTGCGCGTACCAGTAGATCTTGAGCAGCACCGCGTTGCTCAGGGACCTTATCTGCGCACAGTTTTGAGAGAACCCGTTCCAGCTCGAAGCGTCCTGCACAAACTCGTCTTGGAGGAACGAAACGACTTTGTCGTGTATGCGATGGGTGCTCTCCACGGGGTCAGGAGGTAGCTGAAGCCGTGAACGTACCTTACGATCGGGACCGTGGTACTTTTCCTGAGCTCTACTCGACGGATGCGAGCGTAAAGAGGACGGGGGTTGATCCGTTTCGTAGCCCGCGCGATGCAAATGGGAAGTAGAAGGACCAAAGTCTTTGCGTTGGGAGTTGGCACCGCGATGGGCCGCTGGTGGCGAATCCGACTTGTATCCATCGTCGAACGACGAGATTGAGCCATTCCGCCTGGATTTCCGAAAGCGAGGGTTGTGTTCGTTTGGAGTGGACATGGCTCGTCCTGACGTCTCGGGTGCATGCACGAGGTTACCGCTCTCTGGAGAGTCGAATACCAACGGCAGTTGTATGTGCGTGAGGCTTATTTCTCGCTTGCGCTTCTTGGCGCCGCCAACCCGTTGGACCGACTCTCTTTGGTGAAACGGGGTGGCGAGCGTGCCATCGAGGTCAAGGCCGTTCGAAATCGGTGTAAGCGGCTGTACCATGGTCGATAATTTAGCAACGGATCCCGTGCCGAGAAGTGGACTAGGGATCGAGCTAAGAGCTGGCGTCGGTATTTGGAGGGCCTAACGAGCAGGGATCGTGTGAGTGCTCATTGGCCGACACTGACCGAATGACTAAGGTACGTACACTCTCTACGATTATCGGCAATGTTCTATCCGAGTTAACTTTCAAGTTCGCGGACTGGTTCGTCTCTTCGCCCTCTGCAGATATACGTAGGAATGTCTGCCGGTACTTGCCACGCATAGCAAGCACCTTCGCAGGACCTAAATGATAGAATATCGGCTTTTCGTTCTATCTCACGCCGAGTTGGGCAAGCAAGGACATACCGTCGATACGTGAAGGTCCACCTTGCAATGCCGCACAAACTTGCTTGGCGTCTGCCCAGAAGTGGCCCCCGTCAGCGGCTTTAAGTGGAACGCGAACCTCCGCCAGCTCATCGGTCCCGTGGCGCCGATCCTCAATGAGTAATGTTAACATGCGGGGTTTCGTGCATGGTATCACCGAGCGACGCGAATCTTCCACAACGGGAGGAGAGGGTTCCGTACGTGCGGGTGCGTGGTAGTGATACGCGGTTGCTGGTGATGACCCGGGCGATACCCAGGTCTTCGGCGGAGGTGGGCTAGGACTCTGTTCTTGCTCGCAGACTTCGTGCACGGCCGGTGAGTTAACTTCGGTTGGTGGGAAGTAATCCCCTCCGTAATCGTAGCTGTTGTTAGGACTGAGCGCGGGCGGAGGTGGAACGGCAGCCACATCATTCTCCTCCGTCTTGTTCTTCCGTAAGCTTCGAGATTGCGCCGTAGATTCGGTTTCGCGGAGCTCGGCGGTGGGCAACGAGGATTGAGGCTGTCGCTTCGAAAGGGCGTGCTGTCTATGATCGGGGTTGATCGCATCGGCTCGCGAAGAACGAGGAGGCTCCGCGGACGGGGGGGCTTTGGCCTTAGCTTTACCCTTACTAGTACCAGAACGCTGTTTCACCTGAGATGGCTGTCCTAAGCCAGGGGTGCTGACGCGTGATACATTTGCACTGATTGAGGCGTTCTGTGGTGGCTGGGTAATGGAGACTGTGTCCGGTGGGGGTACAGACGACGCGGGGGACGATGCGATCAGCGGGGACGATTTCCTACGCTTCGTTGATGCGGGAACCGGAACAGGTGATGCAGCTGAGACAGGTGAGAACGCGGATTCGGGTGACTGAGCGGCCTCAGCAAGGATATGCAGACCCGCATCCGATGAAAATGAAGGAGCCTTGCTATTACCGCGCGACTCTGAGGTAGCCCTGAAGAGTGACTTGTAGGGGCCGTTCGCAGGCAAGCCCTGACTTAGGCCCCCGCCGCGCCCGGCGCTGAGCTCTGGCGTGTTCACGTAGCCCTCCACAGTGAACATGGATGTCCCATCTATGGCGACATTAGAGTGTATGGGAGTCCGACGGAAACTCGGCCCACTGTGAGATGAATTGGACGAAGAGGACGGATTGGAGGTGGCGAAAGCAGTCGGTTGGCGGATGAGGTTTGTGGTTGCAGAGGTATCTTGTTGTGTCTCCTCAACTATTATGGGTGAATCATCGCTGTTGTCGCTGTCGTTGGTGGGAAACCGACGGTGACGCTATATTGACAATGCCATCCGGCGTAGTGAGCACACGACATGGCACGACATGCGAGAAACAACATACCTTTGTCACAGAGGGCGAGCCCTCGTTATTACTGCAAGAGTGTTTTAAGCGGTTGTGTCCCGGAAAGAATTCGGTGTGCAACCTACGAGCCGTCCGAGTCCAAGAGCGGCTTTGCCCTGCCAGCCTCGGGTCTTGTATCATAATCGCTGTCGTAGTCTCCCGCCGACGGCATCCTCCGAAGGCGACGTGTAGAATGTATGAAGGGCTGTAGGACTTGAAGAGATAGTGGGGTCAGAAGTCCGGCACATCGCGCTATTTGAGGTGAGACAGCGGTTGTGAAAGTCAATGCTACCAATATAGGCGAACAAAGGAGCTTCGTGTGGCCCGCGAGCGTCTGAATAATAATTTTTGCAAAAAACTAAAACCTTTACAACAAGGACAAGACCAACTCAAATAATCTAGAGTTCCCCTTCAAAACACTACAGACTTCAATCCGACGTGGCGTACACGCGTTTTGCGTTGCCGCAAAACACAGCGTCGACGCTCTCCTGATCAACACCAAGCTCTGCGAACGATTCGCGCGCTATCTCGTACCAATCGCTCGCGTTCGATGGCGAATGGGAGATCGGAGATGGTGCAGAGCCAAAAATAATTCGTTCGAAACCGAATGCTTCAACAGCAGGACCCACTGAGATGCGAACGCAACGACACGTTAGCCGATAAAGGGGTGGACAAGGGATAGATGATCAAACGACTTACAATACATCTTGATCCTGCGCTTCCATTCTTTCTGTTCCTTTGATGCGGTAGGCGCTTCCTGGCCGGGGACTGGCGTGGGTGGCGTGGGTGCGTTCCATGTGGGGGGGACATAAGAAAGGTGGACCCTAGGGATGAGGGAGAGGGTTGCGATTTGCGACTGATATGACTGGTAGGTCGGATGGGTGAGCAGTTTCACGATAGGAAGAACAAGATCATGTGGGGGAGGGAGGATGTTTGCTGTAGTTGTCTGAGATCAGTAACTTGTGTGGAAACAGTACACCGGGATACCCACATAGGATGATGTATCCCGTATTGGATGCCTCCGCTGTGGCTTTGGTGAGGAGATCTTCCAATTTCTCCCAACCCTCCTCACCGGAATCTTGAATATCGATGTCGATGATGTGGCCAGCTTTTAGCACCGCCCGGAGGGTGGCGACGGCGACATCTGATGTACTGGTGAATGAAGCTGTGAAGGCGATGCGAAACTTGGTCGAAGGGATGGCGGGGATCGTCCCGCTCTCCAAGTCTAATGGTATCGAAGCGGCCAGGACGGTGACGCCGGCTTCGGATGCTTGCGATTCGAGTCTGGGGAGAGATCAGTGATGGAGCATAATGGACGGCATCCCACAAGCGTACCCCTCGAGTTCACCCTCGCTAGCCTTCACGACGACGGCGCTCACCCGACCGTCGAGGGGACCAGCTGTCTGTTTTTTTCCATTCTGGGATCGAACCCCGAACGCTGGCATCGATAACGGAGTCCGGATGGACGGTGCTCGGACTTGGTGGGAGTGGGAAGTTGTCGGATACGCCTGTGTTGGGCGGACTAAAGGCAGAGAGAGGTAAGGTAGGGAGAGATTTGGGGCCTTTTCTGCGTGCACCGACGCCTGGAGAAGGAGGTAACTTGGGAAGGGTGGCCATGAGTGATGATACGGTATTTTTCAAAGCAGCTTAAAGTAGGCTCCTCGTCGTCGCCGTTGGTTGCGCCCCATAAATTCCCACGAATATCTAATTAGATATCTGTGTGTGGATGATGTGATGCTGATGATGATTGTGATCAAAAAATAAATAGTGTCAATGTCCTCTCGTGATCATCTATCACTGCCTCTCTCCGTGTTCGTGGAATGGCTCCGGCGTCATCCGACGTCGCAGCCAGGCCTCGCGCGGCTTTGGCGAATGTGAACGAATTGAGTCATCGATGGTAGACTCAACCCAGGTTCGCGTCCGCTCCTGGCTCTGCCCAAATATTTGAGTGATCGCTGTCACCACCTAAGAATGACCGAGCGCGACGTACCTCGCTTCTCCCCTTGCCGAACAAAGATCTGTCCGGAATCACCGCTTCGACCTCGTCGAAATGTCTTGAGCTTGGCGCCTCCTTCCAGCGGTCGTATAGCTGCCCCGCGTACCTCCGTTCTTCCCTCCTGCCCATGTCACGGCCCTCCTCGAAACCTGCTTTCCGTCCTTCGTGGAACCCTTCCTCCCGGCCTGCGTCCCAACCTTCGTTGCGCCCCTCTTCCCAGCCATCTTCCCTCCCATCGTCGTACCGCCTCAATAGCGCCAGCCGGATTCCCTCTTGTCGGCCCTCCTCGTGCGCCTGGTAGTCCCTCAGCGCTGATTGATATTTGCGCGCCAGGTCCCGTGCTTTCGCCGCCGCCGCTTCGGCCTCCTCTTTCTGCCGCGTCAGGCGCTGCAGCTCGTTCGTCACGCGGCGCAGCTCGCGCTCCGCCGTCTCCGTCTGCATCTGCACGCGTTTGGTCTCCTCCTGTGCGCGCGCAGTATCCAGTTCGCTGCGGTGCTGGGCCTGCTCCGCCGCCACGGCTCGGCTCGTCCCCTCCCGTACACGTGCCTCGGCAATCGTCGCACGGCTTTCGGCCGCGTCCGCCCGGCGGGTCTCTGTCTCCAATCGGTCACGTGTGACCTGCAGCAGCGCCCTGAGGTTGGATGAGTTGCGCTCCTCCTCGACGAGCATGAAGGTCAGCACAGAGTCTGCCCCAGACGGGCGTCGCTCTCTGCCGTCGCGCCGGCCCCGCTCGCGCGACTTTGATTTGGAACCTTGAGTTTTACTCGTTGGGCTTCGTGTGCGGCCCGAGCGTGAACGGGGTGGTGACCTCGGGCGGCCATCATGATGGTGGAGGATGGGGGGTTCAAGTAGTGGAGAAAAGAGTGGGGGCAAGGGTTTCTCTGGGTTTACCGCACGCAATTCCGACAGGTAAGACATCGTGCTCCTTTGCGGATGAGGGCAACATCAGCCTCGCGGGTGCAGCACCCTTAACATGTGGGACGTACTCTTCGTCTGAGGCGTCTTCGACTGTCACATTAGGGTGAAGAGGGGGTTCTACAAGTGCAACGGGGCTCATGGTGCGGCAGTAAAGGGAGGGAAAGAAGTGAAATAGTGCGACGTGGCGATGATTCAATTATAACCTATCAATAACGACAGGATCGCCTCCCGCAGTTATAGTAGCCCGTTCTCGACGTCAGGGGTCCAGAGGGCGCAGCCGCGTAATCGTTTAGGCGCTCGCAGCATCAGTTGGATTACCCGTTCCAACGTGTGTAACACGTGTTGGTGTGCTCAGTACTGCAGCGCAGTGCAGCAATGCGAGTTCCGGGGAACAGGTCCATGTACACAGAACCAAGTATGGGTGCTGTGCTGCGCTCACCGCAAATATTACGCCCAAGGATCCCTGAGAAACGTTCGTTCTTCATAGCTTTATCACACTCCGCAAGAACACACACATGTGGCTGTGTCACGGATGTTGATCTGGCAAGATGGAAGCTGCTCATTCCGGGCTGACTGGCCCGATGATAACAGAACTGGCTCGGAATGATTCGACCCGGCGAAGGTCATTACAGCACATACGGATGTTTACGTCGCCATTTACGCCATTCATGATGGGGCCACCGCGGAGGTTGGGCGGGGTATTGACGTTTCACAGCGGATCATGTGAGTAATAGGTGTCATGATTTGAATCAACCTTTGCTCTTGGCCGCGGAACGGACTGGTTATAGCCGATGAACTAACTTGAAAACCGACCTATCGCAGTCATCGGACGGAATGACCCACAACTTCATAGAAACAGGGAAGAGCAAGGGGAAGAAGTGATAGTCCAAGCCAAATCCATGAAATATTCGTGCGTCTGGACTCAGGTAGAATTACATAACTACCTCACTCGTCATCCTCTTCGACGTCACCAAACTCGAACATCCCATACCGATCGCGCTTCGCTCCGGAGACGGCCTCCTGGAACTTCTTCACCACGTGCGGGTACGAAGAGATGTACTTGCACCCCTTGCGATCGACAGATGCGAGACCTTCGCGGACCAAGTCCACGTTGATTGACGCAAGAGGGTCTTCTGCCGTCGCCGGGTCCGCGGGGTCGATGAGCCGGAGGTGAAGCGTAGGACCTTCTTTGTGGTCGACGTTGGCGACCAGCTTGCGCCCGTCACACAATTGGCGGAAGCGGTCGACTGCTTCTTGGCGGTATTCGCTGTCCTCACCAACGAGTTTCACAAAGCTGCACGACGGGTCAAAATTTTAGTTGTTGGCGTGCCAAGGAAAGGCCACGTGCCTGAGACGCGCATCGTGCGCTTGACCGGGTAGTGTGCGGAACTTGGGGTCCAGGGGGCGAATGTTCGTGAAACCAATTGTGTCTTGGTTGCCGTAGTCGATGAAGGTCACCTCAGCCTCGCGCTTGACGGGCGATGCGCGACGAATCTTTGCGCGATACCACGCTCCATCCGAGAACTTCGCTGAAACAAGATCGCCAGCTTTCGGCACAAAGCCTGGTGGAGAAGCAGTGACTTTGTGGTGAGTAGAAAAGTCGCGCATAAGTTGTGCTAGCGATGCGATCCCTGGGGTGGCAGGTCAAACATGGTCGTAAGCAGAAAGTGAGAAGATTACCTTCGGTGTTCAGTATCTGTACCGAGAAGCTGAACCCGCTCTTTGCCCGGACATCGCTGATAATGACATCAATGTATTCTGGTTTTCGCGCGCCATAGTCTTCCTCGGGTTCGGCCTCTGCTTCCTTCGCGGCAGTCTCATCATAGTCAGACCAGATCTACCTTGCATGTCAGCTAAAGTGGCAAACGCGACACGCATCATAAACATACATTCCGCCGTGCTTTTTTTGCCTCTTCCTGAGCAATGCGTTAGATAGAATGCTCTCAAGAAAACGACCTTTTGTGGCGACACACCTCGGCATCGTATAGTTGCTTGGCCCAGGGAAGCGGGTCTGCCGAAAATGCATGGACGGTTGCTAGGCCCTCAGAAACAAGTGTAACAGCGGCATTTTCGTTTTTGTTGAAATACAAGGCGCCGATGAATCCCCCAGACTTGTCTGTCGTCTCGATCTCAATCTCGACGTCCCGTTGCATGTATCGCCGTGTTGCAAACTCTGCCGCCTCAGAGCCATATGGTTCACTTTTCTCGGATACGTTACGCGCGGTTCGGGGGGCACGAATTCCTATTATGCAATTAGCGGTTGGAGGCCGAAAGAAGGATAAAGCACTTTACCGCCGAGTACGAGGGTGAGTACTTGGTTGTCCTTAGGGAGGAAGATTCTGCGGCCATGGCACCTGTTCAGTGTCTACACGAAGAAAAAAAGCCGTGGAAACACACTTGAATCGTGACCCAGCAGCGACATATTCAACCACTGCTGGAATTCTGCCTAATCGTTTGAAGCCGTTCAAGAATTGAGCAGCGCGACTGCTAGCCTCAGACAGATTCAACGGGGGTCTCGGCGCCGGTTGTTCCTTTCCGGAATGGATGCCCCGTCCCTCCGCCGCGGCACTGGAATAGCAACGTGTGAGCTCAACCCGACATAGTATTGCGAGTGTTGCACGAACGTCTGCTCGGCAGCCATTAGCTTATCGTAATCGGGCGAACGATCTTCATCGTCGCGTCTGTGTCTAACTACGCTGGCAAAACCTTTCTCAATCAATTGCTCGGCGATGTTGCTGCAGGACGTGTCAGAAAAGGACCCAGGCAGCCAAGGCCACTATCAAACCCACACATTCTGGTTTCCAAAGCGGATGGTAGCAGATTCGCGCTCGTCGTACTCGCCTTCGCGAGGGCGGATGAAGTCGACATGGACTTTGACATGCTTGCCGATCAACTTTCTCCGGAGGAATTCACGAGCTTCTTGAGCGTAGTACGCCTGTTTGGAGTCTGACAATCTGTCCGTCGCAGAGTGAGAATGCAGCCCCAAGTCATCGAAATCGAAGAAATGAACGCACTTGGGTCCACGCGTCGAGCTCAGTTGTATTCTTCGCTCTTTCCCATCTTTCGTGGCAATCGAAATTTGATCTCCCGACCAAACGCGCACGACGGTACCCTCGAACAACCGCGCCGCGCCATTGGGTGTTTCGGATAGTGACCTGCCGATGACCGATGGTGTCGCCGCATTCGCGTGCAAACAGAGACGCTTTTGCTTAGCAGCCCGGTCCGCGGCGCGTAGGCTCTCTGAGCCACCATAGGGTGCTAACATGCCTGAGTGCCATTCTACGAAATGAGCGAGGCCGGCACCGAGGAGGAACTCGGCAATATTGCCTGCGGGGTGCAGAACTGGAAAGTCGATCTACGTGAACCCAATGGAGATGAGACCCGCGAGATCAAGCAACCGACCTATGCCAATGAATATACTTGCGGGTGCCGGTGCAGTGCTACTGTTAGTTTGAAATGGGGTGGCAGTCGCAGTGGGCAGCGAGAGGAGTTGCACTTTCACGGCGCGCTGAAGCAGACGCGATTCGGTGAAGTATTTCGCCTAAGAGAAAATCAGTTGCCAACATTGCGCATAAGAAGCCCCAAATGTAGCTCACTTCGTCTGCCCATGGTTCGGATGTCTCTCCTTGTTTCGAAGCCGCACGTGGACTACGTGCTCCTGTAAGTGTGATGTTGACGAATTGATGTTCGCCCTCAGGCATCAGGAGCCGCACTCGGAGCGTGGTTCCATCACGAACAGACTCGACGATAGCTGGAAAATTTGAGTATCCCTGATTTGGCAAGGGATGTTAACCTACGTACCGTCGAGCTGTTTTCCCTTCCACTCGTTGATGAATCCTTGCGAATCTAAAGGCATGTTGTGTACAACCTGCCGCGCCTAAGAAACAAGGGTAAATGACACTCTCCGATCCAAAGAACTCACTCACCTTTGGTCCATGGGGGTTCCATTGGCCACGGCCAGCAGACTTTGCCTCCGATTCGAGGCCTCTTCGTCGAAGGTCATCCTCGGTCGGGTCGCGCTTGAATTCTTTCACTTTAGCCCAGCCATTCAGTAGCAATTCGTTGGTAATGTCAACACCGTTGACCTCGCCGTTGCCAAGATCACGGGGGACATCTCCCTCTCCAGGTGGAAGCTGATGTGAAGACGTGAACGCGATTTCCTTGCCAACAGTCAGCGCGCGTAGGAATTCGCGTGCTTCGTACGCCCAGGGCTTGCAGAGCACCAACGATGAGCCAAGCACACACAATGGAACCAACGATTGCCTACTTCATCCTCTCTGGACGCGTTTCCGAGCCTTGGTGACGAGACATCTGCGAGATGAAGGATCCTTGGGATCGGTCAGCGTGAAGAACACCCACCGAGTGCGAGGGTTTCACCTTTCCTTGGGTAGCTGTCCCTGGGGGCCAGGACGACCACGGAGAACAAGAGAGTCCCCTGAGACGGTGCCTAGTGAAAAGAGTTTTCAAATAAGCTCGAGAAGCTCTATTTATACCAACTGACTTTTTACGATCTATCACGGGGGAGCCTGTCATCAGGATCCGATGCGACAACGAAATAAAAGAAGAGGCTCACAGCTTTCATAGACATTTTCGATGGTATTGAAACTATTGGATAGACAGCCTGGGGATATGAAATGTGCGTACACGCAACTTGAAAGCAGACGCTCGGGCATTGACACGCTGCTGGCTAATACCCCGGGCCGCATTATCGTCCCGCCCGGACCGTAACCAGAGAAGGGAACCAACTTGAACTTGGGTTGTCGGTCACTTCAGTGCACAATGCCATTTTATCAGGTCTTATGTATCGCCGCACATAATCCTGAATACGTATGTTCATGAATTGTGTTCAGGGGCCTTCTTTGACTTCCATTTTCACAGCGACAAATTAAAGGCCTTGTCCGTCTAGCTGCCACGCACATTCTCGGCAATGGCGGCGTCGTTCGCGGGATCCAGTACTGGGGTACCGAGACGCTCCCTCAACGCATGCGTTCGCATGGAACCAATCACGATCACGGAGAGTACGTTTAGTCGTCTTACGTTGTGCCTTTCAAGAATTGAATGCCATCTCTGCCAGCTACTGGACAATGCATTTCGACGCGTCACCTGAGAAGCAAAAGACTCTGAGCAAACTCCTCCGAAAAGACCCGCGCGTTGTTCGTGCCACGGTACTGAAGATGGGCGAGCGCATCGAGGACGTTGCGTGGAAGCAGCCAAAAACCATCATCCCTGCTCGAGACGTAGCTACTGTCCCATCATGAATCCACTTTATAATTTTTTCGGATTCGCGATCATAGCCACGGAATGTTCTTTACTTCGTGTTCATTCTTTCGACCCACGCAACTACATCGTGCAAGTCATTGACGACATTTAAACCCTTAATGGTCCTCACGTCTAGTACCTTGGTATTTTCCCGCTCCCGGTCTCCATCTGGTCCCGTCCTCCGCAATAACAACGCATGGAGCCCCGCATTTTCTGCCCCAAGGTAATCGCTGTATCGGCACATTGATGAACACGGGAGCAGTGCACCAGATACAACGCGGCTTACTCTTTGAGATCATCGCCGACATGTAAAGTCTCCACTGGGGTGACACGTGCACGTGCACACGCAGCCAGAAAAATGGACATCGACGGCTTTTCCACGCGTTCAGTTTCACTTATAAGCACAGGCGAGAGGTACTCCTCTACTCCTAGGTCCTCGAGAACAGCCACTGTGCAAGTCATAAACATGCAGTCGCACCACATCACGCGACAACGCACCTATCCGTGCATCCGCATTGGTGATAAGACCCGTCCGCACGCCCATAGAACGAAATGTGCGAACTGCCGCGTATCAGCACAGCTACACCCGTAAACTCAGGTGGGCTCACGCGTCTCGGTAGTGTCGTCAAAAAGACGGTATCCTTCGCGTGAGCTAAATCGCTTCATGAGGGTCGGCACTATTGAACCAAGATGCTTTTCAACTGCTTGGGCGTCGGCACCTGCGCCTATGGCCGTGCGGGAAATGACATCGCTCCACCACCTCTCTGCACCCGCACGATAAGATGGCTTTTCTGCTTGGAGCTGTCGCAGTGCTGCCGTGCCATTGCTCAGGGCCCCAGCGCCTACACGGAAAAGATAGAATAGCACACCAAGTTTGAAAGAGCGAGAAATTGCATCGGGCGGGAGCGTGCCGAGATATGGGCAGAATACTTCAGAGTATTGAACGTGGATAGGCTTGCGTGGTGTAATGAGGGTGTGTAGCGCATCAAAGGTAACAAAACGAATCATCGTTGACAACTTAGCGGGCCGTGTAAGCCGGCTGGACTGCTACTTCGACGTCACAATGACCAAAAGCATTGTATTCGAGACTGCAGTTTCACAAGAGGAAGCGCGTCTTCGTCAATTACACCCTACGGTCGAGGACGTTCCCAGCTGCACGAGCGTCTTTGACGATTTCCTCTCATGTAACAGTATGCTTTCTTCCTCTTTTTTATTCTCCTAGGGTTGTTCAAGTTCACACGGTTTGGGGCTAGTTCTAGGGACGCAGCTTAAATCGATATACCGCTTCGGCGAGATGGCGCACTGTTCGGCAAAATGGAACGAGTTCAAGTTTTGTTTGAGCGTCAAGGGACTGCACCCGGAACAACGGCGCGACGCGTGGATTAGGCACCGTGCAGAGTGGTGGGCGAGACGCAGACTGGGTACGAGCAGCGAGAACGTGTGGGAGAGGAGGGCGTACGTGCATTCGTCCCGTCAATTCTTGTGAATGGCTGATTCAGTGGATGCGAATGCGACAGAGAACCACTGAAAGACTATCCCCCACCTGTACCCTCACAAGCCGCAACAGGGCCGCTTGTCGATTGATTCCAATCGCGGGTGCACATTCTATTGCCACCAATAGGCTTCCCATCAGAAGGGCGGCCCTGTTCTTGGACCTCGTGCACGGTGGTACAGCCTGGCACCCACGATACCCCCGACTGGAGCGTGATTCGAAGTACCATTTAGAACATTTACTGAATACACGGAAAAGGGTCAATCGAGAAAGTGTCCCATTCCAGCTCGTTATCGCGCGTCGTCCAGTGCCGCTAATGACCCGAATATCGCCTTATAAGCACCCAAGAGATTACTCGCAACCTTCTATCCTTGGGGAGGCGAGGGATTTTCCGTCCCCTTTCTTGAATCGAAGGTCTATTTAAAACGTTCTTCCCTTTTTGCTTTGGGGGGTGCACAAGCAAGGGAAGAATGGAAACGCAGCACACCTACAACTTGACTCCGGTAACGCTGGGCCATACGTAGGACGATCCAAGGGACCATTTGTGACTCACCCTGCAATCTAGACTCGCGAGTCACAGGGGCCATAGAGTCCTTGTTTCTGCGTTTGCGGGTGCAGTTGAGCTTATACGGGGATGGTGGCTTTAGGAATCGTTCGAAGACGCTCCTTTGAATGGTATGATACCACATAGAATTCCGAGGTAATTCTAGAACGTCAGTGATTCAAGAAACACGCGCTCTTCGTCACGACGAAAACAGACTTCTTAATGTCTACATAGACCGGTGACCGTCTGTATGAGGGGTAAACTTGTATATCGATCCTCATATACAGGCTGGTCACTATTCTTGGATTCTTCTAACAGGTCCGATTTTTATGAATCTGCTCTGGATTGATCCCGACTTCTGCACTTCGTGAACGGCTACCAACTGGTTTTTTCGGTATGACAAATGCGAGGACTCGATATTATTATCGAGGCCCTGCATTTGTCTTACCATCTGTATTGTATCTGTCACCATCCTATCCCGTGCTTTGACCAGGCCTACTACCTTGTCATCACCCTTGCTACGGCGAGAAACTCGACAATGCCAACGCAGGCGATCAAGCACCACCCCACCGAATCCGCGGTACTCTCGAGGTCGAGCTATCTTCTACCGAGTGGGCCCTTCTGGTGCTCACGGCTGGGCTTGACATTACGGTGACACGCCTCATTGCAGTTTCTTATATTATCACCCAGACAAAGCGCTGGCCACTCCTTCCCACTGCTAATCTTCGGTTGTCGAAGATTTTATCATCACCGAGGTAAGTGAGACCGCCCTCAAGCCTTCACTAACTTCACCCACAGGTGTGCCACGTGGCACCCGCTCAGACAACACGTTCCACCAAAGCCTCAGGGCTTTCGGGTATCCAGATGGCTCGACCTCAAGTTCCTGCTTGCAGTATATAAGCTTCACCATATCAATATCTTCGCCGAGGTCAAATGCTGGAAGCAGAAGCCTTATCCGAAGAAAGTTCCTCGCCCAACACCAGCCTTGCTACCGCCTCTCAAGAGACCGTCGCCCTGCCAGGTCACCCCTTTTCCTGGGGTTCCATTCTTGAACGTTTCCTGCGACAGCTCTTTGCCTGTGCGTCCTCATAAACGGTCCTTCCTTTGGTGGGGAGACTGGTCCTGCATCTGGCCCCGCATGATAGGTATGACACCTCGTAAAAAATTCCTTATCGTCTTTTGGCACACCACAGAAACCCTACGCTACGTCTACACGCCTCCTCTTACAAACGATTGACAACTACTACAGTAATGTAGTGACTGCGCTGCAGTATCTTACAGAATAGAAATTGTATTTTTCAAAACAAAAACTGCTGGCACTGGTACCGAAGACTGACTGAAGCGAGTAGACATGGTTTTCGAAGCATCCAGGTGGGAACCTCGAGAGAATCGAGGATCGTCCAGTCGCTCGCAGCCCCTCAAAATCCTCATTCGAACGGCTGGTTACGAGTCTAACCAACGAATGGGGACTCGGAGGCATCTTTCGCTCGCCCGCAACTCGCAACCCTGCGCTGAAGTCCTTTCCTCCCTCTTCGTCTATGCACAAAATACCTAAAGATCAACTACTACTTAAAAACCTAGCCGTAACGCTATATTTCTTTGACGATGTTATGGTGCGCCAAGAGTGACGTGCATCACAATATTCAAAGACTCGGATATTTTGTATGCCACCAGCGCGACCTCTATATCCGGCTGCGGCGAGTCTCGCGATGGCAGCACGTAGTCAATATACCTCTTCATAGAGCATCCATTCAACAATCACACGGTAAGCATTTGTTTGACCTACCCTCCTATATGTGCTTCGGTTCCTTGGCTCGTAGGGACGATAACTTGAAGAGGAACGAGATAAGGAACGGGGTGTTATAGAAGATCAAAGGACGGAGCACAGTGACGGGTCAATGAGGTTGGAGACGGTCAAAGGGAACAACAACTGATGTGGCGAAAGCGGAGACCATGACAATGGGGACAAGCGACCAGACATACGGTCTTCTACCTCCGGAAGGGCAAACCTCGGAAGATACCCCCAGTCACCTCATCGAAGTCCTACATTCCCGAATTCGAGGTATATCGATATCAATACAGTAGGATGCTACATCACGATGCAGCTATCATCCCGGCTGTCGAGTCTCCGCATGATATCGTCTGCACCTAGCACCGCTCCGCCACGGTCTCTTGCCCGTTCTACGGCGTTGCCTCCTTCCAATTGTACCACTAGGACACCCGAGTTGTCCGGGTCCAGTGCTGCAGCTAGATGGTGCCTAGACAACGGGAGATAAGTCAGAATACAGCACAGATCTCGCGGAGCTTACTTGAGTATGAGCTCTTCGATAGCCGGCTTCAGCTTCGCTGCGTGATTCGCCGAGTGAATACCTTTGCCTACGAAGCGACAAAACGACTGGTAAGTCACGCTATCCTGGAACAAAACCTTGATACAGACCAACGATGAGGCGAACCTCCTTATCACCCCTGGCTTGCGCCTCAGAAATGCTCTGGTCGGTGTATGCGATAGCTTCCTTGACATAAAGTCCGTGCAAATCGACTTCCCCCGGTCGACTATCCTAAGAACACGAGTGGTGCCACGTCACCTCAGTTATCTGGCCGAACCAGAATCGTACCTACCAGGTTGTTTTCTGCGCAGTTTCACGCACGGGATCAGTAGAAGAACGAAAGGAAGAAGCATGGTATCGGACTCACCACGGAATATCCAGGCACTTGCTTCTGCATTGAGGCGCTCCATCTCCCTCTGGTGCGTCTTCCCCTGGTTCGAGAGCTCCTTGGCAGCGCCGCCATCTCCGCGTCCGTAAGCCGCGTGGCTCTCCTCGAACGCACGCGCCATTGCATCGCCCTCTCGATTCGCGCGAGCACGTAAGGTCACGTAATATTCATTCTGTTGGTTGACGAGATTCTGATCCTAGAAGTTCGGCGTTGGGTCATAAGTACGTAGGAGGAGAGAAAGAAGGGACGCACCACTAATAGTCGTCCGTCCGTCGGACGTGCCGGAGAAGCTGGGTGAGGGAGCGGTGACTGTGGGAGTGAAGGTGGCGATGTCCATTGGTTCTGAGAGGGCTGCCCCAGTGGCGTTCCTTGTTGTCCTTGGCCCTGGCTACCATGACCATGGCCGTGGTGTGGTTTGTGCGGGTGAGGTCGGGCGTGCTGTTGCTGCTGCTGGGGGTGGGCCGAGGCAGGCGGGTATTGTGGAGCCTCCCACTGTTGTTGGGGCGGGTATTGTGGCTGAACCTGGTGGACAACCGGCTGCTGTGCCTGTTGAGCATATGTGGGCCTCCCGGGACCAGGTTGTACAGGTTCCGATGTCTCTTGTTGGGATCCACAGAAAACCTTGAGTAGCCCTTGGACGAGGTCCCCGATAAAACCCATGGCACTAGAACCGCGATAGTCGTCTGATGCGTTCTAATGTGACTGTATCTTCATTCAACATTCATGGATTGTCAACAAGTCATGTAATGATCGTCGGTCGTCGACAGCACCAGTCATAGATAACGTATCATATTATGTACAAAATACATCGAAAGACGCGAACAGTAACGAGATGATGTAGGCAAATAGAAGACACAGCCCTCTTATCCCATGAAAATTTCAGAACGACTCATCATCCCCAACACCGCTATATCTCCAAGCCGACCAAGACGTAGGCAGGGTCGACGGGGAAGTCAGGCTTAGTGACCACAGTACCTCCAACATACATGAGGGCGTGCAACAGGCTGCTGAGTGCCGGCGAAGCTTTTTCGAGAGCAATTATGAGCGCAGAGCATTGAAGGTGTTCGTCGGCAAGATCTAAGAGAGCGACGATACTAAAAACACACTAGGTGAGATAGGTCATAACGAACAATAAGTCACCTACCCTTCGCGTAAATTGACGACTTCAGCGCTCTTACAATCAACGTAGAAGGTCTTTGGCTTGCCGGGCAACTCGAGCACTACACCATCGAAGGAGATACCCATCTCTAGCGAAGAAACGGATACACTCCTCGCATACTCCAGAGCAGCGATCCCGTGATTCGGGAACAATGTGGTGAGTAACTCGAAAGCGTCATCATTTGAGTGAATAGATACATCCTCAATGGAGTCATCTGGCGTCAATGGTGGGGTGGCGAGGCCATGCGAGTAGCCGTTGGACCTTGAGGCGCCGGGGATGGGTTGGGGTGCTATGGGACCACTGGGAAATGCCGTAACATCTGCTTGAGTGGTGGGAAGGACGGGAGGACAAGAGAAGCCTTGACGGGAATCGCGTCGGGTGTCTTCGGGTGTCGACTGAGGAGTGGGATAAGGGGTGTGATTATATGCTGTGGCGTGTTTCGACGCCGGACTGCCTGTCACGCAGCCCGGCGACCCTCGGTCAGGAGGGCATTTAAATTTGGGGGTGTCAAAACCGCCACTGGAAATTGGGATTATGAATCAGCATAGGCAGAAGTGGGAGGTACGTACCCCAGGCCCCCCAGAGAACGTAGTCGAGTAATAATACATATCATCTGAGCCCTGGACGTGGCAAATAGCTAGCACACTCGGTGCGACGTCAACGTAGAAAGCCCCATCTCCAACGGTCTGACGCCCGTTGCTGAAAATAAAGGTCAGAGTGTATAATAGAGGTGGCTTAGGGAAAAACTAACGTGGGGCAGAGATTAGATATCGGTTTGTTTAAACTCAAATAAGTGGAATTCGACATGAGGTGCCAACTTGATTGGGTTATAGGACGAGAGGGTTGTTTACAAGTCTAAGGAAGACAGGATGTGTGAGTGTTATTGAGTGAGGTAAGCTGGGCAGTGGCTTACAAGGTGGTGGTCGGAGTCAAGGCGGGGGTCAGGAACCTGGAACCGCCTTGGGCTGGCCCATTATATACTCCAAGTTCCACACCCTCACCGATCAAGTCACGACACATGCTGTTTCAGCGCTTTCAGCCCCGATGATGCCACACCGAGTCCACCGTGAGCCCTGCTGCTGGGTGCTTCATGCAAAGTGCATCTCAAGGAACCTAAACGACTCAATGGAGCATTCATTCATCGCTTTCGAAAGATTCCTGAGGAAGCCATCTGAGTGCCCGGGGTCCTCTCGGAAAATAGGCGGCGGTGTTTGAACCTTGTCAAGCTATTTGTAAGCAAGTGGCAGCAGATACGTCTACACCCTCTCAATCGACGGAGGAGACCAGAGCTATCTTCTTACTTTCTTAGAACATCGAGACGTGAGTACTGTCCAACAGCCTGGATGTTGAGATTCTGGAAATATCCAATCGTCGCTGCGATCATACACCGGTGGATCGCTTTGTTCTTCTCCCGATAACACTTCCCACTCTCTGCAATAACTCTACTCATTTTCATTTTACAGTACTTATCGAATATGGCTGACTCTGGACGTGGACGTGGTGGCTTTGGACGTGGACGTGGTGGTGACCGTGGCAGGGGCCGTGGTCGCGGTCGTCGGGGCGGTCGCAAGGACGAAGAGAAGGAGTGGTACGTACTTGGCTGCTAAGGTTCTCGTGCCTCTGAGCCAACCGGGGCGACTTAAAGGGTCCCTGTCACCAAGCTCGGCCGTCTTGTCAAAGACGGCAAGATCAAATCGATGGAAGAAATCTACCTCTTCTCCCTTCCCGTGAAAGAGTACCAGATCGTCGACTTTTTCCTCCCTGGCCTCAAAGACGAAGTCATGAAGATCATGCCTGTGCAGAAACAGACCCGCGCCGGTCAGCGTACGCGTTTCAAGGCCTTCGTTGCCATCGGTGATTCCGATGGACATGTCGGTCTTGGAGTCAAGTGTGCTAAGGAAGTTGCGACGGCAATCCGTGGTGCAATCATCCTTGCCAAGCTTTCCGTTGTCCCCGTTCGTCGCGGGTATTGGGGTGCCAACCTCGGTGCGCCACATACCGTACCTTCAAAAGTCAGTGGAAAGGTCGGTTCCGTTATGTGCCGACTCATTCCCGCACCCCGCGGTACGGGTATCGTCGCTGCCCCCGCCTCGAAGCGTCTTCTTCAGCTCGCTGGTGTCTCAGATTGCTATACACAGTCAAAAGGTTCAACCGCAACCATGGGTAACTTCTTGAAAGCCACGTTCGCCGCCGTATGTGCGATCACTCATCGGCTCGAATGTTTACTAACGATAACAATCGGACAGATAACAAAGACATACGCCTTCCTTACACCTGATCTCTGGCGCGAGATCCCCCTATCTAAATTCCCATACGACGAACATAGCGCACATCTTCAACTGGCAGGAAAGAAGCATTATTAATAGATCAGATGGTTTTTCTGTGAGAAGCGACCCCAGTGTAACACTCAAAATATGGGCACGTCATTTACAATCCCAGTATGATGCCTTGCACCTCGAGCTCGGGCTCAGATAACGATCGCGAGAGTGCATCCGGCGTAAGACTGCCACGAGGGATGGTTCTTGCGTTCCTCCTATTCGTACAATGTTTTTCGCAACGCTGGGCCGACATGTCGCACTTTACGTTTCGTCACGAGCCCGCATTTTTTATCCGGGAGTTATCCGGGAGAAGATCTTCTACTATTCCTTCGCGGTTGTGATGACGTATTTGAAAACATCACGTGATGGACGCATGATGCCTTAGTGGTGTGAGGAAATACACTCCGCAGTATGTGCTCGTGTCGCGCCCTGTCCGTCTTCCGTGCAACCCTCACACGGACTCTGTACATAGAGTGTACGTCCGGTTTGTACGGATGAGTGCATAACCAATTACGTTGCCAATGACGCGGTGCCAATTACAGCGGGTATTCATAACACTTGTCACCTCACGACCACTTTGGGGATATAGGCGGGATTTGAATGGTACCTTGGTGACCATGCCGAATTTCTTTCCCACAAAAATTAATCGTAGTAATTAATAAATGTATTTATCTATTCTACTTATCGGTTTTGAAAATGAAAAAACTGTCGTAGTCGGGCAGATGGTGGTCCTATACGGTGTCGGGGTCGTCGGACGAGTGATCGACCCACACTTGGGTATCGGCCTCAGGATTGGAGATGTGGAAGGGGTCGGTGAAGAAGTAGTGGAGGAGGCAAGGGCAATGCGAGGGAAGTAGGCTGGTATTCAATTACGAGGTGAGTAGACTTGTGAGTCTACTCACCCGCTACTGGGTCTGACATACATACAGAAACTGTCTACTTAGTAGTACTTACCTATGTTGTACAAGGCCTGTCCGAGTCCCAATGTATTTGCATGAGAGGCCGAGGTTGCCAGCGACGCGCGGCTCTTCGAGGTCAGGGGATAGTGACCGAGGGGAAGGCGAAAGCAGGCTGTACCACAGCTCGTTGTCGAGTGTCGCTTCAAGCGATGGGTCACGGGGATGTGCGTGCGTGGGATTGGCACTCAGGGAGATAGGGAATGTCGAGATCGTCGGGCATGTGGCATGTGGTGGTTATGAACGTAAAGAGGCGGAAAGCGAGTGAGTGACGAGTTCGGCGTAAGACGTCACGTGATGCATGACGGAGCGTGACAAGAACACGGAGCCTGAGCAAAAAAACAACACGAGGCGCGGGGACGCGTGGCCTGCCAGTGTTTATGAGCATGGGCCAATTGCGAGGTGGGAAGTGAGCAAGATAATGAGTGCGTGTCAGCGTTGATGTGGAGCTCCGGCAAGGACTAGTTGAGCACCCTTTCAAAAATCAGTGGAGACTTGGGCTTGTTGAGCTGTGTGTGCATGGCCAGCATCAGTGGGGGGCTCCGGTGATGGTCGCAAGCGAGGACCGGAGAGAAAGGGGAGGAGATGGTGGGTTAGCAGGCTCACCGGTGGTTTTCCGGGGCCTTTCCCGGGAGACCCACACCGAGGTCAGTGGTGAATATTGTGAATACCTAGGACGACATGCGTGTCTTTTAGCTGCTCACGTGGACACTCGATGGGGGTTTTGACAACTCAGTCCGTTTGGCAGCTGTGGCTCGGCTTGCGGCGTAAGGAGTGGCTTGCATGGTGAGTTGGAGGTGCCGAGCATAGCAATCCAGATAACTATTGCATAATCCCATTTTTTCAAGATATCTATTCCATAACCGCGATTCTGTATGATAACATAATTTCTTGAGGATTTCCCGATCTACTTAACAATGAACGTTTTGAATGTCCGTATGTCTGCTAAAAAAGGCAGGTGACAACTGTTATGAATACCGCTGTAGTAATAACTAACTTCAAGAGTCACGGGCTAGGCCGGGCTCAACCCCGCACGTCACTACGGCGGCCCAGCGCACACGGCACATACAGATCATGTCGCTGTCACACTCTTTCTAGTTGCATCGACGAACTTGGACAAATGACTTTGTCGGCATTTCTCCGACACAGGATACAGGAATTTGTCCTCTGCATCTATCGATAACGATGACCGCAGACAGGATCAGAGTGGACTTCAAAGATGGGGTCTCGCTTTTTGCACATCACCTTGCTTGACAAGTCATGGTGAAGTGTGAATGTCTGTTTATTCTTCTTCTCTCGCTTTCACCATGACGTTTCAAGCAAGGTGACTCTATTCCGCTGATACGCGTGAACCGGGAAGCCATCACATGACAGAGACGACAACCTTGAAGAAGCTACAATACTTCAAGTTGATCTAGGGTTTTCCGGTGTCTGCTTCTCCACTGGTACGTCTGTGTATCAGTTTCTTATGTATATTCCATCGTCCGAGGGCACGCCTTCATTAAGAGGCGTTTGCGGCGTCGGGCGTCGCCTAGTACGGAAACTATGGAAGCGCGATCATGATCGTGCGCTGGGACAACTGGCAAGTTACGTCGCTTTGTAAATACTATAAACGGGAACCTACCTCAGTCAGGAATGAACCGACTGAGGCATACAAGCTACCCTACGGTTAACGCGTTCAAAAGCCCCTGTGTACGTATTTGGTAGGTACTTTATTTACTTAATGCGAACTATGGTCATCGTGTCCATACTGCAGTCTGTTGCCTAATTCTACTTCGGTCCGGGCTCCCACAGCCTCCCAGGTTATCGACTTGCCGAACAGTGCCCTCCATCGATCTTCGACAGGGTTCCGCTAGGCCTCGGGCCACGTTTGTGATCAACATGTGGTGGGCCCAGGAACTTTCAAAAGCTTCGAATCACTGGCTATTGGCTGGCACTTTTTTCTAGTGTACTCTCGCTCCCTCAACGTTAAAGATGTCAAAGCCCCCCTTGGTACCTGAGCCATCGTTCTCTGACGAGAAACAGGCAGAATTTGAGACCTCAGAGAAGGTCCCCTACTCGAAAATCGATGTGGAGGTGACAACTAAAACCGGAATTATTGCCCTACAAAACGAGCGAGACATTGTCACCCATGTCATTTCGATTTACGATGACCCCTCATTGAACCCATGGACCTTCCGCTCATTCTTCATCGGCCTTGGCCTCTCAGCATTTGGTGGTATCCTTGGTGAGTGTCACATCTGTAGCAGGGGACCACTCCAACTCATGGGCTGCAACAAAGCCGAAATATACTACTTCAAACCAGTGAGAACATTCTGATCCTCTTCGTCGAACTCAAACTAAATTTGTCAGCAGCAAACCGTCTTAGTATCCACCATGTTCCTCGCGATCGTCAGCTACGTACTTGGAATTGCAATGGAAGCTTTCATTCCGCGCTGGGGATGGTTCCGCTACTTGAACCCAGTATGTGCTTGCTGCTCTCCCTTGTCAGATTCGCTTACACGTCGTAAAAAGGGCCCTTTTAACAAGAAAGAGAACGCATTCATCGTCGTAATGGCAAGCGCGGCTGCGAATGCAGCTCTGGGAACAGAGGTTCTTGCAGTGCAGCGGCTGTTCTACAACATCACGTCAAACGGAGCCTCGTCCATCTTCCTCCTGTTCTCAAGTCAGCTCCTTGGCTACGGTATCGGGGGCCTGATGAGGCGTGCGTGTATCAAATCAGTCTGATGGACCTATGCCCAGCCTGACTCTTGGCATTGCTAAGCGATCCTCTTGTACCCTTCGAAGATGCTATACCCCGTTGTACTTCCCTGACCTCCGTGTTTGATGCGTTCTACCAGGAAGGGAGTACGAGACAGTCAGAAGGCAACAAACAGAGACTGAAACTGTTCTATGTTGCGTTTTCTGCGTACGTTTTCCCGAAAGGGCTCACTTGAGCCAGTCTGATCTGGTTTTAGAATTTTTATATGGGAGATATTCCCCGAATGGATGTTCCCTCTGCTTACGGGCTTCTCTGTTCTTTGTCTCGGAAATCCGAGATCCACAGATTTCACACGTATATTTGGCGGATCTAACGGCAATGAGGGATTAGGTCTCCTTTCCATTTGCTTCGATTGGCAGTATATCTCCTCAGGAATGAATCCGCTCGCGATCCCTCTGAAAGCCCAGGTTTATATCCATGACGCTCTGGGTCTTACATCAGAACTGACAGACAACTCATAGGTCTCCAGCTTTATCGGGTATATATCGTGCATGTGAGGCCCC
>JAKEYF010000283.1:0-72591 GCA_021527775.1 Lactarius sanguifluus
ACCCGACAGGGTGTCGTTTTCCGTCCTTCTTCTTCTGTAGTAGTACTGCCCCTACTGCGAATCCTGATGCATCGACCTCAAGTTCGAACTGGTCTGTAAGGCAGGGGTGGGCCAGTACTGGTTCTTCAGTGACGAGTGTCTTGAGTTCTGAAACGCCCGTTCCTCTTCTGTTCCCCATTGCCAGTCTGCATCTTTCCTCGTGAGTTTATTGAGTGCTCGTGTGTGTGTAGTGAAACCGTGAATGAAGAGGCGGTAAAAATTACAGAAGCCGAGGAAGGAACGAACATCTCTGACCTTTGTTGGGCGTGGCCAGTCTTTGATGCCCGAGATTTTTACCAGATCCATACAAGTTACCCCCTTTTCAAGGATTACCCCCAGGTAATCCATTCGCAGTTGGTGGAAGAGGCACTTCTCTGGTTTGAAGTAGAGGTTGTGGTCCATAGTGACTTGGAGTACATCACAGACTGCGTTGATGTGTGCTTGGAGACCCGTGTTTTCATGAGTTGCTATGCCTATGTCGTCCATATATACCCGTATGATGGTACCCAAGAGCTTGTGTTTGGCGATGGTAGGTCCCAGGATCTCGTTCATCATTGTTTGGAACGTTGCCGGTGAGTTTGTGAGTCCGAAGTACATTACTAGGGGTTTGAAGAGTCCGTACCGCATTTTAAAAGCCGCCTTCGGTTCGTCCCCCGGTTTAATGCGTATGTTATTATACCCCCATCGTACGTCCAGCTTGGTATAGATGTGGCCATTGCCGAGGTCGTTGATGAGTTCTGACATAAGTGGCAGCGGGTACTGGTTGCGGATAGTGCATGCGTTGATCTTCCAGTAGTCCTGGACGGGGCGTAACTTTCCATCTTTCTTTTTGATGAAGAAGAACGAAGAGGCGTAGGGTGATTTGGATGGTCGAATGTATCCCATTTTGAGCTGTTCGTCAAGCCATTTCTTAAGTTGGGCGTCTTCATCCTGGGTCATAGGATAGACTTTGCAGTCAATTATTGCAGGAGTGCCGGGTTTGAAATCGATAGCGTGGTCCCAAGGTCTTGATGGTGGGAAGTGGTGTGATGCTTCCTCGCTGAATATTTTGGTGAAGCATTGGTAAGGCGTGGGGATTACCGCTGCTACCGTGTTTTGTTTAGCTGCTATTGCTAGTTCAGTAGCTGTGGTACATAGCTGGCACTTGTCTTCTAACTCCCTGACTATATCTGTTTTTTCATCTTCGGTATATGTCCGAGCGATGGTTATGTCATCTTCAGTTGTTGCTCTGGCAATGATGGTGCATGGGTCAGACGGATTGATGGATCATATAATAATGGGGAGTGCGTCTTTGTGGATAGTAGCGTGGGTCCAGCTGATGGTGGGTTCATAGGTGGCTAGCCAGGGGTATCCAAGTACTAGATCCTCGTTTCCTATGTCAGTGACGAGAAATCGTATGGTTCTGTGGATTCCGTTTGTCTGTACGTCAAGGTCTACGAAGTGAGTGATGGACCCAGCTTTATTTTCTGTATTGTCGATATTCCATATCTTTTTGGGTCTTTCCAATTCTTGGAGTCCCAGGCCCATTCATTTGGTGAATGCGGGTCTTATGAAGTTATCGGTGGCTCCAGAGTCGACGAGCCCTTTTATGTCGGCCATTGAGTAACTGGTGCAAATCAAGACTGGAATTCTAAGAGACCGAAAGCGAGTCATGATTACAGAGTTACAATTTGTTGCCCTCACCCAGGCCGATGGGTTCAGGCGTCCCGAAAATCCCCTTTCTCCCACAAATCTTGGAGAATCAGGTCCTTGACCTCGTCACTTGCTCCCCTAACTCCTTTGAGCCAGCTGCTAGCCGTTTGCTGTGGTTCTGCTGTATGGGCTACTTGGGCACGTGGTTCTTGACTATAGTAGTCCGTCTCCATGCTTCGACTGTTGCTTGTGGGGCGCCACTGTTGCTGCTGCCTTGGCTTTCTGGGGTGTGTACAGTTTCGTGAGATGTGTCCGAGTCTGCTACAGTTATAACACACGACTTCCCTCATATCCCTGCATGGGGCGTTTACTCCTAGCCCTCCTCTTGGTTGGAACAGGGGGCGTTGGTATGTGTTTCGATTGGGATCTCCTACTTTAGCAAGGCGGGCACATGATCGGTCCGCAGATGTGTCCATCGTGTTAGGATCATATCTAGGGTTGCCACGGTCCAGTGCGGTCCGGTTCGGAAACCATTTTTTCCGAACCCTGAACCAGACCCGGGTCCGGTTCGGGCTCTCAGGCCGAACCTTGAACCTCTGAGAGGTCCGGTCCAGTTCGGGTCTGGTTTGGGGCTCAGAGGGGGCCGAACCCCGAACCGGACCCCGAACGCATACAAAAAATCAAGAAAATTGTCTAAAATTCTAAATAGATTTACAGGAGTCCTACAGCTACTCTACCTGCACCTGCACCCATGTGAAACCCATCCCCATGCTCACAGTCATGGGTATTTGTTCCACTGTGAGGCCCTCTCCCTTTCCCTCCCCGCTTTGCAGCCCTGGGCCACTCCGTTCCGATCTTGACGACCGACTCAGCAGTGACTCTTGCATGTGCATGTGCCGATGTGGTGGTGCTCGATGAGGTGGTTAGCCACCGTGTGGTAGTAGCGACGAGCAGAGTCGGAACCTGGCTGGGGACGCGCGTACACCTGAATGCAATATGAAGGGGGAAAAAAGCTGGCGGATGCGCAGGGTCAGTGGTAGCAGCGCGGTGATCGTCCTGAAGAAATCGTCAGTGCGGTTTGGAGTTTGGTCATAGTCTGCTCGAGCTATGGAAGGAAATATGAGTTAGAAGTCGGGTTGCAGCGAGTCCAAGTTGGCTTACTTGTTCGATGTCGCCCTTTCGTCCCTCCTTCCACATCGTGGTCGCCGAGTTGCTCATGGTCGGGTCCTCGCCACGCTGTCGTTGCAGTCGTAGTCCTCGCCACTGTTGTCGCGTCGCGGTCGCAGTCATCTTCGTTGTCGTCTCCTTGCGGTCATCGTGGTCGCAGTCGTGGTCGGGTCGTCGCCGCTTCGTTGCACCGGTCGTCTTCGTCCCTGCCTTTGCCACCCCACATTGACATGGTTGCCATCGTCGTCGCGGTTCGTCGTCGCATAGCCGTTGCCACCACGGTGGGCCATCGTCGTAGCCCGTGTTCCCTCCTCATTGTTACTGAATCGACCGATGTCGCTAAGTTACTGGTGGTGGACGACGGCTTAGTGTCAGGTGTTAAAACTGGGGTATTCGGGGTGGAAGAAGACAACGACGGAGTAGATGAGCTGGTCGTCGTGGGCGATGAGCTGGTTGAACTCGTTGAGCTCGCTGAAGTAGCACTCGACATGGTGGAACTGGATGAGGTCTGTAGGATGAGGTCAAGCTCCCCATAAAATTATTATTGAAGCAAATATCTCTCACTGAGGAGTTCGAAATCGAGGAAGAACTAGAGGCGATTAAATTAGAGTCCAAGGAAACTTGTGGCAAGGGTGTTGGCGAGGGGGAAGGGCTTGTAGACGGAGTGGAGGAAGTACTCCCAACAGGATAATACGCGGCCGAGTCGGGACCGTCACGGTCGAGATCACTCGTGGCTGAGGCGTCACCGTCATCGCACGTTCCACAGCAGCGAGGAGACGGTGAGCACAACGGCACCAAAGAAGGTGCCTGACGTAGCCCATCATCTTCACCTCTGCGTGGAGGTGTGGCCCCCAGTGCTGAGCGGATCGTGACTTGCTACAGCGGGGAAAGGGAGTGGAGAGGTAAACTAAAGAGCGGTGGTGAGTCAATTTGAAAATTCAAAAAAAAATACACAAGTCACGTTCATTTTGTTGATTGCGTGGCATGGGCAGGTGTGGGAAGCGTTGAAGCGTTTCCCACATTCTTCGACAACACCCTCTACAGTTTGAATTCAGAGGGAACGCTTCAGCCAGAGTGGCGGGTGTAGTAACTTACACTAACGGTTCACCCTTTTTTGACCCCACTCGCCGCACACTGATTCTTTCCTCATAAAGGACACCACCCTTACTGCTACCATCCCGCCCCAGTTGTTGCTACGTCATCAACCAAGGTCGTAAGTCCGAACTCGTCCGCCCCTTGCATCCCCACTAATGAGCAGCTGCTCTTACACAAACCAGCGTGCACCTGCCACGGGTGTTCACAAGATATCAATGCAACAACAACTGTGCCATCCCTCAGACCCCAAATAGATGATTATTGTTCATTCAATCTACAACGCGCTGACATTTATCACAGCTTCTACCCGCTGTCGTTGACATCACCGAAGCCGCTGCCCCACGTGGACCCTCCGTGCCCTGCGCCCCCATCAAAACAACACACCCGCTGCAGTATCGTGCGCCACGCAGGCCGCAAGCGATGACGGCGAGGTGATGATGGCGACAGCCATGGTGAGTCGGGGCGGTGATGTTGAAGCAATAACAGCAACGCGACGATGGCAGCGCGACATCGTGACACTGACAAGGACAGTTGGGTGGTGCCATGACGGCAATGTGGTGACAGCAGCGACGATGACAGGGACGACCGTGCAGGGACAACGATGAGTCGACGACAATAGGGACGACCGTATGGCAACCGCGACGACGACGGGGACGACTGTGCGGCAACAACAACAACAATGGTGCAGCACGGCGATGGCTACGACAACGATGACGGTACGGTGCAGCGCGGCAATAGCGACGACAACGACAACAACAGTTGCAGTGCAGCGATAGCGGCGACGACGACAAAGGGGTGGAGCAGGCAGATGGCTAGCCCTGTAGTAGGCTAGCTACCCGTAGATATTTCATCATACAATAAACGTCTTCTGTATTTTTAAGACCGTGCGAGTACTCCCCTGCTCAATCGTTTGTGGCCGCTCCAGCCAGCGGTTTGAGGTGCAGTCCGGTCTG
This sequence comes from Lactarius sanguifluus, assembly GCA_021527775.1. Lineage (NCBI taxonomy): Eukaryota > Fungi > Basidiomycota > Agaricomycetes > Russulales > Russulaceae > Lactarius > Lactarius sanguifluus. Next base: position 4,887 of record JAKEYF010000283.1, read on the forward strand.
GACCAGGTTCACGTCAACCTCGGTCAACGGTGAACCCCGAACCAGACCTTCTAGCCAGGCTGTGAACCGGACCCGAACCTGAACTGGACCTCGGGTGTGGTCCGGTGCGGTTTGGGTCCGAACCCCAATCCGGACCGGACCGGGGCATCCCTAATCATATCGGGGAGCTTGGTTACAGGGCGCATTCCATGGTGATCCTCCGAAACGTTGCGGTGGGTTGAACCATGGCAGAGATGTCAACGAGTTATACTCGCAAGTATGAGTACTCGTGGGAAATTCCCGAAGGGCCACTCGTACTCGACTCGTACTCGTCAGGACAAGTACCCGTGAGCGCGAGTACTCACCGGAATTCCCCAACCGAGACTCGTACTCGCGGCGCGAGTACCCGTTTTGAGCCACGAGTACGAGTACTCGTGTACTCGTGTGTACTCATACTCGTTTGAACTCTACGAGTACTCGTTTAGAACGAGTACTTGGGTATGTTGTAGTGCGCACAAGGTGAATATAGTCATCTAGACTACTGTACAGTGTACCCTATTACTCCTATAGATATAGTACAACCCTGCGTACTGAGCACAACTCGCGTGAGCCGTGGCTCATCGCCGATCCGTGCCTCGGCCTCGCATTCGATAATGGTCGATTCGTTCTTGTGGGTTGGCGTGTTGCGGTTGTACCTCGGCTTCCGTGCTGAAATAGACTACAGGCATTCAATTAGCGAGTACGTTGCAGAGTGACGTTGAATAGCACTTAGCTTTTTGTCGCCGTTTGTGGGGCTTGCTGGCGCTGGCGAGGATACCGCCGTCGGAGAACTCTGCCAACGTGAGTCGCGCGACCGCAATCATGGCGGCGACGGTAACGTGATAGAGCGGTGACGATGGGACGTCGGCAGCAGCGACCGTAATGCGACAGCGAGGTAACGGGGAGGACGGCGACGAGGTGGGAGATTGGACTGCTGGGTTCTAGTTTCCCGAGACTGACAAGGTGTACGAAAAAATGTAAAGGAACAGAAGACGAATAGTAAGTAAAGAAGTTCCTAACATTTACTCTAGATTGCTTAGTTGCGCGACTGCGTCGTCATCTTTCTCAGTAGCTTATCTCCCTAATAGATATATCAGCATAAATACGCATGCAATCTGATGAACTTACATCTGTATGCCGCCTCTGTAGGGTAAACATGGTGGGTTGTCACATGGACCCCATTTTTCTTATGGAAGTCCACCGTAACATGGCCACCCCATCTTTCCAGGCCGCTTTCTCCATGCCACCCTGTAGGCCTGTATATTATTGTGAGTCGGGCGGCGTTAAATGTGCGTAAGAACTCACCTTATGGACGCAGACGTCACATTCCACTTCCAGAGCTTCATCCTCACAAAGTGCGCTCGAACGCACCGCTCCACGAAGAGTCGTTGTGTTTTCTTGGCGCTGTAGAGCCCGTTCCATTCGATTATAAATGCCATTGGGATGAAAAAGTCGAAGAGTGTGTGTGAGGCGAGCGAGATGGTGGCTGAGGGAAAGAGTTATGATTTGTACTCGTTAGCCTGGAAATATTCGATAACGCGAGAAAACAAACGCAAGAAAAACAAACGTGAATCAGCGGCCCGACCTCTTGTCAAGTCCTTGGGCGACGGTAGCTGCTGTAGGCTCATTGATAATGCAGAGGATCTGAAGGCCTGCAATAGTGCGGGGTCCAAGATTACGAGATCGAGTGAGATCGGGGGAGGTGATATGAGAAGGGGTGCGTACTACGTGACAATGATAATCCGAGACTCACTAGGCGGCCTTGTCAAATCCATAGGTGATGGTAGGCTTTGGTAGTTGCTGTAGGCTCGCTGCTAATGCGGAGGATCTGAAGGCCTGCAATAGTGTGGGGTGCAAGATTATGAGAACGAGTGAAATCGGGGGAGGCGATATGGAAGGGGTGCGTACTACGTGACAATGATAGTCCGAGACTCACTGGGCGGCCTTGTCAAATCCATAGGTGATGGTAGCTGCTGTAGGCTTGTTGCTGATACGGAGGATCTGAAGGCCTGCAATAGTGTGGGGTGCAAGATTATGAGAGTGAGTGAGATCGGGGGAGGCGATATGAGAAGGGGTGTACTACGTGACAACAATAATCCGAGACTGATTGGGGAGCCTTGTCAAATCTGCTGCAGTAGGCTTGTTGATAATGTGGAGGATCTGAAGGCCTGCAATAGTGCCGGTGTCCTTCGTCGCCTGATGCTCAGTGTCGAATAGGCAGGCAACAACCGTGACAGTACCCTTGCCGAGGTAGCCCCGGTGGTCTCCTTTACCTTACCTAGGACCATAGTAGTGATAGCAGCCGCTGCTGTAGGCTCGTTTATAATGCAGAGGACCATCCTGCAACAGTGTCGGGTCACTGATGGTCAGCGTTGAAGTAGGGGACAACCGTGACAATATCCTCGTTGAGGCAGGCCTCAGTGGGCTCCTTCTCCTTACTTACGACCATGGAAGTGACTTCCCGAAAGTCATACTCTTCAACTTAGCTGTACAGCAGATACGGCCAGCCAGAGAGGAAGGAGAGACAGTCGTAGCTGTGGAGTCACACCACTCGTGGACTGTCACGCACCAGCCCATTCCGACTCTTCCGAGCGACCGTGCTACTCTCGCTCTCGCATTGATCGATTTCGATGTGTATTTGGCACGGGACCGTGTCGAGTTCGGTGGTTGAAGTTTCGTATGAGCCTATGATAGTTGGGTGGTTCGTACGGTCTATTGGTGTTCGAATCACTTTTGTCACATAGAAGAATCATGATGCCTCGCGCGTCAGATTACTGAGACTGTACTACTACTACTGTATGTATGCAAGTTCCCTCAGGCTCACTCATCTCACTTGCCCCATCGCACTGCCCGATGTCGATGTCCGGAACATATTTAAACACCCTGTTCTTGCTACTCATGCCCCTCAACCAATCGCTGTTACGATCGGGACCGATTGCACTCGTGAGGCCAATTTCGTGAGTATCTTGTGAGCTATTGTATTGATATCGCCATTACTACGTGCGTGCATTTCACTTCCAATAAGTCGAACTATCTAAATACATAGCTAGGACTCTGATGGTGCATCTATTGAAATGACACTCGCTTTCCGTTTTTTGCTTCGTGTCCACCCTTCTCTGATCTTCGCCTCGAATTCTTGCTCAGGGAGGAGCCCATCAACTTTACTCCACAGCCCTACCATGACAGTTGACCTTGCTGAGTCCTCCGAAAGTTGATTTCGCAACTTAGTTATTGTACCTCCAGAAAACGAGAACACGCGTTCGGGGTCTACGGATGTGGCTACGAATAAAGAATTAGCCACGCATGAACGAAAGTAAATTACGAACAAACCTGGAACTGAGAGATAGTCAAGGGCCATTTGTGCGAACGCTATGGCGTTCACGTTTGCTATGGCCTCCCCCGCCTTCCGTTGCTTCAACCAATAGCCAATGGGGTCCATTACTTTAGGAAGTGGCGGGGCGCTGAGGTATTCTTCCAAGGCATCTCCTTGTCCAATTTGCTGCCCGTAATTCAATACGACGTCGAAGTCAACTCTACTCTTTTTTAATCGCGAGCTGGTAGTTACAGGAACCGACACAGATGCTAGCTGAGGTGGCTCGTCTGGCTCGTCGACGGGATCTGGCCTGTATTTCCCCATCCATGCCAATCGGAGGAGACTCAGCGCCTCGTCGGTCCACTCTTGAGGCCACTTGTGATGGGAAAAATAAAACGTCTTGAACCGAGGGTGGAGCACTTCATCAAAAAAAAATATTAGCTGCAAATGAGCAAGGAGAGGAGAGACATACATATAGATACCCGATAGACGTCGCAATGATTGGTATACGAGTAATACCTGTTGAGGACTTGTAAAGCGATCTTCGCCGCATGCCGAAGTGAGGCATGCAGTGACTGGTCCATAATCAAATCTTCGAATTTCTCCGTGAACTTGTCGATGAGCGGAATGACTTGGTATACTAGGGACACTTCGGCCATCAACACCATCTTTGTGGCTGCAATAAAAGTCTAGGCTGAGTCAGTAAACGGAAACCACAGTGCAGCGGTATCTACTTGCCTCCAATATAACCTCTAGTTGCTCCAGAATTTCCCACTCCATCGCCGAAAACATGAAGGCCCGAAGATTGAGATCCCGATCTAAGCAAAGACGATCCACGGCCTTTTGTTGGTCGAGGATTTGGAGAAGGCACATCGCATGTGAATTCCAGCACGTCGCGATGACTTTGATGAGGGCAAGGGGGCGGAGGCCTTCATCTGTGGCTATCTTCTTCAGGGCATTGCGATATCTTCCGCTGTTTTGAACTTTTTTAGAAAGCGAAGTGGCCTACAGATTTATTAGTGAGGACCTTGCAAGAGAATGATATTATGCACCTTTGAAAGCAAAACACATGCCTCTCGACGCTCAGCGACAGAGAGAGGCTCAAGAGTCAGATCACCTGCGTCTAATTCTTCTTGCTCAGCTGATTTCTCGCAATCATTAACCAAGGACACGTCAGATCCTTCTCGCTCTCTATCTATCTCCCTATCGACCTCCTCATTACCTTCACGCTCTCCGTCCTCGTCATCATCTGTGTCCTCACTAGAGCTTTCATCGTCACGGACATCACACGCCATGGAGGTATACCTATTGACCTCGTCAGCAAGCTCCTTCCACTCTTCGTCACTGTCAGGTCCGTGGTTTGTCCGTCTCTCCTTTCGGAGAAATACGCACAGAAATGCCTTGAGAATTGTGTTAAGTAGGTAGCAGTAGGAAACGAAAATTACTTACTTGCATCACCAAGTTCAAGACATGAGCGAAACATCGCACACGATGTTGGCGACCCCTGAACAACCCCTCCGTACTCAGTCGGCGTTCAAGTGACATAGCGAGTGTGTCATTGTTGGTGGCATTGTCAGACACGAACATAAGTAACTGTATTGTCCATTAATATGACTAGCGGCTGAATAGATAGAAGGAATCTTACACGATTTGCAACCTCGAACTCTCGTAGGCATTTCTCTGTCTCAGTTGCGAGATTATACCCCGTGTGACTACCCGAAAGTCTAAGAACCTTCAAGTCAATCTGAGGCTTCGGTTCCAAGGGGGAGAAACTCACCGAATGAAGTCCAGAGGGACTCTCCTGTAGCCGTTGTCCTGCACCATATAGATCGTGATGTTCAGCCACGCGGTCATGTTGAGGTCCGTCCAAATGTCGAGGGCAATGTGTACAGCTCCTTTCGTTTTCTTCGAGTCAAGTTAGCTGAGTGGGGTAATCGGTGAGCAATATAACTGTTTACTACTCACCCGAAGGATGTCCGTCAGGTTGGCCTTGGTCATCGAGAACATGGTCTTGATGTCCGAGGTAACAGTATTTCGTGAGGGTACCACAGCTTGTGGGTTCAGCATCTTGATGATGTCGAGGAAGCTGGTGTCGCCGACGATGGCCATTGGCCGACGACAGCCAGTGACCCAGCGGAGAATGAGCGTACGCAGTCTCTCGTGTCTGTACGTAGAACCGGAAGCAAAGTTAGCTAGGAGCTGTTGCTGGGGCCGGATGCCGTCTTTCGTGTTGCAAAGTTTTACATGTTTGACGAGGTTGCTGGTGGTGTTGGATCCACAGTGACGGGAGACGGTCTTCCCACATCTAGGAGATATCAGCTTACTGTATGTGGTATTTGAACAAAAAACGAACATTTTGCATTTGAAGATGTAATTGATGAATACTTGTCCATCGTCTGCCTTGGTCTTGACAACCATGCTGTCGGCATCGCGTTGTATCTTGGCCTTCTCAAACGATTCGTAACACGTCGAAAACCAGTCACGACGCGTGCGACCTAGATAGTAAATTAGAATATGGTTTTCATTCTGAGAAAACATTTACGAAGGGTGTTCTCATCTTCCGAAGCCAATGGGTCGGTGAGGTCATCGTCGTCGTACACCTGGGACTGCTTTTGTTTTTGATGTCGCTTCCGTGGGCCGAGACTGTCCTGGGTTGCGGTTGAGACCTGTGAAACGCTATCACTTGGGGCAGGGGAACACGGCAGTGCTAAGGCAGCAAGTGCTGAGGCTGAGAGTGCAATCCGAGTCATGTGGTCAGAGCAAATTGAACTTGCAAAGGCGTCCTGGTGGCAGTCAGAAGTTGGGAACTCTTCATATATTTAGTCATGTTGGACTTGGGTGTCGGGGCCTAAAATAGGACGAGTACCACGAGTACTCGTGCGATGGAGAAGGGAAACTCGTACTCGCGCGTACTCGCGGGAATGAGTACTCGCGGGCACGAGTACTCGTCACGTGATGAGTCAAACTTGCAAGTGACTCGTTTTAGAGACACTCGTTGACATCTCTGCTACTGGGGAAACCCATTTCGGTCAATCACGCTCTAATGAGCAAATCTACCATATTTGGTGCAGTAACCAACAGTGGCTTGCAGACCACAACCTGCCGATGCATCCTGACTTCAGCACGCTGGTCTCACCAGCTGCTTCTCATGCGAGGATGCTGGAGTCTTACCTAACTGGACCAGATGACGTTTCCCTTGATTGGGGAACTACCAATGAAGAAAAGTACACTTCTTCTTCACTTTGTGCAATACATGCTGATAACATTACAGCATTAGTCCTGCCCCCAAAAGGTCTAGGGGATGGCAGCTGTAATAGTAACGGACAAAAATTGCATGTAGTAGTACAGAAGTCGCCTGATATGTACAATATTAGCAGCGCACTCCTTGATTCTCTTCAGTGTGAGCACAATGAGTACTTCAGTCAATGTGCAGAATGTTTAAAGTGCACTAAAAATATGTGGCTCCTTGACTCTGGAGCATTGGCACATTTCACTAATAAACTTAGAGCCCATCTGGTGCATGGTTTGTCAGGCCCAGCATCAGCCAAAAAAAAAGATTTGTTTTTTATTTGTTGGTCCCCACAATATGACCGTCCAGTGCAGTTGGTCGCACCTGACCACAGCAAGGTCGCTCCCAACCACCCTGCCAAAAAAAAAAACGAGTATGGACCCATTTTTATTTGTTGTCAGGCTCAACTGGCTTATGACTGTGACCACACATTATATAATTTCTATGACCAATCATGCTTATATCATCGCTGCATCCACCTAGCTGCATCCACCTATGCATAGCTTGCTCCGAGTCGCCACTGACCAGATAGCTGGGACGTGTGGACAGGTGCAGGAAGGCCGACTCTCAACTGATTGAAATATATGTGCCCCCAAGCCTTCTAGTGTCATTAGTGCATTGCATATGTTTTGAACGCTTTCCACCATGACTTTCGGTTGTGGGCATCCTTTGCAGTGGTTTCGCACAATTCTGACTTGCCCCTCGCATTCCCCAGTGTGCCGCACCCTCGTGTGGCCTTAGTGACTCAAGCCTGATATGTCGCTGGCCATGGCAGCATCCTCTGCAATTTTTCATGTCGCGCGGAAGTGTGCAGGACCATTTGTGATGGCCCCCAACCACCCAGACCAGCAGTGTAACGTCTACCACGGACGTTTGCTTGACTTAAGCTTCTCGGGGTGTGGCGAATCTAACGAGAGGGTAGAAGAGACGATTGACTCTGCTATGCGGATAGAATTGAGGGTGTGGGAATAGCTCTCCTGCTAATCCTCGGTACGCGTGGAGATCGTCTCCTTGTTGTATGCCGATGGGAGGAGTGTTGATTATTTCGAGTTCATCCCAAGTGTCGTGGTCGATGACGTAGAGAGTGCGATAGGGGGATGCCACGCGTTCGTTGAGATATAGAAAGACTTTGTGGTAGATGGCGTTGAAGGGATAATCCACTGTCCACGAAGGGAACGTTGGGATAAGTCACAGGGGACCCCTTGGTCTCTGGGGTATGCTGGACGACTCACTTAAAGGGGGAGATCCCTATAGAGCGAAGAACTGCTAGTGGTATTGGAAGAAGACCAAGATGCCGTTCTTGGTCTTCGCAGCTCTCTACTTATACAGTTACGCGCGGGCTTTCAAGTGCCGCTCCAATCTGTGCTTGTCACGGCGCAGCCGGGACGGAGCCTACGTGAAGACCCAAAATACGCGCAAGACGATCCACGATGGGACAAAGAAGTCCGCGGAGCCACAGCAGTGCTCGAACGCCTGCTAGAGAGCTGGGAGAAAGCACCACGCGCCAAAGATCACGTGCGAGTTGGACGCGCGGTGAGCACACGTGACCCCTACCCGCCATCACGTGACTATCAGGAGGCGTGGGATTAGGTCCGAGTTACTGGCCGTCACGTGACCCCGGCACATGACCTGCCTGTAGGGATGTCAACGAGTTAGACTCGTCTATACTCGTTTAGCTGTATCTCCTGAACCAGTGATCGTACAGGTCTGAAATTTGGAATGCCAGCAGATATACAGTATGCCTGCTTGTATACCAAATTTCAGACCTGTACGATCACTGGTTCAGGAGATACAGCTAAACGAGTATAGACGAGTCTAACTCGTTGACATCCCTGCCTGCCTGGAACGGTCCGGAAGAGCCTAGATGAGCTTGTGCCTAGGCTGAGGCTAGAATGTGAGTCCGGATGAGCTTGAGCCCGGACGTGGTCTAGATTGAAGACTCATGGTGTGTTATCTCTGACTCGTGCCAAGAGGGCCTTACACCATTGGTGGATTGCGATGTGGATGACTGATGCGAATCGAGGGCCTTGTGCCATTGGATAGGTGTATTAGGGTTTCAGATTCGGGCTGAGCTTGAAAGCTCCCCCTTGTAGTATAAGTAGAGGGCTTTGGACGCGTTATAGTCCTTAGCTTTGATATCTTGTGTAATACCTTCCCCTTCGCCGGAGTTGGTCTTAGGGCACAGAGTGTATAAAGCATTGATCCCTCATTGTCTCGTCCCCTCCTTTGTCATCTTTGCTAGTGTGCTGGAGTTATCGCCACTAAGCGTTCCGCTATAAGTCGTGCTTAGTCATCGCTGACTTCTCTCTCTTATCATTCTCGACGTTATCTTGGTCCTTGTGCATGACAAGCCACTCGGACGCAGCGAACCGGCAATGGTCACGTGATTGACAGCAGACGTCCGGAAGGAACGTAACATTATATCAAAGCTATTCTTGCCTCTTCGCTGCCGATTTATAGATCTTCCCGCGTACACGAAATGAGATGCGATGCCACGCAAATTGACGAACAACCAATTGGACACATTGAAGAGACGCTTGGACCGCACGGCGGACAATGCACGTGATAAGCTGAGTCATATGTATACGTCCACTTCAGCAATACCCTCACAGTCGGACACGGAAGCACCGCTGCATAGGATGCCGCCTGCCGAGGCGATCGGAGAAGAATACGAGGATATCTACGACAACTACGGGTACCCTATGGAGTACGACGCTTGGGGACAGCCGCTGGAAGAGTACGGCTATGATTGGTACGGAACGCCTCTTGTCTGGAACGATATCGGAAGCTACTGGACTTTCGATCAGGAGACCGAGGGATTGGACGGATATGACGCCCCCGTTCGAGACTCACCCAACACGCCGATGGACCCCTGGTGGGACTGGCAGTCTGAAGCTTGGCCACAGGACGACGCACGATTGGACGCCACCACGACCCGACTACAAGAGTATGAGCAGCTGCAAGAAGTGCTGTTCGGCAAGAACTGGCGCGACGCACCGCAGCCTAAGCCATGCGAGGAGTATGAGCCCTATGGGGAGGATTGGTACCTCGCCCTTACAGAAGACCCGCGTGCCGACGCGAGAGAAGAATACGAGAGGCACACGGAAGCGGCCTTGTCTCAGGAAGAAGACGTGGGGTGCAACGAGCCAACGCCGGAACCGCGCGAAGTCTACGAGCCATACGGAGAAGACTGGTACTTGGACCTAGTCAGCGAGTATGAGGGTGCGCCTGCCAAGGCGAAGGAAGAATACGATGACGTTGATGAGTACTACGCCACATCCGAGCATGCCGATGGAACTGACGACGAAGACGCGCCTGAGGAGGCCTTAGAATACCTAGAGCACTGTCCAGCAGCCATTCAAGAGTACCTGGACTACGACTATGACGCGGAGTGGGACCGCGTGTATGAGGGGGTGTATCAGACCCTGGAGGACATGGGGAAGCAAGCTAAGTACCCATCAGCCTATATCGAAGAATACGACACGCCTGACGAGGTGGACGAATACGTAGACCCCTGGAGTCTGGTCGATGACTATGCAAACCCAGACCAGTACGTGGAGTACGCAGAAGACGCACCCATTTCCTGGGACGCAGATCGACTTTACGCGGAGGCTGCTGTTGAGCGCCCCGACCCTCAGCCAGAAGAGAGGGTAGTCGATTACCGACTACGACACCCCGCACCGCCTGCCGAGGCGCGAGAACAATACGTAGCGTCAGTGGCCACCACACCCTGGCAGCAACAAGTGACGCAGGTGTGAGGCGAAGTTCTAGTCGCCGAGCAACGCGCAGTCTTTGCACCACCCCCAGTACCAGCCGAAGACGCTATGGACACGAGCGCAGGAAGAGTGCGTGCACGCAAACCGGTACAGTGCTACCGATGCCTCAAGATTGGCCATAGGGCAGTCCAATGCCCGGAGAGAAAGACGGGGAAAGCCCCTGACGAGCTAAGTCCAGTTCGCGCACGTCAAACAGCCATTCGACGCCCTGACACCTGTGGGCATGTGTCTAGAAGAGAGGGTAATGTCATGGCGCAGCCGGGATTGAGCCTACGTGAAGACCCAAAATACGCGCAAGACGATCCATGATGGGACAAAGAAGTCCGCGGAGCCACAGCAGTGCTCGAACGCCTGCTAGAGAGCTGGGAGAAAGCACCACGCGCCGAAGATCACGTGCAAGTTGGACGCGCGGTGAGCACACGTGACCCCTACCCGCCATCACGTGACTATCAGGAGGCGTGGGATTAGGTCCGAGTTACTGGCCGTCACGTGACCCCAGCACGTGACCTGCCTGGAACGGTCCGGAAGAGCCTAGATGAGCTTGTGCCTAGGCTGAGGCTAGAATGTGAGTCCGGATGAGCTTGAGCCCGGACGCGGTCTAGATTGAAGACTCATGGTGTGTTATCTCTGACTCGTGCCAAGAGGGCCTTACACCATTGGTGGATTGCGATGTGGATGACTGATGCGAATCGAGGGCCTTGTGCCATTGGATAGGTGTATTAGGGTTTCGGATTCGGGCTGAGCTTGAAAGCTCCCCCTTGTAGTATAAGTAGAGGGCTTTGGACGCGTTATAGTCCTTAGCTTTGATATCTTGTGTAATACCTTCCCCTTCGCCAGAGTTGGTCTTAGGGCACAGAGTGTATAAAGCATTGATCCCTCATTGTCTCGTCCCCTCCTTTGTCATCTTTGCTAGTGTGCTGGAGTTATCACCACTAAGCGTTCCGCTATAAGTCGTGCTTAGTCATCGCCGACTTCTCTCTCTTATCATTCTTGACGTTATCTTGGTCCTTGTGCACGACAAGCCACTTGGACGCAGCGAACCGGCAACGGTCACGTGATTGACAGCAGACGTCCGGAAGGAACGTAACAGTGCTAGCCAATAGCGTAAGTACCGTGAACCCTAGTACAGCTATCCTAGTATGAGTCACTACGAGTCATGATCCGATCCGTTATCGTACACAATCACATGTGCCGGAGCTTACCCGGCTGACTGATCTCATAAGTCCATGACAATATACTGCTGACGCGGTGTCATACCCTTGACGTCAGTGTCCACTTCCGGGCCGAACGTAACATCACCCCCCTTTTCAGGATCGGGCCCCAGACCGACCACGCTCCAAGACTTCCCTTATCGTCGCGATGCGCTGCCCCTCCTCTGCTCCGGGATGGTAGGAGTCCCTCTCGTCCTCGATGCGCTTGATGGCATTCGCCCGCTCCAGTCGCAATACGCACTGGCGTTGGGTGATACCGATCCTCTCCAATTCCTCCACCTTCTTGCGCAGCTCCTCCTCCTTGGCGGCGTACCCTGCCTGAAGACATCGGTAGCGGTGTATCTCCGCTGTGACCGAGAGGTCCTTCATGCCCAAGAGGGCGGCGTCGACAGACTCGCGGTAGCTGCTGTCTTGATCTAAGAAGATCAAGTCGTCGTCGGTGTAGGGGTGCCGGGCTCGGGTGGTCGTAGTCGGGCGCGGCATGCACGGATTTCCCATACTGCTGGTCGCTGCCCTGTCGGTAGGCAAGGACGAAGGGGTCCGCCGTAAACACGAGCTGCGTATACCGAGCTGGGTGCAGCCTCCCCTGAGCGTCGCGGATCTGGAAAGGGATGTAATGGACTCCCCTGTTGTGTTGATATCCGTGGGGTGGCGGAGTTTCCACCCGAGATCTGGAAACCGGACTGTGTTCCTCCGCCTGATATCGGCGGAGCGCGGGTCGAGAATTCTTCGGAGCACGCATTGGTCTCCCGTCAGTGGTGCATACCGGCGGGGTTTTGTCGTGAGTAACTGTGAGGTGAGTCCCATACGTGATATGGCGGTTGAGCGGGCAATGCTCCTCTGACAAGTACCGGTCGTAATCTCAATCTTCTTGTACCGTAGTTTGGTCCTGACGGGACGGAGGCCTCGTTGGGATGTAACCTTGCGCCGAAGAGGCCCTTGAATGTGCGGCTGTAGGGCTTGGCGAAGGAAGAAGGGATGGTACGGGGGAAGAGGGACGACTTCCTGCTGGTTGAAGGGGCTGGGGAACCGACATGGGTGATAGTGTTGGGGCGTTCTGTACGATGAGAGTGGGTTGGACTGAGATGGGGAGTAGGTCGTCGAGGACATAGTGTACTTGAACTGGAGACTGGGACATGAGTGTGAGGAATAGAGAGGGAAGGAGATGGGGACGTCTCTTGGGTTTTCCCTGTGCTTATATGCACTTCCCTGGCGGGGTTTGAATGTTTGAACTCCCTTATCGCCTCATCGGCGAAGACGTCATCCTTCGAGACCCACTGATTATCGGAGTCTGGGTATCCTCGCCACTTTACCAAATACTGTAGTTTCCTGGTTCTGCCGAACCGCCGGGAGTCTAGAATCTTCTCGACCTCGTATTCTTCTTCTCCTCCTACCAATTCCGGAGGTGGGCGTTGATAGTTGGGGCCGTGTGTGGGAGTTTCTTTGTACGGCGTCAGAAGGTCTGTATGGAACACGGGGTGTATGCTCCACTGCGTGGGAAGTTCTAGGCGGTAATTGACTGCGGACATCACCTGAGTGATCTTAAACGGGCCATGTCTTCTGGGCGCCAGCTTGGTGGTTGGTTGATTAGTACGTAGGTGGCGTCCTTCCAGCCATACTAAGTCCCTGATTTGGTATTTGGGCGTATCTTTGTGTTTGATCCAGCCCTGCTGCGCTTTGATCATCAGTTCCTGGGCGCGCGTTCTAGCCTCTCTGAACTGTTTCAGGCGTAGTGCTACTTGTGGGATTGGTGAAGGGCGATCTGTCCAATCGGCTCGCGGATTGTATCCCATAAGGAGGTTAAAAGGGGATTCTTTTGTCGCTTCGTTAGGCCAGTTATTGTGCGTGAATTCGGCCATTGGGAGGTATCCAGTCCAATCATCCTGTCGTTCATTTACCCAGAATCTGAGATATTGTTCTAACCACTGGTTGGTGCGTTCCGATTGGCCGTCCGTGCGGGGGTGGTAGGCTGTGGAGATGTTTTGCTCGATGCCTAGTATCTTGCATAATTCTCTCACGAATTTGGAGGCGAATCGGGGGTCTCTGTCACTGATGATGCACGACGGTAGTCCGAACCTGGTGAACACGTGTTTTACATACAGGGCTGCGGTTCCTTCTGCCGTGATTTCTTCTAGGCATGGAATGAATATAGCCGCTTTAGAACAATCGTGATCTGTGACAGTTAGTATCGAGTCACATCCTTTCGATTGTGGTAGTTTGGTAATGAAGTCGAGCGCTATGGTTTGAAACGGGGTTGCCTCCGGTTTAGGGAATATTGGTTGTAGGGGTGCTCGCGTGGGTCGGTTGTTGACCTTGATTCTCTGACAGTCGGTGCATCCTTTGACGTAGTCCTGAGTTTCCTGTCGTAGGCCCGGCCACCAGTAGTATCGCTCCACCATCTTGATTGTTCGGTTGATCCCTGGGTGTCCATGTACTGGTGGGTCATGATGTACTTGAATGATGCGTCGTCATTCATGTAGGTCTCCTGTTACCACGCGTCTTCCGTCTTTATACCACGTCCCTTCGATCCTTTTGAGTTTGTGCGGGTCTACCCATTTCTTGATCGTACGTTCGTCTTGGGTGTATACCGGGTATGTTGTTTCCATTTCCGGGGTGCTGATCGCTAGTTCCGTGCGAGTGGGGTTTTCTGTGGTATCGATGACGTTTGCTCGGACGAAGATGTGGTCTGGTAGCACCGTGACATGTTCGTTGTCGTTTTCTCCTTGGTCGTAGTCCGGTCGTCGTGATAGAGCATCTGCTCGACCGTTTGCTGTGCCTTTGATGTGGTGAATCTCGACGTCGTATTCTGATAGTTCCAGTACTTCCCTTGCTACTCGTCTGCTAATCTTTTGCGGGGATCTCCAGTATAGCAAGTTCATATGGTTGGAGAAGACCTTGATTTTATGTGGAGAGCCGGCGAGGTATTGTCGCCAGTTGCGTAGGGCCTTCACAATTGCTAGGAGTTCCAGGTCGTAGATGTCATAGTTTCTTTCCGCTGCGTTCAGAGTGTTCGAGTAGAATGCGATGGGATGTCGTTTGTTGTTGGCATCTCGTTGGAGGAGTACTGCTCCTACTGCGTATCCAGAGGCGTCTACTTCCATTTCGAACTGTTTGTCTAGTTCCGGGTGCTTGAGTACTGGTTCGCTTGTTACTAGGCTCTTGAGTTTGTCGAACGCTTGTTGTTGTTCCGTTCCCCATTGCCATTCTGTGTCTTTTCTGGTTAATTTGTTGAGGGGTCGGGCATGCGTGGCAAAGTTTCTGATGAAGGCACGGTAAAAGTTACAGAATCCTAGGAACGATCGTACTTGCTTTACGGTTTTTGGAGTTGGCCATTCCTTAATGCCTGAAATTTTGACGGGGTCCATGCGGATCACCCCCTTTTCAATGATTACCCCCAGGTAATCGAGGGACGAAGAGTGAAAGGTGCATTTCTCTGGTTTCAGGTATAGGTCGTGTTGTTCCAGTAGGTCTAGTATGTCGTGTACCGCTTCGGTGTGTGCTTGTTCTGTTGAGGCAGTTGCGACTCCGATGTTGTCCATGTATACTCGGATTATCGTTCCTTTAGTTTTGTGGTACTCAATGAGAGGTTTGAATATGTGGTTCATCATCGTTTGGAACGTGGAGGGGGAGTTGGTCATTCCGAAGTACATTACCAGTGGTTCGAAGAACCCATGTTTAGTTTTGAATGCTGCTTTTCCCTGGTCTCCGTCCTTGATCAGTATGTTGTTATACCCCCATCGTACGTCGAACTTGGAGAATATCCATCCACCACTTAGGTCTGCGATTAGCTCTGGAATTAGCGGGAGTGGGTATTGATTGCGTATGGTCCATTTGTTCAAGGTTCGATAGTCCTGTACCGGGCGTAGTTTTCCGTCCTTCTTTTTAACGAAGAAGAAAGGGGATGCGTACGGGGATTTGGAGGGTCGTATATATCCTTTGGCTAATTGTTCGTCCAAGAATTCCTTTAGCACTTTGTCCTCCGCTTGGTTCACCGGGTATATCTTGCAATCGATAGTGTCCGGTGCGTCGGGTTTGAGTTCTATGGCATGGTCCCATGGCCGGGAAGGGGGGAATCGGTGCGACTCTTCTTCACTAAATACCTTTGCGTGTCTTTGGTATTCTGCCGGTATCTCCCTTTTTTGTGTGTACTGTTGTGCCGATATTGCCATTTCTGTTGCCATGGTTCGGAGGTGTGTCGGGAGTGATTCTTCTTCTAACTCTTGATACTTTTGGTTAGCGGCGTCGTCCGTATACTGGGTGATGAGCCGTCGTATCTCTGTTAGGTTTATGCGTCGGGGGTTCGTTGTTCGTAGTATTATGGGGTATTGTTTGGTGTCTAGAGTGGCAGTTGCCCATTGGATCCGGGGTTGGAACATGGCCAGCCACGGGTACCCCAATATGAGGTCTTCTCCTCCTATGTTGGTTACTAGGAATTTGATATCCTTTTGTTTTCCGTCAGTCTGGATGTTTAGATCAATATAGTGGGTGATTTTCCCTCCTTTGTTTTGTGTCCCGTCTATATTCCAGATGTTCCGGGGGCGCTCTAGTTCTTTGGTTCCTAGGCGCATTCGTTTGATAAAGTCGGGGTGTATGAAGTTGTCTGTTGCCCCGGAGTCGACTAGTGCTTTCTTTTCGGCCATAAAGTAACTCGTGCGGATCGAAACTGGAACATGCATAGATCGATAGCGCGTTATGAACAATGAGTTACAATTGACTGCCCTCACCCAGGCCGTTGGGTTCAGGCGTCCTGAAAATCCGGGTTTCCTGCCATATTTCTGGCGAACATCTCTCTCCCTTCCTCTTCTAAGTTTGCAATCCTGCCCATTATGTCCTCTACTCATTGTTGGGAGGTGGTGCCGCTGTTGACTTGTGCGGTTTCATCGAGGTTAATGAGCGGTTCCCCTACTACGCTTTGTGAAGCGGAGGGTACTTCCTCGATGTAGGCGGTTCTTCCTTGGAGTGTCCCGCGGTTGCGTGGTTGGCGTGGCTGTGTGCATTCCCGTGAGAAGTGACCTTTCTGGTTGCAGTTATAGCAGGTGACGTCCCTGCTGTTGAATATTCCTCGTCCTCCCCGTCCTCTGCTCAGGAACCCTCCTCTGGGTGCGAATGGTGGTCGCCCTTGAGTGTAATCCCTCCATTCTTGGGGGTTGTTGGGGTTTGCTTCTTCCGATCCTGCGACTCTGGCGCGGATTCTTCCCGGAGTGGTATCCATTGCGTCCGGGTGGTTGCGGTATTGTTGCCACCCTTGTTGTCTGGTTGGGGGTTGGAATCGCGCAGGTTGTCCTTGCCTAGGTCGTACGTTGCTTTGTGGTTGTCTTCCGAAGCCATCCGTCCTGGCTTTCATGTGGATATAACGCTTTTGTTGCTCGATGGCTGCGTTTTTCCACTGTTGATAGGTGTGAGGGCTGTGGAACTGGTATGCGTTTCGATAGAGGTCCATTGGTAGTCCTCTGGTGAATTTGTCCAGGACTAGGGGTTCGTCTAAACGGTAGTCAGCCTGTCGGACTAGTTTTTCGAATTTGGTGACGTAGCCGTCTATGTCGGTTCCTGTCATCTTGAATCCTTTATCCAGCTCCAGTCTGGCTCGTTCTTGTTCCATGTTGTCGCGGAACTGTCGCTTAAAGGCCAGTTCTACTCCCGCCCATAGCCATGTGTCGTATCGGTTGATGTGTCCGTCGAGCCATTTCTGAGTCTCCGTGGTCCATTCGTCGACCAGTGGTCCTTGGATGTAGGTGAGGAACATCATCGCTTTGACGTAGGGGATTTGTAGGCTTCGGTTTGTGAAATTGACTCCTACGTATCGTTTCCATTGTGCGAGAAACGCTTCTGCTTTGTCGCGGTCCCCTGTGAACACCATGGGCTCTTTCCCTATGAATTTATCGGTGGTTGCGTTGTTGGGAACTTGAGCGGTGTTGGTGGGTTGTTCTCCATCGTCTCCTCCTCCTCCTCCGGGATGGTCATCCTCTGGGTCTCCTCCTGGGGGTCCTTGATTTTCTGGTTCTTTGAACAGTGCGGTCCTAGCGTGGGTTTCTTGGGTGATGGTTTGGGACATATTGGTGGGGATGGACTTAGCAATTTCTTCCAAGGTAGTCTCTTCTCTTTCGTCCTCGATGATCCGAATTTCTTCAGGGTTGCTTGCGAGTGAGGGGGACGGTGCTGGGGTTTTAGGCGTAGGGGATCGGGCTGGTTCTTCTTCTTGCCTGTCGGTTATACCCCACTGGTCTCTGGTTACTACGTTGTTGACTGTGATGTCGAGGTTGAGGCTAGAGGTTGCGGGTCGCGTTATTATGTATTTGTTGTGGAGGTCGTCCCACTTGATCTCGGTCCAGCAGGTGTTTTCGAAATTGAACTCTACTGGTATGATCTGCTGTTGGTTCTGTCGGTTGTAGTAATAGGTTACGTAGCCTGGGTCTTCCGCGTCGTCTTTCCAAAACGCGGATTGTAGGTATCTTTTGGGTACGTTTCGCTCTCCTCTTCTGTCGATGTGATAGGGTCTGAATGGTACCCAGTAGTCTTTGGTTGTTTGTAGATTGGCCACGGTGGATCTTGGTCTTAATGTAACGTCTACCACGGACGTTTGCTTGACTTAAGCTTCTCGGGGTGTGGCGAATCTAACGAGAGGGTAGAAGAGACAATTGACTCTGCTATGCGGATAGAATTGAGGGTGTGGGAATAGCTCTCCTGCTAATCCTCGGTACGCGTGGAGATCGTCTCCTTGTTGTATGCCGATGGGAGGAGTGTTGATTATTTCGAGTTCGTCCCAAGTGTCGTGGTCGATGACGTAGAGAGTGCGATAGGGGGATGCCACGCGTTCGTTGAGATATAGAAAGACTTTGTGGTAGATGGCGTTGAAGGGATAATCCACTGTCCACGAAGGGAACGTTGGGATAAGTCACAGGGGACCCCTTGGTCTCTGGGGTATGCTGGACGACTCACTTAAAGGGGGAGATCCCTATAGAGCGAAGAACTGCTAGTGGTATTGGAAGAAGACCAAGATGCCGTTCTTGGTCTTCGCAGCTCTCTACTTATACAGTTACGCGCGGGCTTTCAAGCGCCGCTCCAATCCGTGCTAGCCAATAGCGTAAGTACCGTGAACCCTAGTACAGCTATCCTAGTATGAGTCACTACGAGTCATGATCCGATCCGTTATCGTACACAATCACATGTGCCGGAGCTTACCCGGCTGACTGATCTCATAAGTCCATGACAATATACTGCTGACGCGGTGTCATACCCTTGACGTCAGTGTCCACTTCCGGGCCGAACGTAACAAGCAGGGCTCCATGCAGCCCACTGTCCCTATTCCCGACCTTGCTGCATCTGAGCACGGCCTTAGCAACTCAAGTGCAATGCATCACCAACCAAGGGACCACCTCTGTGAAGTTTTGCATCCTGCGGAAGCGTGCACGGCCGTTTGTGATCACCTGCGACCACCTGACCCAGCATGGCTCAGTGTAGCCTGCCGTTCCCTTCCCAGACCGCGTTGCACTTGTGTGCAGCCTTAGCCATTCGACACAGATGCAACTGCTACCACCACGGACCTACATATGACACCTCGCACCCCACGGAGGCCTGCACACTCACTTGCACCACTTCACAGCCCAATAATCCTGTGTGTCTTAGACGCATTCCCTAGTGATCAGGGATGGTTCAGGGTACTAGTTTATTGATGTTTTGACTCTTTCCAATTAATTGATGGATTTGTGGGTGCAGTGCAACAGATTGAGGGCCAAGGACCCAAAATAGTCACACACCGTACATGGTGTCAGGGACATAGAGTAACTTACTCTATGAGGTGCTCAATTGATTACAAATGTCACATTTACTCACGTGTTACAAAAATAAAATACATTTGCCTGTTGCGACCAAGAGGTGTGTTCGGCAGTCTGACTAAATATTTTTAATGCTGGAGCAGACTGATTTATCTGACTCATCAGACTGAGGTCGCGAGCAGCTATTTCCAGGGCACAACTTTGCACCGGACGGGCTCTTAGTGACTTCATCGAATATCAGCCTATTGCTAAGTCTAATAGAATTCCTGTAAAGACTGCTGCCCATATGTTATATGTTGAAGGATCTGGAACCGTCTTGCTAGAACATTATGTCGCAGACAAACTCGTAACCACTTGGGTAAATCCAGTCCTATACATCCCTTCTATGAGCACATGTCTTCTATCTATGGGAGTTTTTCTACAGCAAGGTTTGCGCATTATGGGGAATTCACAGCATATTAACTTGCTACGTAAAAATAAAAAATTGTCCAATGTAAACCCCTTCTTCACGGACAACAATTATATTGGCTAGATGCCTCTATATTGACTCTAACTGAGTCACTAATTGTGAACTGATCTGCATTACTAAATGTAGACTATGACCTTATGCATCGTCGCCTTGGTCACCCATCCAAAGAGGTTCTAAGATGAGCTAAGGATAACACAAAGGGCTTCCCAGATGGGATAGTAATTCCCACCTCTGATGTATTATGTCCTGGATGCACGCAAGGCAAAATGCCTGCTGCCTTACATCCTAAGTCCGATACTAGGGCTAAAGCCTCTTTCAATTGAATACAATCCGATTTGAAAAGCTTTCCTATACCATCATACCATAAATATAAGTATTTTATTGTCTTCTTTGACGACTATACTTCATTCACATGGATCACTCTTTTATGGGACAAAGCCTCTGCTATTACTGCTCTAAAGCAGTGGCTTGCATTAATCAAAAATCAATTTAACGCTACCATAAAAGAATGGATGTCTGATGCTGGTGGAGAATATAAATCAGACGCTTTCCTTAAGCAACTTAAGGATGCTGGCATTACAGTGCTACAGTCTGTGCCACATATGCCACAGCAAAATGGGTGCGCTGAGTGCTTTATGCGCACAATAATGGACAAAGCACAGGCTATGTGCCTTGATGCTTGTTTACCACAGAGTTGGTGGGAATTTGCAGTACAGCATGCCGCACATTGTTATAATAGAACCCCCATAAGTCGCCTTCAATGGCAGACTCCTTACAAACTATTATACAATGAAGTCCCAGATATATCACATCTTAGAGTATTTGGATGTGGTGCTTATGTATATATTCCAGAAGCTCACCAGGTGGATAAACTTTCTCCTAAAAGTGAACTAATGATCTACCTTGGTAGAGGACCTGGAATGAAGGCTGATGTCTTCATGCACACACTGTTACGTTCCTTCCAGACGTCTGCTGTCAATCACGTGACCGTTGCCGGTTCGCTGCGTCCGAGTGGCGTGTCGTGCACAAGGACCAAGATAACATCAATAATGATAAGATAAAGAAGTCGGCGATGACTAAGCACGACTTATAGTGGGACGCGTAGTGGCGATAACTCCAGCACACTAGCAAGGAGGACAAAGGAAGGGACGAGACAATGAGGGATCAATGCTTTATACACTCTGTGCCCTAAGACCAACTCCGGCGAAGGGGAAGGTATTACACAAGATATCAAAGCTAAGGACTATAACGCGTCCAAAGCCCTCTACTTATACTACTACAAGGGAGCTTTCAAGCTCAGCCCGAATCCGAAACCCTAATACACCTATCCAATGGCACAAGGCCCTCGATTCGCATCAGTCATCCACATCGAAATCCACCAATGGCGTAAGGCTCTCTTGGTATGAGTCAGAGATAACACACCATGAGTCTCCAATCTAGACCGTGTCCGGGCTCAAGCTCATCCAGACTCACATTCTAGCCTCAGCCTAGGCACAAGCTCATCTAGGCTCTTCTGGACCGTTCTAGGCAGGTCATGTGCCGGGGTCACGTGACGGCCAATAACTCGGACCTAATCCCACGCCTCCTGATAGTCACGTGATGACGGGTAAGGGTCACGTGTGCTCACCGCGCGTCCAACTCGCACATGATCTTCTGCGCGCGGGGCTTGCTCCCAGCTCTTTAGCAGGCGTTCGAGTACTGCTGTGGCTCCGCGGACTTCTCTGTCCCATCGTGGGTCGTCTTGCGCGTACTTTGGGTCTTCGCGTAGGCTCCGTCCCGGCTGCGCCGTGACACACACCAAACACCTTGTTCTATTTGGACAAGGCACTCTTTGATGAAGCTCTATTTCCTAGATGTCCAAGTGACAGTACTAGGAGTAAGCCCCATGGTGTAACTCAGTTAGATGATACAGTTTCTGACGAGCTGTCTAAAGATGATACCACTCCCGGTGATGATGACCCACCACCTGAGCCTCCTATTGTAAAAGGGAGAAGCGCTCCCCAGCCGGCCGCTGGACCCCCTCCACGTACTCATACTAGAGGGATATTAGGACTGCTACCTCTGCCTTTACCCCCAGATCCAGTACCTGGTCCTAGTGAACCTAGGAGATTGGGGTGTACAAGGAAACCAGTTACTCGTCCTGAAAATGTCTATGGAGAAAGGCCTCCTACTACGATTATTCAAGACATTGCGCAGACTCACACATGGCAACAAATGACAGCACTGCAGCTGGGTAGCTCCCAGCAGCGTCAGCGTCCAGATCAGATGGTCTCAGGTGATGATCCTGAACAAGCCGATCTAGATCCTCCAGATGCACAGAGTGATAATTTACATGATTCAGATGAAGTCGATCAGCAACTTCTGATCTGCCTTGCTCAGGAAGGGGGAGTCAAATTTCTAGATCTTCTGCTCACCAAAGCAGTTTCACCAATAGATCTAGAGTCACCTGATACCTCTAATATTCGTGAATGGACCTATAAGGACATTCAGAAAATGCCAAGTGGACTCCAGGGGGAGTGGCGTAATGCGTGTAATGAAGAGCTTGATTCTCTTCGTAAGTGCAAAGTCTATGATCTTGTTAACCCGCCGAAAGGCAGAAGGGTGATCAAGAATAGATGGGTATTTGACTTAAAGTCAGATGGCCGTAAGAAAGCCAGGCTAGTTGCCAAAGGCTTCTCTCAGGTTGAAGGCATAGACTATGATGAAATATTCTCGCCTGTGGTATGGTTTGAGACTGTCTGGATGATGCTTGCACTTGTAGCGCTGAAGGATTGGCACATCTCTGGACTTGATGTCAAAACTGCCTTTCTGTATGGAGACCTTGATGAGGAACTCTACATGGAACAACCTGAAGGGTTTAAAGACCCTAGCCAACAAAATAAAGTCATGCACCTACGGAAGGCTATTTATGGACTTAAACAAGCTGCACTCACTTGGTGGAGAGCGCTGGATAAGTCTATGAGCACCATTGGCTGCACATGACTTCAATCAGACTCAGGTCTGTTTGTGAATGAAGACAAAACAATCGTAGTTATTGTTTATGTCAATGACATTCTCTTTCTTGGCAAAAGTAAGAAGGACATAGCATCCTTGAAGAAGCGCTTCATGGAGATATGGGAATGCAGAGACCTTGGTGATACCAAAGAGTTTCTATGCATGCGCATTCTACATTCTAAAGGTAGAATCCTAATAGATCAAATGGATTACCTTCAGAAAGTGCTGTGGCGTTTTAACCTGATTAATGCCAAATCAGTACCTACCCCACTACCAGAAGGGTATCATCCAACTCCTAATAAGGGTACTGCAACCCCAGAGCTCTGCGCATCATACCAACAAGTGATAGGATCACTCCTATACATTATGATTGGTACGCAACCAGATATTGCCTATGCCGTTACCAAAATGGCACAATATGCTGCCAACCCATCTGAGGACCATATGAAGCATGCACTATACATTTGCTACTACTTAATTGGTACCTCTAATTATGCTTTAGTCTTTAATGGCAAAAGTGACAGAGGTATAATAGCATATGCAGATTCTGATTGGGCTTCTGACCCAATCACTAGAAAGTCCACTACAGGCTACTTAGTAAAGATGGCAAATGGAGTATTCTGCTGGAACTCTAGAGCACAAAAATCTATCACGCTCTCATCCACTGAAGCAGAATACATGTCACCATGTGATACAAGCAGACAACTGGTCTGGATCCGCTCGCTTTTTAGTGAGTTTGGGATAGATCTTGGACCAATTCCATTATGCAGCGATAATCAAGGCTCCATATTCTTATCTTCTAATCCTGTTCAGGAAAAGCGGATCAAACATATTGATCTATGTCACCACTACATACATGGAGTGATCCGCGAAAAGAAGATAGAATTGTTCTTCATTGAAGGAGCTGAGAACCCCACAGATCTTTTTACTAAGAATCTGGGTTGCATTAAGTTCCTTAAATTCAGGGAACAGCTAGGGCTAGAGTTTGGCTCGCTACCACTCGCCTAGAGCATGTCTAAATATTGGAGAGCATGAAGGAGCTTTTGTACTCCTGTGTCCATCGCTTCTTCTTTAGTTGAACATATGTTTCTTTATGTTCACAGAGGAGAGCATCACAAGCAACTGTCTCCTGGTGAAATAGGACAGAATCACCCTACTCTCTTAAGACATGGTGTGATGTCACTTTCACAGCTGACTCTAAGCCTTCTCATTGAACTACCAGAGGGGAGTTCACATGTCCAGTCCCTGAAGGGGACGTGATAACACATATGACATGCCAAGTTGGAAAATGTCATTGATGATAGCCATTCACAACTTGATGAGACATGTTAGAGACAAGTTCTCTCACTAACTCCTATGCAACCCTCAGACATTAAGAATCAAGGCATCCTTGCCTTGTTACTCATATGCTGAGGAAATACTGTTATTGCTTAGACACACTTTAGTAGCTGCACTAAGCAAGGGGGAGTGTTGCAACATGATAAGTATGTAAGGAGCTTATCTATAGCAGTTACAACATTACCGAAGTACGGTTACCTATTATGGTAGTTAGGATACATACTATGATGGGTGCAATACACCCACTGAGTGAGAGAAGCCCTATGCCTATCTCGAAGTGGAAGTTTACATCAGGTGTGTGTAAAAATGCGATATTGTGGACAGTGATACTCATCACTTTTACACAAATGGACAGGGTAGGACCATAGAGCATAAATACCCTCCTATGTAGAGGGAGGCAAATACAGACACTATTCACATCTGTAAATGTAATTAGGTGTTCAGAGTGTTCAGAGCTGTTCAGAGTGTCCTTGAACAGCTCTGAACAGCTCTGAACACCTACTGCAATTACAGATGGCCCCACTCTCATTCCCACTTGCACATACACTCCACTCTACAGTCCCTCTCCTACTAAAAGGTGAGAACTCCATCCCTGGTTGCTGTGTGCTATGCTGCGCAACAATAACACCAGTTCTCATCTGGTGTGTGCCAGACCCCACATCTGCTTCACTTGCTAGATCATCTCTGTTGCTGCTTCAAGCCTACTTGCATATCTCACCACAGTCTCCTTTGTCACTGTGAGTATGCCCTCTATGTATGCTGTTCATCACATCACTCATACCAAAGCCTTCAGGGGAAGTCAGCTGTGTCAACTGTGCGGGGTACATGTTGAGAGACGTCCTCAAACAAGAGCATGGGTGGGAAGATGCCCTTTACCACAAAGTCAGGGTATTATCTACTTGTTGGTAACTCAGCTATCACACTCACATTGTTCTTAGGAAAGAGTATGTTGCTTGGCTGATGAATATTTGGAAATGTCCCTCCCCTATTCTGCTCAAGCAAAAAAACCTAATAGACTTGCTCTAGTGTGTGAAACAGTGCAATATTAATTTTTCTCTGACCATATGGATGTGCGATCAATCACAGTACATAGGCCTCTAAAGAATATCCTATCCTCCTCAAGTATGAAGGAAACTGGGTCGTACATGACTATCTCTGTATCTACTTGAGAAATAGCTCACAAAAAGCTAAGAAAGACCAACAGCATAAGGATAAAGCACTGGAAACTGCTGCTAAGGGTAAAGTTAGAGGTGTGTGTGCTCCTGGATCTTCAGTAGCCTTAACCTTACTGTAGACTCAAGTTGCCAATTGACTGTCTAGAGTCCCAGCTGCACACCAGTTTGATGGTAAGCACTGCGATATATGTCAATGTGATGGTTGTTGACCATTTCCCAGCTGCTTCCAGTTGATTTTCATTTTTGTCAAATTCTGATACTGTCATGTCAATACAAGCACCTACAACAATAGTCATGTTATGGCTGTTTGATGTGTGCATATGTCGCCGCCGGCCCAGATACAACATGACACCTGACTTGACTGACTCTCGGTGCACCTCTGTATCCATGGCAAAGATGTCAGGCAATCCCATACCATTGCTCTCCTGGTTTGCTCAGTGAGGTTGGAATCATAATGCTTTATTTGAATTGGTTGGGGGGTTTCCTCAGTTGCTTCACCACTCATCTGAGTGCGCAAGGTGCCATCAGCATGGCTGCCACGAAAGTGCAGATTCGCTAATACTCAGGATTGCTCATGGTGAGTGTGGGGTGTAGCTTCAATGGCTTGGAGGTTTTGTTCAATTACTTCACCCACCCATCCCAGTGCACAAGGCAAGGTTGATATAAATGTTGACATCTCATGCTAAGGCAATGATCACACAACACACTGCGAGTCCCCCTCAAAGATATGCAAGTCAGCTTAGTGCTTGCTATGTACATAGCCCCTCTACCATTCAGACCCACTCAGCACCCTCTCCAGGGGCCACCACTACAGTGTGAGGTAACGCAAATCGCAGTGACAGTGACTGGTCAAAAATGTCAGAACAAGTCATGATATTGAAGCACATGGTGAGAGTCATTTCCACCCACCATCCCATCCTCCTCATCTATGGAAGGTAAGCAAAGGTTAATAGCGTAAAGGAGGTGACTCACCAGGTTTTATAAAGGTCCAATGACCCTCCTTTTAACCCAGTCCCAGGTGAACCGAAGGAGCAAGCAAGCGATTTGTATCAAGGTCTTGGCCTGGTAAGCAAGTCACCTGTTGGAATGGGTATGAGTCACTCACCATTTGGAGACTGGTGAGGGTGTGAGACAAGCATCAACACATGAGGAGAATGAGCACCAGCATTGACATGTGTGGGGAGAACAAGCACCTGGGGCTCCTTGAACTGCTAGCATGGTTTTGCCCACACCCAGATGGATCAAAGATGAGTACATGCTGTACTGGTGGCTGCTTTTTGTTCAAACATCAACATAGCCAGCACAAGCATTCAATGCCTATTTTTATATATCTATTACCGTGCTCCATTCCATGTGTAGTATAATAACCAATAGAATACAAGAATCAAGCCCTCCCTAGGCACGATGGAGACATGCATGTGTGCACCCACCCTGCAACCTTCAAATCCACAATTTATTCTATGGACCCACCAACAAGACCACTCAAGATGGAGTGCAAACCTGACCACGTACACATGTCAGTGTCAATTGATGCTTTGGACCTGTGAAGACATGACTCACATGGTGGCGTGCATGCCAACCTCAATGCTGAATGAGATGCTGTGTCATTCCCTTCTGGTTCTGGGGAGGGAGGGGCTTAGATGAAGGTGAGAGCAGTGGAGCATAGGACTTGGCAATACTATTGGACATAAACATATCATATATCCTTATCTCCAGTATTGGGGTGATTGATCTCCATCAGCCAATTATCATCAGTGTATAAGTTGACTATTCTTATTCTAAACTTGCAGCCAGATTTGTAGACTTTATTTACATCTCATTTTATTCAATATAAATGGATGTCTTCATAAACTCTGCTGTGTTTAGCTAATCAAAACTCATTAAGACAAAATTAATAGAGTGGGGTATGTTTATATAATGCACCTGATTATTCACATCAGCTGATAAAACAATTAAGTATACCTACATTCGGAAATAATCAGAGCTCTGTTAAACAAGGGACTAATATCTAATTGTTTGAACATTTTTATTTGTAATTGTCTGACACATAAGGAGAGGTCTACAAATTATTCTATTGTTTCAATATAATTTGCAATAACAATCAAGTCAACTTAGTGGCCAATATATTGGACATTAATCAATCCCTTAGTTGACTATAAGCAGACTCTGCTTACCCACTCCTGCCCACCATGACACCGATTGTGCCTGGGAGAGTGTTCAACACCATATTTTTGCCATTTTAAATACACACAAGTGTTCTCCTAAAGCATGCACATCTTTCTGCCTTCACAGATTTATTGTTTCCTTGAAATGGACAGAGTACAGTCATTCATGGCTCAATGGACCACTCAAAAATTGTTGACCTTCGGAAACTTGTTTTAGTGGACAACGAGCCAATTTTAATAGACCAAATCATAGTCATGCGAGTAAACTACCTATTGAGCACTTAAAAACTGTTATCGAATGGTGTTGAATGATGCGATTGAAGAATCAGTGAAAAAAGTTGTTATCAGCCGAAACTGGGTCAATGGACCAGTCACATTGACTGTGACTCATCCCAATTGGGAGAGGCCCCAATCACGATCTCCCACAGTCTTCATCGCCATCGTCCTCATCGCCATCGTCCTCCTCGTCCTCATCACTCTCCAGCCCCTGTGTAACAAAGTCAGCTACCAGTGGCTTTTGAATGGCCTTCTCCAATGGTGGCATTTTTGGCTTCATCCATCCTGGCTTGCGGTGTTCAAGTTTTGCCAAGTCTCGTTCCATACCCCATCTTTTCATGTCGTCTTCCCATCTGCCCTTCAACTCAACGTTCCGTACCTTCCGATCCATCTCCCGTACTTTCCAAATGTCCATTGCCATGTTGTATTGTTCTTTAGCCTTCTTCTTCGATGTAGCCTCCTCGATCGCCTTGTCTTGACCGTCCTGCCACTCTTTTACTCCTTTGATAATGTCGCCCTGTGTCAGAATTTTTGCCCGCCCATCCATGTTAATTTTACCTGTCTTCCTTTTTTTAATCTTCTTCTCCTCTTGAGCCTGAAGCTGCCCTCGCACGCCTTCGAGGTACATGGACTGCAAGACTGTCTGGGCCTGCATTCCCGCCAACACCTGCTTCTGCATGGCGACGACCTTGTTGCTGGTGCGCAAGGCTTCTTGTAACTGTGCCTCATACTCGGTGCTGGGTCTGACATTTAGGAGTGCTGTGTCCCGTTGTGTAGGGGGTGTAATGACGGTGGTGAACAGAGGTGGCAATGCCACGTTTGACCGAATTGGTGAGTCCAACACTAGAAACGAAGCAGAAGTTGTCGCTAACGATGCCAACCCACGCCGCACAGGTGTGTACAGAGATGGGCCACCTGCCACCCCCTCCTCGGTTTCCTGGCGCTTCCACTTTCGCACATTGTGATGGGAGATCAAGTTGACAACTTCACATACAGGGGTGGCCAATCCAAGTGGGAGAAGGCTTGTTGTTGACGTCTCGAGACTAGGTGCCATCATCTCTGTAGTTATCACCCCAGGATTATATGGCACAATTCCAGTCTTTGCAAAGGCAGCTCGAATGTTGCTCTCGGTGAAAGCACGAACATGTGCCTTGGCGTAGACCGACATAAAATTGAGTTTTGTTACAGCATGTCCCTGTGCTTCAAACTGGTCTCGTTCATCACTCCAGGTGCGCTTTAGGATGCCGAAGATGACAACATCAAGCCCTTGATAGACGTGAGTCGAATGAGAGGGATAACACAACACAATGATGTTGTTGTCACGTGCGTGCTCCAGAAATCCGAGTGTGTAATGTGAGCTGTGGCCATCGACAAGGAGCAGTCGCGTTCGCCCTCCTGTCTTTGCCTTTGTCTGTTTATCCCAGTCTTTGAGCCAGGCAACACCGATCTCGCCTGATGTGTAGCCCTTTCGCTGGTATCCCATCCTGCAAGTACGGTCAGCTTGGATGGCCCAACTATCACAAGAACCATACCTCGCATCCAATGGATTGTCCTGTAGCCACTTCGTTTGGAAAGCTTCACCCTTATAGATGACGGTGGGTGCAAGCGATGTCCCATCAGCACAGATAGTGGGTAAGACTGTGATATTTTCTCTGTTTCCGCTTCGTTGCTGATGCTGTATTTTTGCTCCTTTTGGTCCGACCACCCGCTCTGTCACACCAATCCCTGACTGTATCCCAGTTTCATCAGCACCATAGACCAGCTCATCGGGGATGTTATGCTCCGCTTGGACCTCCTTCAGTATCTTGAAGTACTCCTCCTTTGTTACGGGATTTACAGCATGGCTACGGGAACCCTCAAGCGCACTTGACCAGTACATGCCAAGCCTGTCATTGTGTTTCGTGATGAAGCGGTTGCCCCAATCCCTGCCCAGGCCTCCTTCTGGAAAGTTTTTGCCCAGCCTGTGTTGTAAGACTGCCTCGCAGTGATCCTTTAACCTCCGTGGACTAAGTGGAAACCCTCACTGTGCAACCTCAATAGCAAAGTTGACGATGTTCTCCTCTTCTTCGACAGTGAGCCAGCTCTTTAGTTGATTTGACTGGGTCAATGTCATGCCCCCTTTCACATGTCGGGCCAACATATTGTGTGCTAAAAGAATGCGTTGGCCTGTCTCTGCAAAGTGAGCGTCTGACACATCTTTGCAGATTTGACGCAATGGCTTTCGCTTCTCCCCCTGTGTGAGCCGCCTCTCCTGTTCAGTAGTGTAAAGTTTCACAGCATAGGCCTTGAGATCATCTGCCTCCTTCCTGTAGATCTGCCTCTTGAGTGCTTGAGACTTGGCTATGCCTACCATATCTTGTAGTCGACGAAATCCTGTGTTTTGTTCCTGACTTCCCGATTTGGAAGGCATTGTGGTGATGTCACTGACGTGACTCTCCGGACCACTGATCTCGACACATTTGGTATTCTTCTGCGAATATCCTGCAATCCCACATAGCTACTGCCAAAATAACTACCTGAAGTCCACTATTGTAGATAGTAGCTGCGAGGCGATCGAGAGTCGTCCCTAGAGGAAGACGTAGACACAGAACAAGACAAGAAAGACAAAGTCGCCGATGGTTCGGAACGCTTAAGCACGCAAGCAGAGAGAAGAGAGCAGAGAGAGAGCAGAGGGCAAGTTGCTACCGTCCGCAAGGCGAGGCTCGAGGCCTTATATACATGAGCAGTCGTCGAATATGGAAGTATTGTAAGGTAATCTAAAGTGTTCCGGAACGTGCAAGGCATTGACATTGGTTTGCCATGAGGCTCGTAAGCGTAGTGTTGACGTTGGCGTTGACGTGGAATGGTGCGAATATAGGGCCGATCGGTGTAGTTTCGGGCGTAGACCGAGGCTGGTCCTTACACCTGCCCGGGGGTCAAATTTTGACCGTCCCCGGTCAAGGGTCTTCATCGTCCTGAATCCATCTCCATCTCCATCTCCATCTCCTCCGCTTCCTCGTCCGATTCACCCGCGCCTAGCTCCTCCGCGTCCACTCCTCAGCACCCTGCCCTGCGTCTCTTGCACCTCCTCTGCGCCGCCTTCGCCTTCCGGGTCTTCTTCGGCCATGTCTTCATCCAGGTGTATTTTGATGAGGTCTTCGCGCTCTATCAGCCGCGTGACCGGGATCGAAGTTCGGGAGCGTGCGTGGTACGGAACCAGGCGGAAGGCAGCGTATCGCAGCTTTGAGACTGCACCATCCAGCTCCGCAAGGCGATACGAGCCGTTCGGGGTCCTGCGGATCACGACCATGGGGCCGTAGTACCGCGGCTTCGTTTTGCGCCCGAGATCGGTTTCGGTGCTCGAGTTCCTCACGAGAACGAGCGCGCCAGGCTTGAAGTCGTGGTCACGAATGGTGGCTGCATGTGCCTTCTCGAATTGCTGCACTGATTCGAAGCGGCTGCGGAGCACGCTGTCGCGGATTGCGGCGAGATCGTCCTCGCGCTTTTGAAGCTGCCGTGCGCGGACCGCGACGAGTTCTTCGGTCGTCAGCGGCTTGGCGGCGTAGGGGACGAGGAAGGTGGCGAGGGTGAGGTCGAATGGGAGCGTTGGCTCGACCCCGTGTGCCATGTAAAACGGCGAATGCCCTGTCGATTTCCTAGTCGTAACTCGGTCAGCCCAGAACGCATGAGGGGCCACAATGGGCCACTTATGGATATCTCCTTGGCACGCCTTAACGATGGACTCCCTAATCGTGCGATGTTGTCGCTCAACGATTCCGTTCGCACGCGAGTTGTATGCCGAAATCCGAATGTGTCGGATGCCGTAGCGATCAGCGAGGTAGGTCAGCGCAGCTACGAATGCGGTACCGTTGTCTGTGACAATTTCCTCCACGGCACCCCATCGGCACAGGATGTCTTCGAAGATGAAAGCCGCAAGCGTGCGGCCGGTTTCTGTGCGGAGCGCTCGCCACTCAGGCCACGCGGTCAGTGAGCAACGCGCTTGCACGATGTACCTGAACCCTGCAGCCGGTGGCATCAACATAGTGTCGATGTACGCCTTGCGGAACAGTGGCGCGGGGGTGGCGACCGTTGGTGGGATGCGCACTTTGGTTGTTTGTCGCAGCTGGCACTCGTGGCACGTGTTGACGTGGTACTTGACGTCTTGTGCGAGAGTCGGCCACCAGAAGCGGTCGAGGATGGTACGGAGGGTGGAATAGAACCCCTTGTGGCCGAGGTTGTCGTGGGCTTCACGCACGATTGTGCTGCGTTGATGAAGAGGCACGACGAGCTGGTGTCGGCCTTGCGCGTGCCTTCTCCATAGCCGGCCATTATGGGCGAGGTAGGCTCTTGCTCGTTTCCGGAGTCGGTCACGGTCCTCCGTAGTGAGGCCACCCTGAAAGGTGTCAGTGAGGTACTTCCGGATCTGCTCGAGCTCTTCGTCGCGTGGTGAGGTTGCTGGGCCGAGAGTCGCTGGATCGACCGTTGCCGGGGATGTCAGTTCCTCTACCGGGGTCGCGAAAATTTTGACGCTGGGGGCTTGCGTGCGTTGCCATGAGTCGACCCATATCCCGAGTGAGAGGACGTTGTCGACCCATTCTTCCGGGTCGTCGTCGTCATTGTCTTCGCCGGGAACGGGTTCGCGCCGTGACAGGCCATCAGCGCCGAGGTGTTTCTCCGCGGGGACGTGCACGAGTTTGAAGTCGAAGAGTCGGATCGCAGCGATCCAGCGGTTCATCGCCGCGTTCGGCTGCACGTCGGGGTTGTTTAGCATGCCCCGTACGAATTGTGCGTCCATTTCTATCACGAGATTAGTGATGCCGACGATATGCATACGGAGCGCACGAAGGGCCCTGAAAAGACCGTAGAGTTCGATTTTGGGCTGCGAGTACCGGCTTTCTCGCTCATTCCAGCCAATGGACCCGAAACGAGAGGGCCTGCGCTGGCCGTCCTCGCACTTTTGGGACAATACCCAGCCGACCGCGCGCCACGATGAGTCGATGGCAAGGTACGTGGGGCGGGACGATGCGTAGTCGATTGGGATAAGTGCTGGTGAGTTGGCAATCGCGTTTTTGAGGGCTTGCATTGCCTCGTCATGCTGCGCCGTCCAGATGAACTCGGCATCTTTTCGTGTGAGGTCGACAAGTGGTCGGGCGATCGCGGAATAATTCTTGATCCATATTCGCATTGTCCCGGCCGTTCCTAAGAATGCTCGAACATCAGTGACGTTTTTGCACGAGGGCCAAGTCTGGATCTTAGCCGTTTTTGAGTCCTCCGGAATGCGTCCCTCGTAAGTGCATTTATGACCCAATGCGACCACTTCTGGTGCGGCTATGAAGATCTTGGGGGCGGAGACGGTAGCACCGGCGTGTCCGAGGCGATGAATGACGCGGTGCACGTCGTTGAGGTGCTCCCAAATGAAGCGCCGGATACCGCTGTTTTCGGGGATGGTTTCGAATCCCCCCTCCGGGGTCTCATAACGCGAGGCTGGTCCCCTGATGGCGGTGTCGTCTACGAATGGTTTGGCGACGTGAGGAATCTCCGGTTCGAGGATGAAGGTGACATCTCCATGGAAGATGGCGACGGCATTGGTGGCACCTTGAGGGAGGACTGTGCACCTGTAAGCACCTAGGGGGGTTTGGAAGCTCGTCAGATCGCGCGATGAGACGTCAAGAGAACGATGGTCATAGCCGACGAAAAGGTCGAGCATGGTGTAGCACGCTCGCGCAGCCATCCCTTCTACAAACTGGTCGACGAGCGGGGGTACGGCTGCGTTTCGGATTGTCACCGCATTAAGTGGCTGGAGGTCGTGCACGATCCTAAGGGAGCCATTCTTCTTCTTGACGCAAAACCAACGTGACCGATAGGATGCGTCGGATGGTTCGTAAACGCCAGCAGCAATTTTCTTTTTGAATAGGTCGATGACCTCGTTGAGGATCCCAGTCGGGATTGGGATGTTCTTTTGGACCCAAGGGGTATGCGCGACCGTCGGGATCTTGACTGGTGAGAAATATTCGTCGCGGAAGCGTCCGCGCTCGGCTTCAGTCCACGCAAGTGCATGTTCGTTGATCTTGAGGACGTGTTGTGCAAGTTTGACTTCCTCAGGCCAGAGGAAGTCGAACTTGTTAATGTTCAACGCGTCAAGGCGCTCTTGCGTGAGTCTGATACCTGGCGTGAACAGAGGCGGGTCAGCGGGTAGTGGTGGTAGAGAAAGGAGAGGATCTTCGGGTCTGCGTCGAATGATCCGAAAGTCTTCAGGGAGTGACGCCGCCACTGGATGGACTTTCTTCGCAGCTTTCTTGTATGCAAAGGAGAGGGTGGGCGGGCTTGGGCTGAGCGTTGACTGGTTGAGAAGGATGTTGCGAGCAATGGACGCCGTGGAGCGGTCAAGGGCGTTCATGCGGGGTGGGGCTGGCTTGGTCTGGAAAGCGAGGGTGCTGAGGCACCCTGCTTGAATGCGACGCGCTCTGGACGGGACAGAAACGGCCCGTGCTGGGTTTGATGGATCGCGGATGGTGATGTCAACGCGGCCATCGGGGTGGTCTTCGAGGCGGCACAATAGGAGGTGGTGAAAGGGTCTCCCGAGTAGAAGGCGGAAGGGTGCGGTCTCGACGACATGCGCATGTACCTGGAAGTCGACGTCACCGATGCGCATAGGGAGGTCTTCTACGCACCCAAGAGTCCAACTCGTGCTGCAGTTTGCCCCTTCCATCTCTAGGCGTCTTTCCTCATTGATCGTGGCACCGATTTCCCGTGCTAGGTCAGCTCGGATGGTGATAACTTGCGAGCCTTGGTCAAGGACACCAGGCTCTACTGCCTTGTTGTTGACGAGGATGTCGACTTCTCGCAGCGGGAGGGAGAACTCGGCTGAGCGCTTAGCTGTTCTCCTGAGCGTAGTGAGGGGGCTCCCGGGGTCTGGGTTACCATGTTCTCCGAATGCTCCCGCTTCAACACGGCGAGGTTTTAGACGATCTGCAAGCTCTTTCCGGATCGGGGCACTGGCAGCAAGGATGTGAGCTGGTGTTGTCTGAGTAAGCTTTCCGTCGAGGAGCCATGATAGGAGCTCAGTTGTGAGCTTCTGATCTTCTGCGCTCGACTGGTAGCGGTATTGCGGCGCTCGTGTGTTACTAGTGTTGGGCGGGTTTGTGTCGGGCAGCGTGGTTGGGGGTGGTAGCGTGGCTTCTGGGAGTTTTGAGGGCCTAGAGTCACGCTTTTTCTTTTCCGCCGCAAGAACCTCGAATATGTTGTATAGTTCCCCATCGTCGCTGCTGTCATCGCTCTCTTCATCGTTTTGCACGATCTCGAGGGAGAGGGCGATGTGTGGCAGAGGGTCGCGCTGGAGGGCCACAGTAGTCTGGGTCTGGGGAATAGTATTTGTAGGCTCACCGGGGGTCGCGCTGTTGGCTGCCTGCCATGCGTCAATTCCATGTTTCAGGCCCCTGCCACTGCCGTCGTTGGGAATTGGGAGGCCGTTGGGTAGGTGCAGGCGGTCATTCTTGATCATTGCACGGCCAGTGCGGACATACTCATGCGCAGCAGGACATCCGCGAACTCGGTGGCCTGGCTGCGCGCAAAAGGCACAGCCATCGGTCTTCATTTCCCGGAAGAAGGCCGTTAGCGTGTCTGGCGTTGCTGGGTGGGGGTCAGGCTGCGGCCAGGGTTGACGCATGCTGACCGGGACTCGGTCAGTCGCTGGTGGAGCTGGTTGTTGCTGGGCCGCTGGCGTCTGGTACGACACCGTCGCCGTGCCTCTGAATAGGTCTGGTGTTGCAAGGTCCTTGGCAATGTCCGGGAAGCGGCGCTTACACTGTGCGTACAGAACGGTGTAAGTTGGGTCACGCGTTGACAGACCCACCATCTTGGTGAGGATGTTGGACAACTCCTTGTCTTCCTCTTCACGGGCTTGCTTTTGACCTTGATCCATGAATTGGACAGTCTTGGTCTCATATTCAGGGCGTTGGGTCGTATTATGGTCGTAGTCGCGCTGGTTGATGTCGCGGTGTCGGTCTTGCCTGTAGCGCCGTGGGTCTTGGTCATCAGCTCGTTGCCTAATCCGGTAGTCGGGTGCCGTGTAGTTGTAGTTGTCTTCGCTGGTGTGGAGTCGGCGGTGGGCAGGTCGGTAGAACAGTTTGTTGGAGAAGTAGTTTTTGGCTGCGCCGAGGACATCCTTGAAATCATAAGGTTTGTCAGTGGGGTATGCTGGGTTTATAGAGAAGAGCCGGCTCGCGAGGACTTCGCGGTCATCCGGGTGGAATCCTTGGAAGAATTCCGCATTTCGCTCGTCGTCAGTGAGCTTTTTCTGGTTGTAGAGGTGATTGCTAATTTCGAGGAAGCGGCGATGGTAAGCTATGACATCATCTTCATCTCGGATGCGGTTCCTGGCCGAGGCGTCGACAAAGTCTTGCAGTGCCTTTTTGGTGTAGCGCGAGGCTGCTGAGGAGTCTGGGTACAAGCCTACCAAAGTATCCTTGAAGTCAGTCCAGTTCTTAGTACCATAGCTGTCGAAGGATCTCCAGAACTCGCGTGTCTGAGAGGGGACATAACAGGTGATCGTTTCGACCTTCTCGCTACTGGTAAGACCGTGGCCATTAGCAAGTGCTTCATATTCGAGCAGGAAGTCGGCTAGAGAGTCATCTTGTTTTCCAGAGAAGAATGGGGCTTTATTCGAGCGTGGCCCAGGCATTGCGGCTACTCCAGACATGGTGCGGCGGGTGGCGGTTGACGAATGGGAGCGAGCAGTTGGGAGGGTGTGTGGGGCAGACGTTTGCGAGGTGGGCAGGGCAGATGAGAGTGGAATTGGTGGGAGGGTGGGAGGGAGTAGGGCGGTAGTGTGTGACGGAGGGACAGTGGGTATGAGCGAGATTGGTGGGGTGGGTAGGAGTGGTGTCGGGGGTGGAGCGGGTGGGAGCGGAGTTGGGATTAGTTCTGGCTGTTCTTCAGTTGGTGTTAGGTTTCCCGGGTCTAACGCAGGTGACTCAGATTGAAGTGATGCGAAACTAGAGTGGGAGGGCGAAGGAACAAGCGAGCTAGGGAAGCTGCCAGGGAAGTCGGACGGTGTAGATGGTGATGCGCTGACAGTTGGCTGTACTGGGGTCTTTGGTTGGTGGGGGCGGGAGCTAGGAGGTGGGGTAGCGAGTGAGCTAGGAGGAGGAGCGGTTCTGGAAAAGCGGCCTTGTTTGTCACGGGGCTGCTGCAAGAGCTTTTTGCTCATACAATGACTTTTCCGAGGTTGAAGGGTAGCAACTAGTGGGTATCACTTGTTGCGCCAGAGGAGGGGGTGCGTCTACTGACTTCCCCTCGCGGTGGGCTCCAGTTGTAGATAGTAGCTGCGAGGCGATCGAGAGTCGTCCCTAGAGGAAGACGTAGACACAGAACAAGACAAGAAAGACAAAGTCGCCGATGGTTCGGAACGCTTAAGCACGCAAGCAGAGAGAAGAGAGCAGAGAGAGAGCAGAGGGCAAGTTGCTACCGTCCGCAAGGCGAGGCTCGAGGCCTTATATACATGAGCAGTCGTCGAATATGGAAGTATTGTAAGGTAATCTAAAGTGTTCCGGAACGTGCAAGGCATTGACATTGGTTTGCCATGAGGCTCGTAAGCGTAGTGTTGACGTTGGCGTTGACGTGGAATGGTGCGAATATAGGGCCGATCGGTGTAGTTTCGGGCGTAGACCGAGGCTGGTCCTTACACTATATACCATATGGTTTGTATATAGCCACGAAAAGTTTGAAAAAATCCAAGCGTTACCTGTCAGTATTTGTTCATCAAATTTCAATTTTTGCCTAAAATTTTGAGAAATGGGTCTCCTGCGTCCTCTGCTCATTACACTTCTATAAAAATTCTGAGGGACATGCACAGTAGCTATACATAGGATATTACAAAAACTCCGAAGCGATTTGATCAAAAATGTGGTCGTCAGAGTCATTTGGTCCATTGACCCCGATGTTCCATTGAGCCATGAATGACTGTACTAGGAGGATCTTTATTTGGTTGTCTCAAAGAGTGGTGAATGACCTCCCCAGAAGTTTGATTTTTTTGTAGTCACAAATCTGTATGGATCCCCTATATTATTTATGATCTTGTATCTATAGAACCTACTGTATCTGCAGTTTTTATTTCAGGAAGAAATGTTAACAGGAAAGCCATGATCTGCTTGGATCTCTGAAATGTGCAAAGGTGTGTACATGTGCAAAGGTCCAGACAATAGCAGAGCTGAAATGGATGGGGAAAAGGTAGCGTCCGAATGAGTGAGATCAGGCACCGGCATAGTGTGGCACAGGTTGGGAAATCGCTACACCCGTACCCGTGACCCATACGAGTTTTGCCAACCCGTGATCCCTAGACACTACTGCTGCTCGGACCTCCCGCAGAACAAATCCACCAGTTGGCTGTCATTGAGATCCACCTCAACTCACTATGGTAGGATGGTAGGAAGACTATACATTTTTGGACGTGAGTGTCGACTTTTTTTTTTTTCGCGATCCCCCCCCGCGGGATTCCTTGGCCGCCACAAGAATCATGCTCCTTTTTTGGGAGCCTCACAGCTGTGAACGCTCATTGCCGACCTCCACTGGCTACAGGCCATGTGAACTCGCGACAAATATCCGCTATGACATCACCACCCTCTTTTTCACATATAAGTGTGTGGGGAACTCAATCATTTGTAGACATTCCCACCCCAACACCCCCAACTCACCCTTCCCACTCGGTGCATAAACCCGTAGATAGTATATAACAGTCATCCGCACTCCAAGATGGTTCAGGGTACGATGAAAGCATTGTGGTACAACGCCGTATGTCTAACTCGCTGAAATCTTTGTAACAATCTCTTTCACTTAACGCATATAGCCAAGGGATTTTGTTATCAAGGATGTGCCTATTCCGCAAATTAAGGATGACGAGGTCCTTCTCAAAGGTTTACCATCACCCCCAACTCCGTCATATCTGAATCGACTAATCTCCCCTTCGTCCACTCCAGTTCACAGATGTGGTTTGTATCCTCCCGTGTGCTTCAGCCGGTGTCTACGATTGCCAATATACTTGTTCTGTAGGCGTTTGCGGTACTGATGGTCACATACACGAGGGTGAATTCATCTCGTCTTTCCCGGTATGCAAGCGCTTTCGATCTCGATATCCTACCACTCATCTCCCATTTCAATAGCTCATCCCCGGGCACGAAGCCGTGGGCTCTGTCGTCGAGCTGGGAAAGGACGTAAAAGGCTTTGCGATCGGCGACCGATGCGTAGCCGACGTTGGGATCACAGTAAGAGGCAAATATCGCCCTTTGATCTCGCTGATGGCCATCAGTGTGACAACTGCTTTTACTGTCGCAGGGGTCAATCTCTCTTGTGTGAGAATTTCCGTGCTCGCGGAGTTAGCTCGGAGGGTGGATTCGCCGAATACATCACCTAGTACGAGCGGGACCGTTCCGTCTACTATGGGATTCTTATCACTTGATAGCCCGCAGCATAAGCTATACAAAATCCACAACCTCACGGACGAAGAAGCAACTCTTCTCGAACCAGCTGCATGCGCTATTCATGGACTTGACAAACTGAACCCACCTGTTGGCATCGAGGTCCTCTTACTTGGCGCAGGTCCCACTGGTCTCATCCTCGCGCAACTACTCAAATTGAATGGCGCAAGGAAAGTCACACTCGCCGCAAACAAGGGCATCAAGATGGACATCGCCAAGCAGCTCGACGCCGCTGATGAGTACGTTGAACTCGACCGGCAGAATCCAGAGCCGCAGTGGGCCAAGCTGAAGAAAGACAATCCATATGGCTTTGACGTCGTCGTTGAGGCTACAGGAGTGGAAAAACTAGCCAACGAGTCAATTAATTACGTGCGTCGAGGTGGAACGTTGATGATCTACGGTGTGTACGAAAACAAAGCGCTAGTCCACTGGCCCCCTTCTAAGATCTTCGGGGACGAGATACGGGTGGGATAAGTTCTCGGTATTGAGTGTTTACAGATAATGATTATATTCCCCACAGATCATCGGTTCATTCTCACAGACGTATTGCTTCCCGCGTGCAGTGGCGTATTTGGACAGCAAGAAGATCAGGGTCTCTGGCATGGTAAGCAATCTTACTCTGCTTTCTATCGCTTGCTGACACTGTACGTGCCATACGTGTAGGTGACAGACGTGTTCAAGCTAGAGGATTATCAGCTCGCGTTAGACAAGATGAACAGCCGAGGCGCTCTTAAGATCGCGATAAAGCCTTGAATATGACTCGGACGTGATCCACGTGTCACGGTTTGGGGGCAGTGGGTGGGAATCTCTACTTTATTGCAACTCAGTCCAGACCTAGATAAAGGAATTTGTGTCGTTGAACTACACGGTGTATTCACACCAGTGGCAAGCAGAATGATGATCATGTCTTTGTATCACATGCGCGTAGATGCCTGTACCGCTGCCCTACCTATACTCTGAGGTGAAGTTCACGTTCTCCCATTCGTATCTCATACGACCATAAGGTTCATACTTGATTGTGGGTCGACGCAATTTCTATCAGGCTACATCAACAATTGCACTCAGAAGTGGTACACTCTGCGGCTCGGTCACTTGCAACTGGTAACCTCTCGTACTCTCTAGTCTTTTTCAACTTCTCTAAGGCGATCATATTGTCCTATTCGGTCCCCACGGTGCAGACACCCGGGCAACAGGATTTGCTTCCTTGATAATGTACCACCATGCCCAAGACCACGCCCTCCTCCGCAAGGGCTTTGTACACGCACTGGGCACACACACTATCCGCCACCAATATTTCCCTCGGGAGCACAGGAATCAGGATAAAGTTTGCGTCTTGCACGCCGATAGCACTTCCGAGGCCTAAATCCCTCAGATCGTGCAACCCGGAGTAGTGCCGCACGTGATACCTTGATTCTCTCGATGTTTGCGTTCATCGTGCGGAGCGACGCAGGTGACAAGGCGTATAGCGCGAGGTGTGCCGTTGGCGCGGAGATGTTGTATGGCGCCTTATTATTCGACAGGATCTGGATGAGGAGTGGCTATGCCAGTGCTATACCAAGTCTGCGTGGGGGATGGAAGAAAAATGCGCAGGGAGAGCATAGAGCGGTATGCACGAGATTGCCGCGAGTACAAAGCTCTTGCCCAGTGTCTGCATGACACAGGTTCGCGTATTCAACGATAAGCGTTGCGACGCTACTCCCAGGTTCGGGGAAGTCGATGTATGCCTCATCCTTGGCCGCATCTACGACTACAATGCCTTTGAATGGTTCGTAGTCAAGAATGGCCCGGGTGGATCCCAGAGATATTATATTAGGGTTCCAGTGGGGTTTCCCGGTGAACACAAGAAGATTATTTTGATAGATGAATTCTCGTTGATTGCCCCTTTCACCTGCTCGACGCTTCTATTAAACAACCTCCGCGGAAAGACACAGTACGACACATACTTCGCCTACGCGCAGGCTGAAACGTCCCTTGTCTCCTCCTTCGCTACCGTCAGCAGAGAGTTCGAGATATATGACGATACCAACGTCATTAATTTGGGTGCATACCGTGTACATCACATAAGTGGGTAGGGTGCTTACTAGAATTTTTCTCGCCACCAGACGTAACGCAGATGTGCACGAGAAGGTCTATGACCTCGTCTGGACCATCACTAAGGGAGACGCGTTATGAAGATGGCAGTCCACGCATTCCAGATATATGGTTCTTGATTTTTGGATGGGACGGGTCTGGGTAGCGACGAAGGTCGAGACTGAGGATCGGATCAAAATTTGTGTAGCCCTCGTTGGGCATTTTAGAACGAGAAGCCTCGAAAATCGAAAAGTGAGATGGAGTGACCATGGGCATTTTCGTTCGCGTCCAGCAAAATTCCCGATCTGTAATCGTCCCTCGCACATTGATACGGGAGCAGAGCTAGGATCAAGCTAGGATATTGGGTCGGACCACACGTCTGATGTCAAAGAGTATTGGCCGAGTTGGAGTCGACGAGCCGATGGGCATCGCAAGATATAGTGATGCCGCGCCTCCAAGGGCACAAGCGAAATGAGGGTAAGGCGAGCCGTGCGTGTGCGCCATCGATTGAAGCAGTCCTGGTGCTTTTGCGATCTTTGGGAGGTCACGCTGCTGTTTGGTACAACACCCAGGTGTGACTCTCAACCGGGTGTGGATTTCTTTATTTGCCTTGGTAATACTGTAAGTACCCAAATCCAACTCGCAAATTTGAAGCTCGAGTTGCCAAACCTTACGCGTCTTCTAGGCACCCGAACTCGGGCAAGTGATTTAGACAATAACAAGACGATGGATGTGGGATAAGACACTTGAGAATTCCTTACGTGAGGGAAGGAGTCTGACATACTGCATGAGATGTAACGACCCCCAAATATCCTTAACCTGTGAGTACGACACGTGTCATTCCTCCCTCTGAGGTAACTCGCCCGTTCTATTCCTACGGGACAATTGAGTAGTATACAAATGATGTAACGGATAGATGCACTGGGTCTTAACCATGAAGGAGATCGGCCTAGGATACTATGTCTGACTATCGGACAAGGGCACTCAAGGATCTAAATATGGTCTCTGTAAGTGCAGTAATAGCAATGGTCGACAATGGAACTTGCCTCGCTGCTGGACTGCGAACTGAGGGTGGAGGACTCCACTGTCGTTCCCACTCTTGTAAACAACGCACAAAACCAGAATTGGGTTTTATACATGGACGACGCTGTCGAACAAAGGCGACTGCCGAGTCGAACGACATGCCGCGCTTGCGAATAAGGTATGCTATAACAATTGCTGCCGAGCGAGAGACACCCTGCGCAAAACAAAAAAAAATTAGGATTCTGTAACACATCACCGTGGATCAAAGTCTGGAGGCGACTACGAACGTAGTTGGAGGAAGATGGAAAGCTAAAGCCACACTTACTTGCTGACAATGGACGAGGACGTTGCGGCCCTTGCGTAAGGCGGAGTCAATGTTTTCGACAGTGTCTTCTAGATGTGGCCGGAGATCTTGGTACTCAGTGTCTAGGATGTCGAGACGATAGCACTCGTAACCGTCTTCTTCATATGCAGGCAACCAGGGCACATCAAGGACTTGAACGAGATGACGTATGTCGTGTTCTTTGAGTATAGATGGATCGAGGACAGC
This sequence comes from Lactarius sanguifluus, assembly GCA_021527775.1. Taxonomy (NCBI): domain Eukaryota; kingdom Fungi; phylum Basidiomycota; class Agaricomycetes; order Russulales; family Russulaceae; genus Lactarius; species Lactarius sanguifluus. The sequence continues at coordinate 47,776 of JAKEYF010000283.1, forward strand.
GGTGATGGACCCAAGGTAGAGGGCACCAGGGATGGAGGACTGGGGCCTGGAGGTAGCTGGGGGGCTGGATGGGAGGATGAGATGCATAGGGGTACACATTGCCTCCGCGACCTCCGGGGAGAGACCTGAAAAACTAATCATGGGATGAAGTGGGTTTGGGAAAGACCAGTTGGTGTGAGAGGAGGCATTTATAAACCCACCGCGAACTACGCCAGCGTTGTTGGGGAAGGGTCCAGCCTCAGAGTGACGTGCAAGGAGCTGACGCCCCTAACCCAAATGTTGGGTAACTCCCCAAAGCCCAAGGCGAAGGCTGTACTACTTGTGTTTGTCACGAGGGGGTGCAAGCATGAGCATGCAAGATAGGTCAGGTCGAGATCCAAGTCTCGACGTCATTCTGGCAAGTCGTGTCGTGCTCAAGGGACGGCAAATTCGGGTGGGAAAGATTGTCCATCGTAAGCAGGAAGCTCAGTCTCATCGCCTCATCGCCCTGCCTCAACGTGGTTTCGGTTTCACACGCACGAGCCAAAGGAAGTTTCAAACCCCGCTTTAGGGCCCGCCACCCGTCGTCGCCACTACTACTGACTAGCCTTATCCCTCCTAACCACCCCTACTCGTCCCCTCACATATGGCTGAAATACGCAGGAAACTTGTCATTGTCGGTGATGGTGCTTGTGGGAAGGTAATTTTAGGCATATTCCCTACCATCTCTCTCTCTAACCCGTCTATTTTCTTTTCAGACTTGTCTCTTGATTGTCTTCTCAAAGGGCACATTCCCCGAGGTTACTATACTCTCCTGTGCCTAGAGTCTGTATCATTCTAACCGGCAACCTTAGGTCTATATCCCCACCGTGTTTGAAAATTATGTTGCCGATGTTGAAGTCGACGGCAAGCACGTCGAACTTGCTTTGTGGGATACCGCCGGCCAAGAAGACTACGATCGTCTCCGCCCTTTGAGTTATCCAGATTCACACGTCATCCTCATATGTTTTGCCGTCGATTCTCCAGATTCCCTCGACAATGTGCAGGAGAAGGTATATTTTGTTCATTCATGTCTTGCACGCCCTTGATTCCCTGACGTATCACTACCAGTGGATTTCCGAGGTGATGCACTTCTGCGCTGGCCTTCCTATCATCCTAGTTGGCTGCAAGAAGGACTTGCGACGTGATCCAAAAACCATCGAGAACCTCAGGAAGACCAGCCAGAGGCCCGTAACTCCAGAAGAGGTGCGTATTTTGACTAGCTTTCTCCAGTTGTCACTCATTCTTTTGAAGGGCATGGCCGTGGCACAGAAGATCGGTGCTAGGCAATATCTCGAATGTTCTGCTAAATCGGGTGAAGGTGTCCGCGAGGTATTCCAATACGCTACTCGCGCGGCTCTCCTGAGTCGACCCAAGGGTCCTAGGAAGAGCTCGCATTGCGTTGTACTCTGAGAACTGGGGTCGTGAGGCGCTGGTTTGCTCACCTCTCGTTTTTATTGGTGACTTTCAGGCTCCCTACCCTTTCACATTCTTCATACCCGCAATTAGTCGTCATAACAGCATCTGTAGTACGGTTGCGAGATGTGTGCTAGGCCATTCCACGCTCAGTTAGTCTGGTTTCCTAGAACTTTTCCGATACCGTACGTCCTTTCAACGTTGGCCTGTTTAATACATGTCTCTCTGCCAGATGATATATACGAAATGATCTGATTGTTTGAGATGAGCGGTCATCTTTTGTATGTGTGTACTCGTGGACGGTCATCGATCACCCCGGGGATTCTACAAGCATTTTGCTATTTCTGGGCTTAGTCACTTGGAAGCGTTCAATGTTCAACGTTCATCGTGTAGCGTGGACAAGAATGCATTGGCTTATGTTTATTGGCCGGCGACAGATCGGTCGTAGTTACCACGTCGAGCAGATGGACACCACTATGCCGTATAAATACTGCTAGGTATTTCAGGCATGCTGTACGGTGTTATCGAACTGTCAAACATACGTTACGCAGGCACAATATCATCGGCCCTGGATGATATGTCATCATTATTGTGGGCGGTTTCTCATCCACCCAGGTCATGCACAGGCACGCGACAGTCGTGAGAGGGGTTGCCAAACTGGCGAACGGGTGCGGTGGCACCTTTGCATACCTAACAGAGGACTGCCTTGCGCCGCCATCATCAATCAAATGCAGCAATCAAAAAAGTCTAGGCATAATCTGGATTGTCTATAATTCGACAGCTGCTACCAAGGCTGCTACGGGCTATGAGCGGGCTGTAGTAGTTAGGACTAGTTTTTCAATTCGAAACCACTGTTCATACACCAGTCTCTGATCTGACTGGCATCTTGACCCCCAATCGCCAGGGAATCGAGCACACCCAACGTAGCGCGCTTGATCCATTCGATTTCTCCAGAACGATGTTCCCAGAATGGGTCGTACGGAACAGAAGCTGGAGGTGTCTGTGAAAGAAGCTGTTCGAAAGGGTGTAAAAGGGCGGCGGCAACGGTCCGTGCGGGTTCAGAGCCAGAGGTATTGGCCTCGCGAAGGCAGGCCGAAATGAGGAGAGCGCAGCTGACAGCGTCGGAGGAAAGTGCGGGAAGGTTGTATAGGGGAAACAGCGCGGCGACGGTGACCACATCAGAAAGCGTACCTTCCTCGTGGAAGGCGTACAACAGTCGTCGAGCACCGGTAGCTGTGAGGTCCATTCGATGGGCTGAGCGGTTGCTGAACACAGTCAGGGCTAGTTGCGGACAGTGGAGTTCTGAGCAACGGCCTGCAATGGGTCAGGGAATATGCAACGTTTGAGTCTCCACATGTTTTTCAAACGAGAGGGCTACGCACGAATGAATGCAGAGGCATGCTTATCGCTGAAGTGCCTTCCACCATCTAGGAACTGAGAGAATTTGCTTGATACGCGTTGGAGCTGCTCCCGGCGGGTCGCAAGATCGAAAAGATAAATCCAGGTACTACCGCGGACTTGTAGCGGGTGCTTTTTAGACAGGGTTCTATCGATTTGGTTCGAAAGTAATTCGAAAGTTCGGTCAAATCTCTGTGAACGGATGGCTTCGCGAGCTACTTCGGCAATGGGTTGTGCTAGGGGTTGTAGATAATCACTCTGTGGAAGTGAATCACTCGTCTCCTCAAAGAGTGACTGTCCGTCGATCGCTGGCGAGGTTGAAGTGCCGAAGCCACGAACTAAAAGCAACAGTCAATTCATGTCGGGGTAGACCGTACAGGATTGAGTCACCAGTGAATTGCAACTGAGAAAAACTACGGTTCCTTCCGGTACAACCAATGTAAGTGGGCCAGAAAGCTGTGAGGGTATTAATGCCACGAATGGTCTTCGTCAGTCCCGTCATCTCTTCGGCGCAGTTGACGACGGTTGTGTTATGAGAATCACACCGAAAACACAACAACTGCCAAACAAGTCAAAACATACTATCGGATCGACAACATGGAGAAAAGTGAGATATAATTGAACTGCATGCGTGGCCTTCTTCACTCGCGTGCTCATTTTTCAAGATACCTGCTACACATGGCAATGCAACTGATATGAATTCAAAAAAAAGTGATAAGGATGTAAGTCCTTGACTTTGATCTCAACTTGCGATGAAGGGGCTCTGCTCCCAATCTGTCATACGGTTCGGCAAGTTGCCTACTGGAATGCTTGGCATCTCACCGCAAACTGTCCATACTATGACGGGGTGGATAATCTAGCCAGACTGGTGTTATTCGGGAATGTTGCCAAAATGCCAACTTCTATTTCCGGCACACAGCATCGTGGGAAGTCAGAGGACAGTAACGGCTTGAGCTAGGAACATCGTTGATGGAAGCAGACGCCGAGGGTGTGGCCGGCAGAAGTCGGAGGAAAATAGTTCGGCACGCAAAGAACCACAGAACCATTGTAAGATAAGTCGGCAGAAGTTGTATGGAGACGAGGACTCAGTACACCGTTGGCCGAGGACTTAGCGACTCGTTCTTCGTTCCTTATCGTGTGACGGATTATCACCAGCGAGAGATCTGACCGACCGATCGCGGATGGACCCCTTTTGCGCGTGGGAGATAAGGGACGGGATCCGTTGATGGTGATTGGTAGATAGTGGACGCCAAGTCGACCCGAATTCCCTTATGAACTCCATACTTCTCAGCGCCCTTCCATTCATTTTCACCCTCGTTGAATTTTTCTCCTGTCATTCAGTGCCATGGTCAACATCACATACGACAGTTGTGAGCCATAACCTATATTCTCTCTTCCTTCGCCAGGGTCTGACCTTGCACCGCAGCCGGTGATATCAACTGGTATGACGCAGCAACCGATACCACCGTGGTTTACAACCTCGGTGACATCGCATGGGTGATAGCTGCGACGGCTCTCGTCTGGCTAATGATCCCCGGTGTTGGCTTCTTCTACTCTGGTCTCCTCAGACGTAAAAACGCACTGTCGATGATATGGCTCAGTATGATGACCCTGGCTGTTGTCTCTTTCCAGGTTGGCTTCTCTTTTCCTTCTCTTGCGCCCTTGTCTCACAGTGTTCTTCCAGTGGTTCTTTTGGGGGTGTGTATTTTACAGACGGAACTAGCGTTCGACTGGCTCAACGTTACGTCTTCAGATTTTCACTGGCATTTAGTGACACTGCAAACTCGTTCATTGGGGATCTCCGTCAGTAATACCCTTTGTCTTCCCTCCTCCCGCTTCTTGACAGCTGTCTGCAGGTTACTTTGGCCTCAAGGGGGTGCTTGAACAGCCCTCTGTTGGGAGCGCACGGATTCCCTCCCTTATGTTCTGCATCTATCAATGTATGTTCGCCGCCATCACGCCTATGCTCGCCATTGGTGCCCTCGCAGAACATGGTCGACTTGGTCCTGCTATGGTTTTCGTTTTCGTCTGGTCAACGCTCGTTTATGACCCCATCGCTTGTTGGACTTGGAACCCGAATGGGTGGTCATTCAAGCATGGAGGTCTCGATTTCGCTGGTGGAACACCAGTGCACATCTCCTCCGGCACTGCTGCCCTCGCCATCAGCATATTCCTCGGAGACCGTCGTGGATATGGTACCCCTCGTCTGGCCTACAAGCCACACAACTCGTCGTATGTCATTCTCGGTACCGCTTTCCTGTGGTTTGGCTGGTTCGGCTTCAATGGGGGTTCAGCACTGAGTGCAAACCTGCGTGCTGTTCAGGCTTGCATCGTTACCAATCTTGCCGCCAGTGTTGGAGGATTGACTTGGATGTTGTGGGATTATCGTCTCGAGCGCAAGTGGTCCGCTATCGGTTTCTGCTCCGGGGCTGTCAGTGGCCTCGTTGCGATCACACCAGCATCAGGCTATGTTGGCTCACGTAAGAATATCACATTTCTGGCTTACGGTCTATTACTGAAGTAAAATGTCCACAGCCGCCGCCGTTCTATTCGGCGTGTTGGGTGGCACTATCTGCAACTTTGCGACTCAGATTAAATTCTTCTTTCACTATGACGATGCCCTGGATATTTTTGCCGTGCATGCCGTCGGCGGTATTGTTGGAAATGTATGTCCGATAGCATTCCAAAACGTATACATGCTGAGATACACCCCTTACTTACTCTAGATACTCACGGGAATTTTCGCTCAGGCCTCTGTCGCTGGCTTTGATGGCACAACCGTCATTCCTGGGGGTTGGCTTGATGCCCACTGGGTCCAGTTGGGATGGCAGCTTGCTGACTCGTGCGCCGGCTTCGGCTATTCATTAGTCATGACAACTATCATACTTTGGGTCATGCACTTCATTCCGGGCTTAAGTCTTCGCTGTAATGAAGAGGCGGAGATCGTCGGTATCGATGACTACGACATGGGCGAATTCGCCTATGATTACGTCGGCCTTGAGCAAGACCTCGGTGTCAAAGATGTTGAAGGGGGGTTGGAGCGGGAGAGGGTCAATGCGACTAGTGGCGGCCGCGAACCACACCACGGTGGGCCCGACGGCGATAGTGGTGCGACTGACGTCGAAGAGAAGCATGCGACTTAATGGGGTCCATCTTGGTTCTAGTGATTGCAGTGATGTTTTTTATTTTCTTTCGAAAACCCTCATTTATGCGTCTGTCAGTTTTTGAGTAGCTTGTTTATGGCGAGTGTGATCCCCTTTCGATATTCGAGCCCTTGTTGCCCAAGTTATTTAACAAAACGGTCACCTCCCAGTTATATCCTTAATCAATTCTCCCTTATGTGGGACTCTTTACAGTAAGCATGACCTCAGACGTTGCACGTACCCTTTCCCATGGGGATGAGGAGTCTGGCGTAACCCACACTAACTAACACCTGGGATGAGTTTGGCAGCGCGGATAGACTTTGTCGCAACATTTTTGCCTGTATATCGTACCGCATTCTTTCCACACCAAGTAAACTGTTTCATATTGTTATTCCTGGACTGTAATACCCCACACCAGCCACTGCATATGAAAAATAATGAAAACGCATGCAGAGAGAGTGGGGTATAGCAGATCGACATTCTGGCACGGGTTTGGGGTCGTCTCCATGGGTTTGCGGTGTGATCACTGTTGCGATCAAATTAAGGGATGCGGTGCTGGAAGCGTTATCGCCGTCGTGGGAAGTCGACGGTGGGGAGAGGGGGTGAGGACCCAGGCAGAGCGAGCAGCCAACGGCAGGCGGGAGAGTCTGTGGTGATCGGTGAGGGCCGCCCCTATAACACGACGGCAGGCACGGCGAGAAGATGGCAGGTGGCGGCGCCAGGGAGAGGAGCAGGCGGCAGCATGGACAAGCAGATGGTGGGAGTAGGAGAGAGCGTTGATCATGATGCTCGCCCCTCACACGCGACAGCGAGGGGGCCGGGCAGAGGATGGCGGTAGCTGGGAGACGGTAGCGGCAGGAAGAGGAGGCGACGGCATAGGCAAGGCGGTGGCGCGAGGAGAATGTGGCACGGCGAGGGAGACGGCGGCGAGCAGGGAGTTAGCAGAGCGGACAGGGAGAGGAGGCGGCGCAGGGAAAGCAGAGGGCGATAGGGCGAGAGAAACCATGGCTAATGGGACGGGGATGCCAGTGGTCACGGTTACCGGTCACTTCAGTGTTCACTGGGATACAGCAGCACTACAGCAGCGACAGTTATTCATTCTTTCCAAATTTGCGTGCGAGTTGATCCACTTAGTTCGATTTTGACCTGCCCTGAAGTGCTGCCGAAAACAGTAGATGATCTTTGAACCTTATCGATTTGGAAACCGCTGTACACTCCACTATCATGGCTTCAGATACTTTGGCGCGAATAGTTGCCCGCTTGAAAAATTTACCTCCCGTTTCTTTACCGACAGATTATTCTCGCCCCTCAGATGCCCAGCGCTTTGTTGAGGCAGCCCATGTCGCCGAGCTCTCAGAACAAACATCGCTCAGCCTACTCAAGCTAGCCCTGTACAACGAGAATTTTTTTGAAGACGAAGATGATTCAGCTGTTGCCAATCGGCCTTCTGCATTCCATCTACTCCTATCCGCTTTCGCAGTCCTGTTGCATCGTTACACAGGAGAAACAAATCTTGTCATCGGCTCGTCTTCTGCATCTGCCAAGGATCCTCTCATTCTTAGACTGTCAATCGATCCCAACGACCCATTTTGGGCCGTAGTCAAGAACATCCAGCAAACCGAGCGGGAAGCGGAACAGGATTGTCTTCCGTACGAGACTGTCGTGCGAGCACTCGGAAAGGATAAAGACGATGCCCCCGAAACGTCCAGGTTCATCTTCCGCGTAAGGTTTTTCGATGAGACAGACGCGCAGAAGGAGAACTTCATCCGGCCCTCCAGCCTTACATCCGACCTCACCATTTTTGTCACCCGCCCACCAGCATCCATCCATGCATCCGTCGCGCCTCGTATTTCCTTGCGCATATCATACAATTCGCTCCTATTCACTGGGGCACGCATCTCTTGTATTGTGGACCAGCTGTCTGTCCTACTCCGCAGAGCGGCTCCCAATCCACTGTCTCCTATTGGGTCCATCTCTCTATTGACACCTTTGCAACAGACACATCTTCCCGATCCGACTGCGGACTTGAATTGGTGCGACTGGAAGGGTGCCATCACGGATATATTTTCTCGAAACGCTCGTCGTTTCCCATTACGGCCATGTGTCATCCAGAGCCTTCCTTCGTGCGATCTGGACGAGCCACAGGAGCGAATATATTTTTCATACGGAACAATACTCCGAGCATCTAATATTGTGGCACATCACCTCATTTCTGGTGGAATTAAACATGGAGATATTGTCGTCGTGTATGCGCACCGCAGCGTCGATCTGGTCGTCGCAGCCTTTGCTACGTTGAAGGCGGGAGCAGCTCTTTCTGTCATTGGTATATTTCGTGTAACCGGCATCTTCTTAGGCACTGAATGATTTTATACAGACCCTGCCTATCCCCCCTCTCGGCAAACAACCTACCTTCGTGTTGCCCAACCCCGTGGTTTAATTGTACTCAAGGGTGCGGGAACGATCAACCCGGCAGTGAGAGCTTTTGTATCCTCCGAACTTCATATTTGCGTTGAGGTACCTGCTTTGGAACTGCGCTCAGATGGTGCCATCATCGGGGGTTTCGGTAGTGACGGCTCAGATCTTCTCCTCCCCCAGAACAGCATGGGAGACTCTGACCCCGACGTCGTTCTCGGCCCGGATAGCATGGCTACACTATCTTTCACAAGCGGCAGTACCGGAATACCGAAAGGAGTGATGGGCCGACATTATAGCTTGACCCACTTCTTCCCGTGGATGGGCCACAAGTTCAATCTCGGGGAGACCTCCAAGTTCACCATGCTCAGTGGTATCGCACATGACCCCATTCAACGAGATAGTGAGCTTGACATTCTGATCTTCCGCTTCTCCGCTCATTCAGCCATGGCAGTGTTCACTCCTCTGTTTTTCGGGGCCGAACTCCATGTTCCGACCTTCGATGACATTAACACGCCTGGGCGACTGGCAGAATGGATGGCTAACAATGAAGTGACTGTGACCCACTTGACGCCAGCTATGGGGCAGCTTCTGTCTGCCCAAGCTGCGTGTCAGATTCCTTCCCTCCTCAGCGCTTTCTTCGTGGGGGACGTCTTGACAAAACGCGACTGCACCCGCCTACAGTCACTGGCAGCTAACGTTTGCATCGTGAATATGTATGGATCAACCGAGACTCAGCGGGCTGTGTCATACTTCGCCATACCAAGCATCTTAGAAGACTCGACCTTTTTGACGACCCAGAAAGATATCATCCCAGTAGGCCAAGGAATGGTCGATGTTCAGCTTCTTATCGTGAACAGGATTGACTCGAACGTCCCTTGTGCTATTGGAGAGGTCGGGGAGATCTACGTACGCTCTAGTGGGCTAGCGGAGGGCTATTCAGACCCAGATTCCACGGCCGAGAAGTTCGTTGCTAACTGGTTCTCTACAGCAACTGAGCGACTTGATACACTCCTCCAACCACCGAACGGAGCTCTTCCGGGTCCGGAAACGATCCATTGGAATGGGATCCGCGACCGAATGTATCGATCTGGCGACCTTGGTCGTTACATGCCTAATGGTACCGTGGAATGCGCGGGGCGCGCCGATGATCAAGTAAAAATCCGAGGTTTCCGTATCGAGCTCGGAGAGATTGATACGCACCTCAGCCAGCATCGTCTGGTGAGGGAGAATGTCACACTAGTCCGAAGAGACAAGGACGAAGAAAAGGTCTTAGTCAGCTACTTCGTGCCGCTCGAGGGGACCGATCTCGACGGCTTTACCAGTGACCTGCCTGACGAGGGAGGTATCTTTGGCGGTATTCGGAAGTACAAACGTCTCATCAAGGATATCAGAGAACACCTCAAGAAAAAACTTCCAAACTACACTATACCTACATGTGCGTTTGCTCATCGGAGTCTGCGCAGATGACCTGATTTAAATATCACCAGTGTTTGTCCCATTAAATAGGATGCCACTTAATCCAAACGGGAAGGTCGACAAATTGGCGCTTCCCTTCCCAGATACCGCACAGGCATCTGTCTCTGATACGCGACCTCAAGGAGAGACCCACGCAGCTAATGCAACGGAAGAAGCTATGCGAGCCATATGGTCTCAAATTCTCCCATCCCCCCCTTCTCCGATTCCTCTCGATGAGAGTTTCTTTGATCTTGGCGGCCATTCTATCCTCGCCACGCGACTGATTTTTGAGATCCGAAAAACATTCGTTGTGAATGCTCCTCTTGATTTGATCTTCGACAAGCCCACTATCTCAGGCCTTTCTATGGCGATAGATTCTCTGCGTAATGCAGATCTCGGTCTCCCAGGTACCGCCGGGAATATCTTAGCCGCAAACCATACAGAAGATTCACGTCCGGGCGTGAATTCCGATTATAGCCAGGACTTCGATGCCCTCTGTTCAATGTTACGACCTTCATACCCACGGCTGACCCTCTCCTCTTCTGGGAACCCTATTACTGTTTTTCTCACTGGTGCTACTGGATTCCTCGGAGGCTTCATCTTACGAAGCCTCTTATCACGTGAGACGGTCAAGAAAGTCATCTGTATTGTCCGTTCGTCTACAGATGCGAAAGCTACTGAACGTCTACGGCAAAGTACAAGCGATAGCGGTGTATGGGACGAGAGTTGGGTCCAAACAGCACGTCTAGAAGTGCTGTGTGGCGACCTGGACAAGGACGCCTTTGGCCTCGCCCCCCAAGTATGGGACCGCGTCACTGAAGAAGCAGACGTAGTGCTTCATAACGGAGCTTTGGTAAGCGCTTTTGGCCAATTCGTGACAAGTCGGCTGAGCTCACCTGGTTCTCGAAAGGTTCACTGGGTCTACCCTTACGAGAGGCTACGTTCTGCCAACGTGCTTGGAACGTTGAGGGCGATTGAGTTCGCGTACCTGGGAAAACCGAAGCAATTTATTTTCATTTCAAGCACTGCTGTTATTAATACAGAATATTACGTCCGTCTCTCCGACTCCTTGTCGCTAGCTGGAGAAGGGGGTGTATCTGAGGACGACCCACTGGAAGGCTCTCGGACCGGCCTTAAGACCGGATACGGACAATCTAAATGGGTGTCAGAAAAATTGTTGTTTGAAGCAGGGAAACGGGGCTTGAACGGGTACATTATTCGTCCAGGCTACATTGTTGGAGATACAGGAACTGCAGGTGCATAGAATGTTCAAGTCAAGTGGCTCGTTCGACTAACCTAGTCTGCATCCCCAGTCACCAATACAGACGACTTCATATGGCGCTTGGTGAGGGGTTGCATCCAACTCGGACTCGTCCCCGACATTAACAATACCATCAACATGGTTCCGGTTGACCACGTAGCTTTCTGTATTGCACTGGCTGCGGTTTCTCCGCGTCCGGGTCTGGGGATAACGGTCCTCCACGTACGAGCGCGCCCACTTCCCACATTTAACTTTATATTTTCGTCTCTCAGTCGCTATGGGTTTCAAGTAGAACGATGCGAATACCTCATCTGGAGACGCGAGCTCGAACGGCATGTTATGGAGGTGCAGGACAATGCGCTGTATCCTCTCCTTCACTTCGTGCTGGATGATTTGCCCACCAGCACGAAGTCTGCTCATCTTGACGATTCGAACATGCGTACCTTGTTGAGAGGCCACGAAGACAAGGGGGATCGAACCGTGTCGGACCAATCAGTGGCTAAATACCTTTCCTGGCTCGTCCTCACTGGATTTTTGCCCAAACCCTCATTGTCTGGAGGAAGTCTCCTGCCCGAGCTAGGTGACGGTTCAAGGAAGCCCTTGGGGCGAAGCGGAGGGTAAAAGAGTTTCAACTCCCATGAATTTCCGAGGCAGGTTCTGTTACTTTACACTTGATCGACATTCTACTACGGTTGCATGAACCATCATCGCATCTATCCTTTCTACTTAACGGTCATGTTGGTCTTCGATCCGTTACGTTACGGATGTCGCGATCAGTTGTGGTCCAATACCAGCAGCCGTCTCATAGTAACTCATCACCTCCACAACATCGTCTCCTGTTAGGTATTTGTGTTTGGCTAGTAACTGCAGATAAAATGAATATGGATAGCATGGTGCAACGACAGTGGAGAAACTCGCCAATAACCAGACTCGCATACCCTTCCACCCTGCCGTTTTCATTATAACAGCGAGGAACTTGTCCACGAATGCTATCGTGGTTTTTTTTGGATCCAGGAGGTATCGACTAGTCGATAGAATTAGCGGATGGAAGTAACCACAGTAAAGCAGCCGAAATACCGTCGCTCAAAAAAAATCCACCGATTCCACAGTGCCTGCATTGCCTTTTCTTCGTCTCTCATGTCATCGATTTCAAACAGTTCCTCATCTCTTTCTATCAACGACCACGACGTGAGGCCGTATTCGGACGCAGAAAATCTAGAGATAAGGTCGAAAAGACGCGGGCCACCAGGGCGACAAGAGAAGAGTAGGCTCTCATCGTCACCAGAGGTGGGAAGGTAAGGGTAAACGGCAAGGGGTCCAAGGGGATCCCCAGTTTCCGGAACCCGATGTGCACTGCTGCTAACTGCAGCGGACACAAAAGAAGGTCTGTGAGAGGCAGGGGAAAGAAAGAAATCTGTTTTGAGGAAGTCATGCTGTTCCAGTGCTTCTGTGGCTTCAGCGGTCTCGCGCGCAGGAGGCAGGAGCTCTCCGGCACCGACAGACGACCCCCGAAGTGTGTCGGTGGGCGAAAGAGGACGAACGGGGGAAGGTGGATACGAGAAGTCATGTCTTCTAAGCTAACTCAATAGGTGGTTGGATGCCATCGATTGTTTAACGTACAGCGGCGATTCTGCCCCTTCCCATTCGTCGACTTCGCCTCCGCGGAGCTCAAGCGCGAGTTCCCAGTTCTGCGGTCACAAGGAGTCAATAAAGCAAGCTCGATAAGGACGACAACGACTGACGCCGCCCTGCTTCTGCCGCCAACTCGCTTCCACATCCGAATGATCCCACTCCATGTGCGCTTCTAGCATTTCCTTCGAATGGATGCTCCCAAGGGTGTCGCACAGAGGACAAAGCAACTTGTCTATCGCTAGTTTCACCTTGTGAACTGAATACACAGTCACATCGTTGTCTGACTCATCCTCGGAGACATCAATAGCCAACTTGTAAAGAACGGTCAGTGCTCGCGTTGGAGGCGAAACAGGATCCACTACGATGCCCGTCCTCTGGCAGCGTCGACGAAAGCTAGTCTTGACAACACGACGAAGGAACGGAAGGCGCCTTTTATGAGCAGCGGCAGCTACAGATAACGAAAGAGTCCCGAAAGCCGCCATCATGGTCCTCCACGGTGCATCGTCACCGTCATCATCAGCAACAAGTCCAGATTCGCGACCTGGCGGTGCACCGACATCATTATTAGGGCGTTTTACTGTCGGTTTCTCCTCGTCACTACCTACACAATAAGCATCTAGAGTCGTCTGTCCATAAGTGTGTGCTTACTTGACTCCGGGGCCGCCACAAAACGTCTATTCTGCGGTGTCTTCCCGAAAATGACGCTTGCATAGACAGCGCTGTCGAACTGGCTGCCACTTAGGTGTGAGGATCGGCTTCAGTATAGCAGAAAAACAGTTAAGCACTTTCTCTGTTGATCCAGGAGGCGCAGGTCGCGTTTTCTGCTCGAAGTCATACGCGTTGCTGCCCCGGACCGTCTGGCTAGACCTTTGGCCGTGCCATTTCGAGGCTGGTTCGAGACTGGAAATCCTCCAGATTTCTTGGAGAGATGGTGAAGGCGCGGGCCACCGGCACTCTTACGAGGAGGAGGCTTATTTCGGCGCACTGGCTGAGACGCACCATAAACAGGAAGTTTTGCGCCACGATGAAATCCTGCCACGCCAGCGATCGAGTATGGGCGTGATGTAATCAGATGGCGCGGGTCTGTAGCAAGTTTCCGAGTCAGTCACGGGGGGGAAACCAAAAGGAAGACGGTCGAATCGGACTGTTTGGAATGGTCCGCGCTCCTGCCGGGTTGGCGTAAGGCGCCTGGAGTGGGAATCAGACTGGAACAACTACACCAGGGAAGTGGTCACAGTCTTACTCTTTGTGATATTGTGTCAGAGTGTGTGGACTTCTTGGTTGAGGTAGAGGTAGAGGCAACTCCATGGGCGCTGCCCCGCCGGTTGTTGAGCTGGGTTGATTGCACCGCCTGCTTTCGTAACATTGAAAGTGCACTAGTGGTTTTACGGGCTTTGACCTGCCGAAACTCGGACATAGTTGGATCGAACTCAAAGGTCGCACAACGTTCCGATTGACAGAACCTGTGCTGTCTGGAAAGGTGAACCGCATAATAACGGTTTTGGCCGGACCGTCCGAGACAATGCGGAAACCGCCAATTGCGGACCCAAAGTGTCGGCAGAGAATGAAGCGATCTTTGCAGTGTACTAACAATATCACACAGCAGACTAGATGCTACATGAGGTCATAAAAACAGAATCAACCGTAGTTCAATCCTCCATAGTCGCGATCTCGCTCCCCACGTGAGCGTTGATTACTGTCGCGACCTCCTCCACTTGATCGACTATCACCGGGACGATCCACACCCATTGGCATCGGGGGACGTCGAGGCAGATGCGAAATCCGAGACTTATGGTCCCAAGGAGCACCCTGCGGCGGACCAGTGGGCACGCTCGGTAGGTGGTATAGTGTTGGTGGGGGACCCTGGGCAGGGTAATGAATAGGAGGGAGGCTCATCAGCGCTCCGCTTCTATATTCAGGAGGCTGAGGGTGTGGCGGCTGATACCCAGGTGGGGGGTTACTAGATCGAGCGATTGGTGGAGCGCGGAAAGTATCTCGCGTTGGAGGGCCGCGGTTATAATAGAGGGGAGGGTTGGTGATCGTTGGCGGTGGTGGGAGGCGCGGTTGCTCCGAAGGACGCGGTGGTGCGACAGGGACTTGCGGAGGCTGTTGGCGGCGTCCACGCTTGTCGAATTCATGAGATGCCTCATAAATGGGTAGCCTAGGGGGAGAAAAAATGAGCAGAGGACTGAGAATGAGGTGAACTACAGGAACGGCACGTTTTAGGATCAGCTGGAAGTGGATCCGTCCAGAAATAATCATGTTCGAGCGCAGGTGACGCAGAAATGCGCTCCGCTGGGTTACAAGTGAGCAACTTGTCAATAAGATCGCAGGTTTCTGCTCCAAATCTCGCAAGATTTCTGTGAACATAAAAGAATAACAGGATAACAGTGGTAACTGACTGTTCAAACACGGATTTAAGCCGTTTCGGGTGTTGATTGTGATGCTTGACACCCTCACACCCTGGCAGAGTATCGAAGTTTGGCCAAGTATGTTGATTGGGGGTACCACACATTTGCCATATCTTTTCAAGCTGATCCAGGTCCGAATTTCCGGGAAGAATGGGATGCCGAAGGAACATCTCTCCGAGTACACACCTGAGATTGACCATAAGCGTGACCCAAAAAAGATGGTCGCAAGCATACCCCACACCCCACATGTCAATTTCTCCACCATAATTTCTCGCCCCAAGGAGTAACTCAGGAGGACGGTACCACCGCGTCACAACGCAGTTTGTGTAACGCCGCTCCTTGCCGCGTGAGCTCCCAGTGTTTGTAGCAATAGTTGCTGCGCTAGGATCGTATGACCGTGCGAGACCGAAGTCTGCAATGCGCAACGACCCATTATTCGAGATTAAGAGATTAGCTGCCTTCATATCACGATGTAAAATGTGATTCTGTGGATGAGACGTCAGAATGGCACACAAACCGGACAAAGATAAAATGCGCACTCTATGCATGTATTCTGTACCTTCGAGAAGTTGCTTCATATACAGCTTAATTTGGCTTGGTTGTAGCTTAACGCGATCATTCTCTAATAACCCAGCCAGATCATGATCCATATATGGGAATACCATATACACGGACAACGGCTTATCCTTCCCGTTACCTATATCTGATCAATGATGGCCAAGGCACGAGATGATTGACAACGCACTGCGAACGACGAACATGTCTAGCAGCTCCACCACGTTGGGATGCCTGAGAGCCTTGAGAATTTTGATTTCTCGTAATGCTGTTACTGGCATTCCCTCCTTTTCATTGTGCATGAGGATGCGCTTCAACGCGACGAGTTTGCCAGTCGGGCGGTGCTTTGCCTTGTGGACCTCCCTGAGGGGACCGTCAGCCTTTGGCACGAGAAAGAAGGAATTAGACGTGCCCAAAGGTACCCTCGCCTAGTTTTGTCATCGCATCGTAGTCATCATGTTGCCCAGAGCCCACGAAGGTTCGCCCATAGGCCTTATACTCTTCTTCGCGTGAGCGACGGAGGGGTGGGCGAAGTGGGCGGAAAGGCTGGGACGAAGGTAGGTGTTCTTTGGGCTTCTCACCTACCCGCGAAATATCTTTCTCTGGGGAACGGGCATGAACTTCGTTTCCGTGCTCGCCGTTGTCGTCGAGTGAACGAGTCGACAGAAGGGGTATAGAGGGTGAACGGGGCACTACAGGGGGAGGGGGCTTTTTGGGGAGCGGGATGGAGATTGTAGAATTCTGTACTTGAAGTTCAGACTGAGGCGGAGAAGGTGGTGGAGGTAATCTGGGTTGAGGAGGGGTCCGAGCCGAATGAGGTGACAGCGAACGCGGACGCCGAGGTAAGGACAGCTGTCTCGGAGAGGCTGGACGGTAGTGATCAATAGCCCGGCTGCGAGGGGCCTCATACCGGGGTCCATAGCGATCTCTTTCATGGTCACGGCCGTAGTAGTCATGATACGATGGTCCTGGCGAATCATAGCAGTCGCCCGCATAGTAATCATCGGGCGGGTCCCTCCGATACTGGGCACGCTCTCCGTTACGCCGGTTACTGGCGGAGTCGTAACGAAGGTGAGTTTGTTTATCGAAACGGTCTCGCAAGTCGCGGAGGTCTGGTGTCCCATCACGACGGGAGTGTAGCGGTGAGGGAGAACCTCTACCAAAGCGGTGGGGCGGCAATCTATGGTTCCGCTTTCTCGACGAAGATCTGGAACCAGATGAAGAACGCGCAGACGACCCGGACCGCGATCTGGCGCCAGTTTTTGATCTGCCAGGTCGGCCATAGTCCCCGTCAGGAGAGCCTGGCGAAGAACGCGAGGGTGAACGATCGGGACGTCTGTTGGAAAGATTGCGATCACGATACGAAGGTCCATTATTCTGAGGGCGGCCCTTCCAGCTCCTGCCGGGGATTTGCCCGTTTTCCCTGCTCCCTCTACCAGCCTCCATATCAGGACTTCGCCCACCCAACATAGGGCGCAAAGGCGGCCGGTAGTAGTCAGAACTTGCGGACACGGGGCCACTCTTAGAACTGTCAGGTGGACCCGACACGGGTCCAATATCTGCGGACGGATTCGCTTTTGTCTTGAAAGGGAGCTTGACCTTAACAGAATACCCCGACACAGGCAAAGGTAGTTCTGGGGCAGAAGGGAGGTACGAGGATGGGACACTCGAAGATTCCGGAAGGTCAGCGTCGTCTAGTTCGCCCTCTTCCGGAGACGAGCTCCTCTCTTGTCTCTTTCTTGGCCGTGCATCCGCGCCAGCTGGAGAGGTTGGTGCTGCGCGTTTGCTGGAACCTTGGGGCATTAAGGGGGTGAAATGACCTTGGGAGCGTATCCGCTAGCCTCAGGGAGTTGAAAGAACAGGACGGATGATGGAATAAGTTGTCAGAAAGGGGACAAGGGTGGTGGTTGCTTATGTTAGCGTCGAATACCGTGTCGTGCCACCGTGACCGTAAGTTAGTAGCCGTTATGTCCGCGTCTCTGCCAGTGCCCCCCGGCTTGACTCACGATCCACAACTCGAATATATAGAGACCTCCAGTGGGGGCGAGCACGACTGGCTGACTTTCAGCTCAACGAGACTGTACACAAATTCGTTTATTCTTTCGCCTGGCCCACCCCAGAAGGTTTTTATTGCCTGAACTAAGGCTTGAACCTTCACTAGCTTCTTATACTCAAATTCGCGTTGACACAGATTCTCCTCGGATACAAGAAGCGCGGTTTCGGTGCGCAGTGGTGAGCCTCCGCGTTTTTCTACGAAATTCACAAATTTAACCGGAGCACGCGCGCCCAGGTACAATGGTTTCGGTGGTAAAGTAGAGGCGGGGGAATCTCCTGCGCAGGCGGCCGCTCGAGAACTAAAGGTTTGTCCAGGGTTAATGTGTACCTTGTCGGCCGTCTCACCGCTCGCCAAGGAGGAATGCGGCATCGAGGCTTCGTTGGAACACTGTGGGACGTTACTTTTTTTCACCAAAGGAGGCCCAGAATGGGCGTTTCAGATCGAGATCTATCGAGCAGATGCCTACAGTGGAACTTTGATCGAGTTCGTCCTTTTACTTGTCGCCTCGTCTATCAGATTCCCACGCTTGTTCAGGACAGAGGAGATGCGACCTGAGTGGTTCTGTGCTACCGACAGAGAAACCGAGACCGGTCTAACATCAGACGGGACTCTCCCTCCCATACCGTACGATTCTATGTGGCCTGACGACGTTCACTGGATGCCTCTCCTTCTTTCCAAACGCCCTTTTGTTGGGCGCGTTGACTTTGACTGCGATAACTCTGGTACATACAAGTTACTCCGGTGGTGGTTTGGCGTCCCTACCACGCAGTCATAGTCTATGAACAGGGACGATACAATCAAAACCTAACGAAAGCACCTAACCACCGATTCTGCCTATACATTAGTCTTTTGCAAACGCGCCTTCAAGTAATGTCAGAGTTGCCAGGGCCGAGCCCCATGAGGTTTGAAAACCGTATCCACCATGACTGTCAGTGCAGCTCAGTGAATGTTTGCGCCTCTGAGGGAAATCATACCCATAGTTGTGAATTATGGGCACTACGTGACTCTCGGAGCCAGGGACAGCGATCCACTCGCTCTGGATACGTATCCCACCCTTTCTCGCAGGACGAAGGCCACAGCCTTCTTCAATGATGAGTGGTTTTAGGTCTTCGACGGTTGGCTCTCGTTCATCCCGTATCGAGGGAGGTGCGAGTTCCGGATACAATGCGAGGCCACGTTCGAGGATATTAATGGTCGTTTCTGGGCGGGCTTTAGGGAACCTGGCAATTTATCATTAGTGAGACCACGTCAGGTGCCTTTGGGGCATACCAATCGTTTGCCACCTTTGTTCCACCGACTATGACCTGCGTGGGAGCGAATATTACTGTGATCCGACCTGGACAAGGGAGTAAATGACCCACCGTCCCATCACGTCTGGGGACGATGTAGGTTTTTGCCACCGATTCGACTACCAAAGATCGTCCCCCTTCGATCCACGGGGCTCGCAGTAGTACTGTCTGCCCCCGAACGGGATACACGTCCTTGTCATCCACACCTCCCAACGTGCGTGCCCCAAGCCCCACGCAGATAATCAAGGCATCAACTGGCCGCGCCTTGGATTTACCTCCTGTAAACGCCTCCACGCCACCCTCCAAGACTTCTGCAACGTGTTGAATGGAAGCGCGCACAATACGACCGCCACGGCTCAAAACCGTGCAAGAAGGTAAGTGAGATACGCCGGCGGATTGATGTTGAGTGTGGAAAAAGAGACTGCGGAAACAACCTCCGGTACACATGCATATGCAGAAGCTTCCAAACGTCGAAACTAAATCGAGATAGGCAAAGTCAGCTGTTCTATAAATTGACTCACGTACATCAGGGTAGAAGGATAGCAGATCAGGATTTTCCTCCTTTGTTGCGTAGTAATCGGTTTGGGCGCGCGTAGGAAGCAACCTTCTGCCTCACCGCCTGGGGCCGACATTTCCCACATGATATCAAACGTTTTCCTTTCTAGGTCTATGATCGGTAGGTCTCGTCTGAACAAGGACTGAACGTGGACAAGTACTGACTGTGCAGCCTCAGATCACCGGCGCCAGTGGTAGATACATGATGCGCTCCCTGCGCTGCCATCAACAATACACGCCCTGTTAAGACATGGAGAACCTACCGCCCAATGGCTTGTGTATTTGATGCACTTTGAGTCGGTAGGGAACGTTTCGGCGAGAATCGTTACAGAGTAATCTCCCCTCTCCTGAACCTTGATTGCCGTGCTCAAACCGATAACACCTGCGGTGGTGAACCATGACCAAGTACGTTTTATGAGTCACTTGCTTTCGAACACACCAGCACCAATCACAACAACATTCTTGCCGTTAATATCTGGAATGTTCGCCATTGAAGGAGGAGTACCAGACGGAGTACTTGGACAATGATACCGGCTTACTCACAGGCCGGGCCTAACAATATCTTAGCGCTAGCTCGACAGTCCATGTGACCTGTATGACCCCGAGGACCCAGACACAGGCTACGAATAACACCAACTCAGTGCCACTACGAGCCCACAACGAGAATAGTACTAGGGGCATGACGTGAGACATGTTCATCGCTGTCATACAGTACAGTGATGGAGAGGCATGTGCTGTGGCAGCTGTGCGCAGAAGACTGTAGCTCCGATCGTGAAAGCCTGAAGGCCCCGGTGCTGTACTAGTACCTATTGGGCGGCTTAAGTTCACGTGTGTTATAGTAAATAGCAAAGAGGTGGGGCCAGCGATCTCTATTGTGTTCAGGCTTATAATGGCACACAGTATGATCATTTTGCAATTGCCAGTGGCAATTACGCTCGGCGTGTACACACGCATGATGATCAATGAGCCATGCGCACTCGAATTTACCAATTGGACACGGATAACAAAACGGCAATGACAATAGCCTTGCTATAAGCGAATTCGTTACAGTAGTAGAGTTTGGTTCAATGGTGGGTCCCAGTCCATCCAGCATTATGTTTCCAGCACTTCAAACTTCAAATTTCAGAGATGGACAAAGTCAACTCAGCCAACAGACATGATAATCCACACACAAGCCGTACAGTACTTGTCGAATAAAAGTAATAGCTAATCGTATCGATAACTAGATAGCATAACTGGTGGGAAATGCAATACAGAAATACTAAGAATACATGGTAGAGGGGAAAGTGAGTAGGGTACGTGTTAAATACGACAGCGCTCAATATTAGAAACGACTGTTTCAACTTTTTCTCCCAACCTTTTTTTGCACGTGTCGTTTTATTTTCGCCTGGTTTGAATGGTTAGTGTGAACTGTAGACAGTCAAGGACAAGAGCAACCTTCGCGCGTGTTCGTGCATCACGTCCAGGTCGTCGGTTCTCCGCAGGATCATCCTCTGAGCTCAATGTTGATTGCATGTCAGGAGAGTCATTTATGTCGTCATCGGTATTCTCTTCGCTGTTATCAGAGTCGTGGTGTCCGTCAGAGATATCGCTGCTGTCCCCGAAACGCCTATTACGGCCACTGCCTCGCGGTCGCCTAGTGTATACAAGCGGTTGGCCCAGAAAAAATAAAGTTATACGCAAACTTACTTTGCATAGCCATTTGTCCGACCGCGTTTTTCTTGCGCTTTGCTCCGGACTTGCGGACCGGTTTGGGCCGTTCAAAGGTTCTAACTTCAGCGGCGTTAGCTTTTGCCGACTTCGTCTGATTGCTCAGCCAGTCTAATGCCCCCGGCGGGAGGAACACTTGCTTCAGGATCTGGTGTTGAACATTGTGTGGAAGATCAGGTGGTCAAAGTGATAGGCATTACATGAGAGTACCTTATTAGCCGCCTCCGCATTGGGCAAAGGACGTAAAATACCCGTAGGCAATTGACTTTCATGGGTAAACTCTGCAGTGTCCATGAGTGCCGCTTCGCCATATCTTTGATGATATGCTGAGCGAGCTCGCTCAATGCATAGAGGTTCTGACAGTGAACCTCAGCTCTGCGGAAGAGCAAGTCTACAGGCCGACGAACCTCGCTATACAGATGGGATTCTGAGTCACGGACAGTCTTCGCCTTTCCTGACAGATGATACAGTAATGAAATGTTCTCTGCAGAAGCCACAGACTCGAGGTAAAATCGATATATCTTTTGTCAAAGACCACGTAAAAGACAGCATTTAAAGTTGTAAGAGGTTGACGTACTTCGCCATGTCGGGCAGACTGTCCTGAGTGAGAGAGAATCGGGGTGATGTGCGAGCAGATGAAGAAACTGGACGAAGATCATCTCAAAGTAGTTCATCTTGGCACCTGGGGTGGAACAGTGTTCAGCACACTCGACGGTGTTCGAAAAGAAGAAGAAAAACCTGGGGGTGAGGCACGATATGCCAGAGAAACGTATGCTTTCGCCTGAAGATAATGAGCCTTGCGCAAGGGTGTAGTGAGTTGCTCACGAACCATGTTCTTGATATCCGCTTCCGGGTCATGGACGGTCAAAAGGGTATCACATTGAAGTGAGGGGTAATTGTTGATGCGTGGAGAGAGATATATATTTGCGGAGGAACTCGGCACGAACTTGATAACAAGGATCCTGCACGTACTATGAATGCGGGAAAAACTGTACAATGCCGAAACAAACCTGTATCGTGATGGCAAGCGAGATGAAATTGTTTGTGACGATAGCCGCGAACTTTGGCACTGTCGAAAGGTGCAACAGAGACACAGCTGCTTGCAGCCGCATGCGGGCTTTGACCTTTGGGCTGTGATCGATACCGTTAGCTTCGTCCTCATCCGACTAGGCTTAGTCTTGGAAACGGCAAACGAACTCATCATCGTTTTCAGCATGAAGTGAGCCACCGTTCTCCAACAGTGCAAAGAACATTTTGAGTGCAGGCGTCGCCATGTCCAATGCAGTATCCGACTCAGCATGGGCCAAGCAGCGATTTCTGCAGACCTTGAGAGCCAAGACTCTCTTGCTTAAGGAAGGAGGTACATCGGCTCTTTCTATCCATTCGATATCAACGTCCATGTCGCCCTATTTGTACGGCATCAGTGAGATCACAGACCCAGGGCAAATTGAAGGAACACGGACTGGATCCGGTGGACTTGGACTCATGAGGATCTGCTTTACAATGAAGTTCATGATAACTTCGCTTTTGCTCTCAAAGGAATCTGGGGCTGTCTGTGCGAGTTCTGCCAAGACCGAGATATGAGCAAGAAGTTTATGATCGTCTGCGTTGTCAAGTCTCCAGAGATAGCCTAAAAATTGGATCTAAGAGTCATTAAGATACCGATGAGGTAAAAATCATACGTTGATGATGTCTGTACAAAGGTTCTCTTTATTTTCTGACGTAGCAAGTAACCTGGCAGAGTATTTGGCTCGTCGATGATCGTAGTCTAGGGCAAATCGCATGACTCGTTCGATTGTCCGTCTTCCAGGAATGGTTAGATACGATGACATGAAAGGAAGGTTGAGATCGTACTTGTCGCCAGGTGCGATGCTTTTGTCTCGTCTTGCGAGGGCAGCCAGGGCTTGGAGACAGACCCCAACAAGTCGCGGGTTCCTCTCGTCAGCAATTGCTTTAGTTAACTCACCGAGGTGGGCTTTGTAGACGACCGGACAATGCTTGGAGATGGAGGTCAATATTGCGTGCGCGTTGTTTGCGAGAAGCTGCGCCTGACTGGTACCGTATCCATCACCTGTGGAGTCGCCTCGCTGCAAGTACCGCAATAGAGACGGGATTGAGGATTGGTTGATTAGACGAAGACTTGCCCTTCGCAGGAATACAGCAAAGGTCGGAAGTACTCCCGCCGATGACTGCTCTATGCGCCGAAGAAACTCCCGCTGGAGTGATTGCTGAGCGGATAGACGTAATGGTCAGGTAAAGGGCCATACCGATGATTTGATTAGGGATTTGAGATTGGTCTGGGTGTCCATACAAGTCTCCAGGAGCTTATAAAGGCGGCTTTCATTCAATTTAGCAAAGGCACAAAGATCGTCAGCAGCTTTTTGTGGCTCGGGGAACGTTGCTGAAAGAGGGTCAACGCATGTATTTTGTGTGGTAGTAGCACGTACTCGAAAGCCTTTGGACACAAGCATTGAACTTGCGGGTTGTCTCCTCCTCGTTTTCATCGATGATACCACCCTACCTAAGTATTCAACCTTCTGAACGATGATCCGTACCGCGAAATCAGACCTACGTTATTCTCTCTGCAGCACTGAACAAAACGTTCATAGATGGATGGGCGACTGTATCCACACTCAGCGGACGAATAAAGAAGTGTTAGGTTATACTTGCGCGATCTTAAGTCCAGAAAAGCTAATAAGAGAGCCTATACTTCTCTCGTTGAGGAATTTCATCGTTGTGAGAAGTCTGTCCGTCCAGATGGGCTCCTCTATCTCGGGGTCTTTGGCAGACGACGCGATGAGGGGGAAGACGTATTCAGCTAAAGAGTTTTCGGCGGCGACCCTAGACACAGTACGTGGGTGAACTCAAGATTATGTAAAGCACTCTTACTTGACCTCTTGTGATTGACTCATCTGAAGAAGAGATTCTGGGATCCAAGAAAACTGTTTAATTGCACCCTGGTCGCCATTCTCACTTGCAAAAATAAGACCACAGTCACAGGCGGATAGAAACGCTTACATTTCGGGATACGCGAGGCTGTATAACTTCCCAATACTGTTGAGGGCTTCAATACGAACAGAGTGCTGAGACTTCGTGAGCGACGAGTCGAGTCACAGGTTGGGAAAAGTTACCTTTTTATCGAGACCCCGTTCAGCAACACGCCGGAGCTGTGGCTCCGTGACATGGTGTAAGGCCGTCTCGTAGTCCAATTGCGAATACAATTTGCAGACAGCAGCTCTGATTTTCTCATCAGGATCGAGTAACTTAGCGTTCAAGGCTTCTGTATTCCATATTTGAACATCGGTCGCTGGAGAACAATAGAGATTACAAACCTTCTATGAAGTCCCTTTGTTCGGGGAGGCCAACTAGTAGTCCATGAGTGGCCTCCACGAAGGCTAAGCGGACCGCAGGAGACTTGTCGTTTCGCCTGAGATTCCAGAAGTTCCACGTTGTTGGATATTTCCGCACAAGATCAGCGCCTCCTTTATCCGCATACATCTCC
>JAKEYF010000284.1:0-72279 GCA_021527775.1 Lactarius sanguifluus
GTAGTGGAGGCGCTCCTAGCGGCGGCCCGTCAGGTGGAGCAGCGGCTCCTGGAGGCGGAAGCGCAGCTCCTGGAGGAGGTCTCGGGTGGCGGCGCTAGTGGAGGAGTGCGCCAGGCGGTGGAGGAGGCGGCGCAGGTGGCGGAGGAGGCGGGGGCGGTGGAGCAGGTGGCGCTCCTATTCCCCCGCCGGAGCCGCACCAGCCGCGTCCCGCCCGCACCGGAGGACACGGACGCTTAGGAGGGAACCCACCCCCCGAGTTCAACGGAGACCGAGAGAAAAGCAAGCAATTCATGCTTGCGTTCAACTTATACCGGGAAATGAACCCCACCGTCGACCAACTTGCTATCCCCTACCCCCCGCGCGATGACCTTTCTGTCCTACATCCGCGGACCCCTTGTCGACGACTGGGTCACAGAGCAGTTCGCTTGGCTCGAGGACCAGCGAAACACAGGAGTCTTGATGACTGAGATGAACCTGTGGAACACCGTCCATGATCGGTTTATGCAGTCATACACCGATACGGCGGAACGAACAAAGGCCCGGAAGAGTTTGCAAACTCTAACCATGAAGGGCGAAGACATCGACACTTATGTGGCTACGTTTTCCAACCTAGTCCACAAAGCCGGGTATAACCCCGATGAAGCTACCACGCTAGACATGTTCCAGGACGGACTCCCAGACCAGTTAGTAATCAACGCCACACGCTTCCAACATCCGATCACATGGGATGATTGGAAGGCGGCCGCTCGTCTACAGCAGGCTGAATATCTGGTTTTAAAGGACCCGCCTGGGAAAGAACAGATCCCAACGCGGAAAGAAGAGCGGACACAGCCGAGAGCAGTGGGTCCAGGCTCTTAAACAGAACCGAAACCCGAACGCCATGGATGTTGGACGCGCCCGAGCCTCCGTGGCACTTACCGACGGAGAACCGAGCCCAGCTTCAGAAGGAGGGACGATGTTTTAGATGTTGTGCTCAGGGGCACGTGTCGCGTAACTGCCCACAAAGGGAACGCGCGCGGCTACTGCCCTCCTCCTTCGGATCCCCCTCCTTTACCCCGGCTCCAGACGTATCAACTCCCACCATCACTACTGTCGCCGTATCTTCTAATCGCGTACTTTCGAATGAAGAACAGGCGGATGCGCAGATCGCTGCGATGAAAGCGCAGACCCAGGAGGTCAGGGACCTCATGGTGGACAAATTATTCGGGAAGGAGGGTTTTCCCGACGCTTGAACCCGGCGGCCTGGGCTAGAGCGTTAAATCTCAACGTGTACACTAGCAGATATCGATCCATGCGAATCCCAGTTCTGTTTAAATCTGCACACACGACGGCCGTCCGAACGACAAGTCCTAGTGGACTCAGGAGCAACCGACAATTTCATTTGTTCGACGCTGCTCAAACGACTACAAATATCTACCAGAAACGTCACGCATCCCATCCGCATTTGGAACGTGGATGGGACGAACAACCAGGACGGAGAGATCACGCAGTACACCTGATCTCACCGTAAGGACAGGGAAGGAACCAAGACGCTTCGTTTCCTAATCACGAACTTAGGAAGAGACGAAGTGATCCTCGGGTACCCCTGGTTCACGGCCTTCGAGCCGAAGATACGATGGGGAGAAGCGACGTTGAACGAGGAGTTTCAACCGGTCGTTATTTCCAGCCTTCATCTGTCAGACGAAGCCACGCCTATGGAAGCATCCATAAGAGCGTTGGAGACGTATGAACTTGACGAGGAGGCGTGGGAACAACTCGTAGATGACGAGCGAGATCCCTGCATCACATTCTTACGAAAGACAACGACCGCCTTGGAGTTAGCCCAGCGCGAGGCGGCAAAGAGACCCGAACGCACCTTCGAAGAACTGGTACCTGCGGAGTACCGGCGACATCATAAAGTGTTCAGTGAGGAAGCATCCCATCGATTCCCCCCCTCGCGAGTGTGGGACCACGCCATCGACCTTCTCCCAAACGCTCCGCTAGCGTTAGACTGTAAGTGTACCCGCTGGCACCAAACGAAGAGGAGGCGCTCACTACGTTCCTCACTGAACAGCTGGACAAAGGGTATATCAGACCCTCTAAGTCTGCTTACGCATCGCCGTTCTTCTTTATCAAGAAGAAAGATGGGAAGCTGAGACCCGTCCAAGACTATAGGCGGTTGAACGAGATCACCGTCCGAAACCACTACCCCCTTCCCCTAATCCCCGAACTCATCGATCGCATACGAGGAGCCCGATTGTTCTCCAAGCTCGACGTTAGATGGGGCTACAACAATGTACGGGTCAAACTGGGAGATGAACATAAGGCAGCGTTTAAAACGAACCGAGGGCTATTCGAGCCCCTGGTCATGTATTTCGGCCTTTGCAACTCCCCGTCGACCTTCCAAGCGATGATGGATTACATTTTCCGGGACCTTATCCTACTCGGGCTTGTGATCGTCTATATGGATGACATCCTAATCGCCACCGCCCTCGACCACGCCCAACACCGAAACGTGCTGCATGAGGTACTGCGCCTCTGCGAAGAGCACGACCTATACTATCAAACCGGAGAAAGTGCGAGTTCGAAGTAGTTGGAAATCGAATACCTCGGACTCATCATCGGGCACGGGAATGTCCGGATGGATCCCGTTAAGGTACGGGGAGTCCTGGAATGGCCAGCCCCGAAGAACCTCAGGGAAGTGCGCGCCTTTATCGGCTTCTGCAACTTCTACAGGCGGTTCATCCGAGGATTCTCCACCCTTGCCCGCCCGCTGCACGACCTCACAAAGAAAAACACCCCCTGGCATTGGGACCAGGGCCAACAGATGCGTTCGATAATATCAAGCGAAGCATTGGCCGAGAACCTACACTCCTCTTCCCCGACCTCACGAAACCATTCGAGCTCGAAGTAGGACGCGTCCAACGTCGCCCTAGGGGCAGTACTTAATCAATTGGGATCTGATCAACGCATACACCCGGTTGCGTTCCACTCTGAGTCACTAACGGAAGCGGAACGCAACTACGACATCTACGATAGGGAGCTACTAGCCGGTAGTCAAGGCACTACGAGCCTGGCGTACCTACCTAGTCGGCTCCCCTCACAAAATTATCATCCACACCTGACCACGCCAATCTGCAGTATTGGAAAGATCCCCGAAAGATCAGCCGAAGAGTGGCACGCGAGTTTTTGGAGTTATCAGAGTACAACTTCGCACTGAAGCACGTACCTGGTATAAAAAACGGTCGCACGGACGCCCTCTCGCGACGAGCTGACTATGAGCCCAATGAGGAGGACAACAACGATGTAATCGTCCTCCCCGCTGACCGATTCATACGCACGACCCAGATGTCGATGCACGACATGGACATCTGGACGCAGATTAGCTCAAAATATGGACGAGAAAGCCGTCCTCGTGTGGGTCGAACCCCACAACCTGAAAAAGCACCAAGGTCTCTGGTGGAAAGGAGACGCTCTCGTTGTCGTGGGCGACAACGATCTTAAACGGGGGGTAATTACCTTTTTCCACGACACGCCGAGCATGGGCCACCCAGGAATCGCAAACACGCTAGAGTTGGTGCGACGTGACTACTGGTGGCCGAACATGCGAAAGGACGTGGAAGACTATGTCAAGGATGTGCGACGTGCCAAGCCAACAAAATCAACCCCCACCGACAAAAGCCACACCTCTTCCCTATCACCACAGACCCCGATGCCGAACCATTTGAAGTCGTAACGATGGACTTCATCACGAAGCTACCCCCATCGGACGGATACGACTCTATCCTCACCATTACCGACCACGACTGTTCGAAAGCAGCCATCTTCATCCCAGTGTAATGAGACGATTACCTGCGGAAGGAGTGGCATGGCTCTATCTTCGCCACGTCTATCCGCACTACGGCATCCCCCGAAAGATGATCACGGATCGAGACCCGCGCTTCACGTCCGCTTTCATGAAGGACTTGTGTAAAACGCTGGGGATCCGTCAGAACATCTCCTCCGCATACCATCCGCAGACGGATGGGCAGTCGGAACGGACCAACCAGTGGTTGGAACAGTATCTTCGCCACTGGAGCAACGTGCAACAAGATAACTGGGCGGAGGCACTCCCAGTGGCACAATTCGCGCACAACTCGTGGCCCAACGCCACAACCAAGCATTCCCCATTCTCGTTGATCATGGGGTGGGAACCACGTACCACGTGGACATCAAAACCCACGTCAACTCCGTCCGTGGATCAACGATTAGAAGAGATGGGCGACAGACGCCAGCACGCGCAAGACTGTATCAAGCACGCGCAAGAGCTTATGGCGAAAAGGGGGAAGACGCGCTTCATACCTTACCTGGAAGGCGCTCAAGTATGGTTGGAGGGGACGAACCTCCGGACCTTCTACCCCACCGCAAAGCTCGCTCCAAAACACCACGGACCATTCCGAATCAAGAAAGTCTTATCGGCGGTCTCCTACGAACTAGATCTTCCGAAGACGTGGAAGATACATCCCGTGTTCCACGCGAACCTCCTTACGCCATATAAGGAGACGGAACTCCACGGAGCTAACTTCACGCGACCCCCACCTGACCTTATCGAAGGAGAAGAAGAGTTTGAAGTGGAGCGCGTGTTACAATCTCGCCTTCATGGCCGAGGGCGCAAACTTCAATTCCTGATCCAGTGGAAGGGATTTCCCATGAGTGACAGCTCGTGGGAGCCACTTGATAACGTCCGCCACGCACCTGACTTAATCGCCGAATTCTATCGGCAGAACCCTACCGCTGAAGGGGCTGGACGAAAGATATAAAAAGACGCACCCCCTTTGCCAACTCTTGTCACCTATGATCATCCCTGGAAATCTTATGTCTGACACACCCGTCATCACCACTGTACCCGTTCGCCCCCCCTCTCAAATCATTCTTGAGAACTTGACTGTCCCGTCCCAAGAGGCCGGGATTCCGGACGTGAACCCTGACACCGCCTACACCCCATACTCCCGCATCGTTACGCCTTCCCCACTACCTGAATTCACGCTCAGCCCTGAGACCTCGTTACCCACTATTGCCGAACCGCCCGAGTCGTCGGGATCCTCGGGGTCGACGTCGCCACCTCCACTCGTCTCACAGCCGACACTTAGTACCTTACACCAACCCTCACTCCCGCTTCCTCCATTCCCACCTGGGATCGACCACGTGTTCACTCCCATTGCCACTGTTGAGCTTGCCGTCCCTGACCCACGCTACGCCCTCCTCGATGATGAAGATTCGGACACATCGGGAGAGCCGGGCATCCCCTATTTCCCTAACGACCCCACCTCCCCGCGCTTCTACCCGCTCATGATTGGTGAGCCGGGGAAGAAAGAAGTGGCGCGGTATATCTATTACCGCAAAGACTACCAGGAGGTGGTAGGGACGATGGGGAAAGGAGAGCCATGCTACGTCACGTCCATTTACCTACGCACCACCACGGCTAACCAGTTACCCCAACACGTGACGGACCAGCAGATAGACCTCTTCCACCCCCACGACCCTCGCCGACTCGTCATTGACGAAGTCATCTCCTCTCTCCATTATCCCGCCCTCCACGCAGACGTCGCCCGCCTACGCACGTGCCTGGAAGCCCGAGACGCGCTCAAGGTGCGACGGGACGACCTCCGCAGGCTGGAGGCAGAGGCCATCAAGGACCAGTTCCACCTGGACATGAATATGTCCAGTGTAAGAAAGCGGTTGCAGTACGCCCGCATCATTCCCCTTATCAGCGATCGATACGTCAAGCTCATGACCAAACCTACTCGACCCCGCCACTCCTCGTTGCCGCTGCCCTTGCGCACGGATGGACCTGGCGAGATGCCGTTGCCCCCACGGGAGGGAGGACCCTGCGAGATGCCGCGCCTTCAAGGGGAAGGCAGCACGCGTCGTTGCAGGTGTTACGAGTGTAGGTCCAAGGACCACCTCGTACGAGACTGCCCCAAGCGAGGACGGCGGGACGCGTGTCAGTGGTGCGGCAGCCTCGCCCACCGCGTAGACGTTTGCCTTATCAGGCGAATGTCCCCGATGTCCGCCCGGTACGAGAACCCCACGCCGCGTACTCGCTGGTGTGGAAAGTGTCTCGACTGGAAGGCCACTCATGACGAGATCGATTGCCCTCAGTACGAGGGGTGCCGGAAGTGTGGTCGCAGAGGGCGCCACATGTTTTTACGTTCTCATACCTGTCCCTGCTCCCCTTCTCCCGACCCGGCTACTGTTATCCCCGAAGAGGACTGCTACTATACCAGCGACTAGTCGAAGTCGTGGCGACTTCGAGTCTGAAGGGGGGGTAATGTTACGATTGTTCCCTTTACCTATGTCTATTCCTTTTCATCTCGTGACTCGCGTTCTGTGTCGACTTTCCCTTGTACTTTTACGATACGATCCGCTTCGGTCCGCGCCTCGGCCCTTATCTCGCGCCTAGCGCATGACCGTTACGACGCCCCGTGGCGCGACTTCCAGAACCCGCTGACGACTTCTGATCCACGCGTCGTCCCACGGGATTCCCTTGTTCTCCTTTCATACTATCCCTTTGTTAGCTCTCTAGGACCCGGATCCTAGGATCGCGCCATATGTTTGTCTCTGACAAACACCGTGTACCAGTATATAAGTCCCACGCTACCTAGCTTGTACGGTAGACTTGACTTCTTGTGTAATACCACACCGCTGTCCATTCTCACGATCCGACCCCTTTGAGTCGCACTTTCGCTTGACTCCTCTGTTTTGCTCGCCGCTGCGCTTGAGCCCGTCTTTGCTATTACCCTTGTGTCCACGGAGACCGAGTGGTACTTGTTCATCATCGAACTAAGTCGTAACTGACTTACTCCCGTCCCGTTACCGTCCGTGACTTGATCGAAGTACACGTCGTACTTAACGCCCCTGTGGTGGCGTTACACACGCGCAAGAGCTTATGGCAAAGAGGGGCAAGACGCGCTTCATACCCTACCTGGAAGGCGCTCAAGTATGGTTGGAGGGGACGAACCTCCGGACCTTCTACCCCACCGCAAAGCTCGCACCAAAACGCCACGGACCGTTCCGAATCAAGAAGGTCTTATCGGCGGTCTCCTACGAACTAGATCTTCCGAAGATGTGGAAGATACATCCCGTGTTCCACGCGAACCTCCTTACGCCATATAAGGAGACGGAACTCCATGGAGCTAACTTCACGCGACCCCCACCTGACCTTATCGAAGGAGAAGAAGAGTTCGAAGTAGAGCGCGTGTTACAATCTCGCCTTCATGGCCGAGGGCGCAAACTTCAATTCCTGATCCAGTGGAAGGGATTTCCCATGAGTGACAGCTCGTGGGAACCACTTGATAACGTCCGCCACGCACCTGACTTAATCGCCGAATTCTACCGGCAAAATCCTACCGCCGAAGGGGCTGGACGAAAGATATAAAAGACGCATCCCCTTCGCCCACTCTCGTCACCTATGATCATCCCTGGAAACC
Source organism: Lactarius sanguifluus (assembly GCA_021527775.1). Lineage (NCBI taxonomy): Eukaryota > Fungi > Basidiomycota > Agaricomycetes > Russulales > Russulaceae > Lactarius > Lactarius sanguifluus. The sequence continues at coordinate 7,449 of JAKEYF010000284.1, forward strand.
TCATGTCTGATACACCCGTCATCACCACCGTGCCCGTTCGCCCCCCTTCCCAAATCATTCTCGACAACTTGACTGTCCCGTCCCAAGAGGCTGGAATTCCCGACATGAACCCTGACACCGCCTACACCCCATACTCTCGAATCACTACTCCTCCCCCGTTGCCCGAGTTTACGCTCGACCCCGAGACCTCGCTACCCACTATTGATGAACCACCCGCGTCGTCGGGATCCTCTGGGTCGACGTCTCCGCCTCCACTTGTCTCGCAACCGACACTCAGCACCTTGCACCAATCCTCACTCCCACTTCCTCCATTCCCACCTGGTATAGACCACGTGTTCACCCCTCGCCCCACGGTAGAGCTCACCGTCCCTGACCGCCGCTACGCCCTCCTCGACGATGAGGATGAGGACAAGTCAGGGGAACCGGGCATCCCGTACTTCCTCAACGACCCTACCTCCCCACGCTTCCACCCGCTCATGATTGGAGAGCCGGGCAAGAAGGAGGTGGCGCGGTACATCTACTACCGCAAGGATTATCAGGAGGTCGTAGGCACCATGGGCAAGGGGGAACCTTGCTACATCACATCTGTCTACCTGCGCACCGTCCAAGCTAACCAACTCCCACAACACGTCACGGACCAGCAGGTGGACCTCTTCCACCCTCATGACCCTTGCCGCATCGTAATCGATGAGGTGATTTCTTCACTCCACTACCCCGCACTCCACGCAGATGTCTCCCGCCTGCGCACCTGCCTCAAATAGTCTTTGAAAGTCCAGTTGCAGCAACTGAAAAAGACTGCAACTCAACTGAACTGCAACTGGAAAAAACCGGACTTTTGGTTGCAGTTGTACCTAATCCTAGAATGTATCAGTTGCAGTTGCCCGAAATGGCAGCTGACCTCTAACCGGTTGCAACCGGTTGCAACCGATTTCTTAGTCAGCAGGTGATTGGGCTGAATTTCTGATCAAAACGAGCCTAAGATCACCCAAATCGGCCAAAAACTGAGCAAGTTATGATCAAAACAATCATTTTACTCATAACTTTTGCTTTTTTTGGCTGTTTTACCTAATTATTTTTTCATTATAAGGCAGTTGCACTTAGAAATTTATTATAAGTACCTATTAACACTAATTATAAGTGGTTTTGACTCAGTTTAGACCAGTTTCAGATAGATTAAATAACATTCAGTTGGGTCCAGTTGCAACTGGTGCAACTGGTTTTTTTGCAGTTTTTTGCAGTTGCAGTTGAGGTTGCAACAAATTTCATTTTTTGGCAACCAGTTGCAGTTGCAGTTGGACCAAATATGGTCAAAAAACCGGACCCAACTGGACTTTCAAACGCTAGCCTCGAAGCGCAAGACGCGCTTAAGGTGCGCCGGGACGACCTTCGCAGATTGGAGGCCGAGGTGACAAAGGACCAGTTCCACCTCGACATGAACATGTCGAGTGTACGGAAGAGGTTGCAGTACGCCCGAATCATCCCACTCATCAGCGACCGATACGTAGAGCTGATGATGAAACCCACTCACCCCCGCCACTCGTCTGAGCTCCGCGCCATCGGCGCGGACGAGATGCCCCTACCACCGCGTGCGGGAGGACCTAGCGAGATGCCGCGCCTTCAAGGGGAAGGCAGCACGCGTCGCCGCAGGTGTTACGAGTGTCGGTCCAAGGACCACCTCGTTAGAGATTGCCCCGAGCGAGGACGGCGAGACGCGTGCCAATGGTGTGGCAGCCTCGCTCATCGCGTGGACGTCTGCCTCATAAGGCGACTATCCCCGATGTCGGCTCGGTATGAGAATCCCACGCCGCGCACCCGCTGGTGTGGGAAGTGTCTCGATTGGAAGGCAACCCACGATGAGATCGACTGCCCCCAGTATGAGGGGTGCCGTAAGTGTGGCCGTAGGGGGCGTCACATGTTCTTACGCACTCACACCTGTCCCCGTTCCCCCTCTCCTGACCCTGCTACCGTTATTCCCGAAGAGGACTGTTACTATACCAGTGACTAGTCGAAGCCGTGGCGACTTCGAGTCTGACGGGGGGGTAATGTTACGATTTTCCCCTCTTCGCTTCCGTTATTCTCATCTCGTGACCCATATTCCGTGCCGACTTTCCATTGTACTTTTACGATACGATCCGCTTCGATTCGGACCCTGGCTCTTATCTCGCGCCTAGCGCATGACCGTTACGACGCCCTGTGGCGCAGTTTCCAGAACCCGCTGACGATTTCTGATCCACGCGTCGTCCCGCGGGATTCCTTTGTTCTCTTTTCATACTTTCCCTTTGTTAGCTCTCTAGGACCCGGATCCTAGGATCGCGCCATATGTTTGTCCCTGACAAACATCGTGTACTAGTATATAAGTCCCACGCTACCTAACTTGTACGGTAGACTTGACTTCTTGTGTAATACCACACCGCTGTCCATTCTCACGAAACGATCCCTTGAGTTGCACTTTCGCTTGACTCCCCGTCTTCGCTCGCCGCTGCGCTTGAGCTTGCCCTTGCTATTACCCTTGTGTCCACGGAGGCCAAGTGGTACTTGTTCACCATTGAACTAAGTCATAACTGACTTACTCCCGTCCCGTTACCGTCCGTGACTTAACCGAAGTACACGTCGTACTTAACGCCCCTGTGGTGGCGTTACACCCCGCCCCTGCCCGCGCACGCAACAGGAGGGACGGCGCGCCCACCCCGGTCCCCTCAGCGTGGGCGACGCCAGTCCAGCCCCACGCATCCCGGCCCTGCCCACGCACGCCAGAGGAGGGATGGCGCGTCCACCCCAGTCCCGCACGGACGACGCCAGCCCAGCCCCTTGCCCCGCCCCGCCCCTGCCCGCGCACGTAAGATGACGGACGGCACGCTCCGGTCCCCTCTGTGCGGGCAAGCCCAGACCCCGCCCCGCCCTCCCCTTGCATGCCGGGCATGCAGAAGGCTTCGCGCCCACCACCAGTCCCCTCTTCTGCGTGGGCTAAGCTATCGGCCTTGGGAATATGCGCCCCGCCACTCCTGCGCATGCCTGGAGGAGGGTCGGTGCGCCCAGCCTCACCCTCCATGCGGGTACGCTACCCCAACCCCCCTGTTTACGTGCCCCGCCGCTCCCGCGCATTCCCGGTGACGCAGGAGGGCCGGTGTGCCCACCCCAAACGCGGTCCAGCCCCCCGGTTTACGCGCCGCGCCAGGGGGGAGATGCACGCAAGGGGGAGGGCTGGGGATACACGGAATGGGGGGAGGTGCAAACCGAGTGCGGACAGCGAACGGAGGGGTGTCGCACCTCCCCCGCGGGCGCGCAATGGGTGTGCGGGCGCGCATCCTGGGTGGGTGAGGCTGCGCGCGAACGGAAGGGTGGGCGCATCAGAGCGGGAGTGCGAAAAGGAGGTGACGGCGCACCCTCGGGTGTATGCAGAAGGGAGGGTGTGAATGGGGCGAGGCGAAACCCGGGGGGCTGCACGCGGATGGCGGGCACCCTTTCCGCATCCCCGCGCCTGTAAATCGACTTAGAAAAATCCATGTACAGTAGTTAGCTAATCAAAATAAACATAAGTTAACTGAAAAACAAATGTTTACTATGCTGACTAAATGAAAGTCCTTCCATCTGAGTTTAAACACTAATCGAAAGTGACGGTCTCGTTTTGGAATGCAACAACGTGACTTTCTTGGCACCTTCCTTTTATGGGACGTAACACTTTGCGGAATAGTGGCAACTGCATCTGTGAGTCTGTGACTACAAAGCTGTATGAGCACTCGTTGGGAGAATGATTTAATCACCGGTCAATAGGAATGTATGGTGCTTAGAGATGTCAACGAGTGACACTCGCGAGTATGAGTACTCGTCAGAATTTTCCGAAGAGGTACTCGTACTCGACTCGTACTCATCGGTGCGAGTACTCGTGGGCACGAGTACTCGCCGATTTCTCAGGGCCGATACTCGTACTCGCCGCGCGAGTACCCATCCAAGCCGCGAGTACTCGCGAGTGCGAGTACCCGTACTCATTTCTATCGCACGAGTACTCGTCTGAAACGAGTACTCTATTCTTCCAGACTGTAATATAGACAGGCTAGCTACAAACATGTACAGTAAATCCTAGATATAAAGCCTCATGCCCGCCGCACTGTTGCTGCCCCCTGCCGCCATCGCGTGCTAGCGTCGACACGTTGTTTCCGTGTCACTGCCGCTGCTGTGGTTGTCGTCAGTGTCGTCGTGGACCAGTGTCGTAGGCCGTCGCCGTCGTGAACAGGTGTTGGCTTCGTCTTCATCATCGTCGTATCGTCGGTGTTGTGTTCGACCCGCCTTGCTGTCGCCGTAGTAGTATCGTCGTGGTCGACCCATCGTCGATGGGGCACCGGCCAGGGTTTGTTGTCGTTGTGAGGCTGGCCACTCGCTGGTTGTTTGCTACCAGTGCCGTCATCGCTGCCCAGGCGAATGTCGTGGTCGTGGTCGTGGTCGTGGTCGTGGGATGGTTATGGTAAGCAACGCACATGGTAAGCAACTCACCAGTAAGAGCCGTGAAGGACGCCGAGCTTCCCACGCCCGGTGATTGCCAGTTTCGCTAGCTACATGCGGACCGGCCCGCAGGCTGGGCCAAGCCACGTGCACTTGCGCCAATACCACCACCAGCAACAGCAAGACGGCGGCAACAGCGACGACGATGCGATGACGACGACGGAGCGATGCCCGTCGACCACGGCAACGGGTACCCATCGACCACGACCATGGGGTGGTGCCAACAACAGCAAGACGGCAGCGGCAAGCCTTGGACGACGCGACCACGACCACGACCACGACAGAGCGATGCCCGTTGACTACGACAACGGACACAGATCACATGGCAATGGGGTGATGTCGACCGATAACAACAACAACCGGGCGACCGCGATGACAACTCGGATAGCGAGCCATGTGGCTTTTTGCTAGTAGTTTACTATAGATAGTACATTGTAACTTAAGACAATAAAGTGCTGTATGAAAACTGTAAAACCAAGGCTGGGACTAGGTATTACCACGAGTACTCGTGAGTACTCGCGCTCGGAAAAGGGTGAACTCGTACTCGTGCGAGTATTCAGGCACGAGTACTCGCGGGTGCAAGTACTCGTCACGTGACGAGTCAAACTCGCAAGTCACTCGTTTTGGCAACACTCGTTGACATCTCTGATGGTGCTATGAGTCTCCAAAGCTACTTCGACTCGGTGTACTGAGATTGCTGTGTTTTGTAGGTTCGCTGTATATATATCGAAACTACTTCATGCATCCCCGGATTCCACACTGGCAGACCTTCGGTCATCAGTTTTGTCTATCCTGTCTGAACCCCCTTATTGTCGCACCAATCCTGTTTTCCTTAACATGACTGACTGGAAAAGTCCCACAGTTGCCACTGCGGACTATTGTCCGTCACTTGCGCTTCCGATGTTTCTAACCTTACATTTACCTTAGTCGCACTTCTCAAGCTTTGCCACGTCATGGCGGGAATTCTCATGTGAGCACTGCTGTTTTAAAATCAAAAGCATTAAATTTCTTCTCATGTAAGCTGGGAGTTTGTCGTGTACATCGGATTTGAATATTCTTTCTTCGCTGGGAAACGACAGTTTTGCTCGTCATTCTTGCATCTGTAATTGCAGTAGGTGTTCAGAGCTGTTCGGAGCCGTTCAAGGACACTCTGAACAGCTCTGAACGCTCCGAACACCTAATTGCATTTACAGATGCTTGGTACGTTGCGAATAACCCAGAGAGGAATGCGGGATGATCAACTCAAGCTGGTACATACAGCTTTACTTGGGGGCTCGGTGGTTCCCTATGTTCGCCATTATTGTTATACTCGTGGGATTCGACTCCGCAAACCGGATCAACTGCCAGGTGCCTTGGCTTCTCACCCTGTTGAGTCAGATGACTGAAATTCTACCTAGGCATATGTCATCTCTATCTTCGTGAGATTATGGACCACTTCCTCGACTACGTGCTCATAGTTGGGGCTGCGTAGTTATTTTCTTATCTCTCTGCAATTTCTGCCTCGGCCCTGATCGGGCTGCGTATGTGAGTAGAGACTCGGTTCTCTAACCCCTCTCAGGCTCTGCACCTCACTAACAAGGCACTCTCAGTGCAGCGATATGGGGACTAAACAAGATCGTCGTATCAATCGCTTTTATTGCGTGGCTTGTCCAAACTGGTTTCCTGATTCATGGTGTGTTCATTCCTTCGAGTTAGCTTTCCAGATATTTCGAACAGGTGACCGGTGACCCGGGATCAGGTGTAGCCGTTCTTCGCGCAACTTGGAGCGGAGGCATTTGCACAATCACGAATCCATCTAAAACCAGAAACAACATTCTTGTCGCTTTAGTCACTGACTTGGTGCTTCTTGTACTCATGTTCACCGGGCTCTTGCGCTGGCAAAATTCCCGTCAAAGAGGCAGCGTCTGGTGGCTCCTGTACACCCAGGTTAACATTTTTCTTATCTCGCATACTATAGCATGCACTGCGATGATCTTCTAGGCTGACCATGACAACAGGGCTTGGCGTGGATGATAATCGTTGTCGTAGCAGAGGCACTTATCACAGTAAGTTGTCTTCAAAATGAATATAATCCAGATGATTGATACGAGTTCCCCAGGTTTTCATTCTGTTGAATCTGAATGGTGTGTATTTCTTTCATGCGACGAGATTCGGTATTCACCAAAGGACCGTTTTCACAGATGCCATGAACCTCGTACGTTATCTGGAAAATATTTCAGACAAAGAGCTGACGGACCCGAGATGATAGATGTTTCAAGTCCCTGCACGTTAGGTGTCCCTTCGCGAGAGAACTATGCGAGTTTGCTGATTTATTTTCCTTTCTTCAGTGCTCACTCTGACAATCTGTGCTTCACGCATGTACCGTGGACTGGCGGACTATTTCCTCCACAATGAAGCCAATGTACATATCGGTGCAAGGCTGAGCAAGCCTAGGTTCTTAGCACCCCGCTCAGGCCAAAGTTCCGTTGCACTGGGGATAAGTGGTACACTAGATGGCCATATTTTCGTAACGGAACATCTGGCACCCCCAAGACACCATTTCGGACTAGGAGAAAATAACGACGTGTGGTGAAAATAGAGTTGTGTTCGTGGGACTAAGGCAATCTATAGTTGCACACGATACTCAGGCTCGGAAAATAGGATCTATTCTCTTTCTATTTACTTTTGTAGGACTCGGAAAAGCCACTCAACCTCAAATTGGATAGGTGTGAACGCGAGAGCACGAACAATGAGGCTCTTGGCCTTGAGGTCAGAACAATCTTTGAGCCTGGTGGTTCGTTTGCCGTTTGTACTACATATTCGCCGACCTCGCTTCCAACAACTTGCTCCTTCACCTTAGTGAAAGGGACCAACGCACACACGAACAACGCCACGCCACCGTCAATGGCCACCGTCACTATTTCGCTTTAACGATTTACCATTCAAAATGTAGATAAGTAACTACAAAACGCAAGAGACACAACCTCGTTCCTGCGTCAATCCGAGTCCTGAGTACATCTCACCATTCTGGATCTGCGCCTTCTCCAAGCGGAACCGCAAATCACCCCACTGTTGTTTAATGAGTTAGGTGAAATCCTATAGGACCAACTATATATGACGTGTGACATTGCAAAATTGGGAGTGTCCGAGCCGAGGGGACTCGCGCTCCGGAAGGGGAATTTCAGCAGGACCAAGCTATATCAGTCGAAGAGGTGCAATTCGTAGCCCAACATTAGACGTCATAGAGGGTGATGGGTAATAGAAGATATCGCTGTTTGGTCGCGTAGTAGTAGTACGTGCCATATAAGGACAGGTGTGTGCTTACCAGACACGAAGTGCGATGCCTTGTGCGACGCTATCGGAACGGGCACGGAACGCGATGAGGCGGACCCATTGAAACGGAACAAATAACATATGGGCGAGAACAAAGGGAGCCGTGGGCAAGGGATGGAAGATCAGGGGAAAAAAAACACGTATGAGACTAGGTTCACGTGCACGGTTTGGGAAAAGAGTGGCAGGGCGATGGTGATTGCAAGGCATGCGCTGGGTAGAAAAAGGAGCAGATAGTGATGACCATGTGAACAAATGTCGATACGAGGGACAGACGGCAAGGGTGATGCACAGAGCCACGTCGGCAATCGGGCTGCCTAGTAGCGGGGGAGAGGGACGGCGACGACAGAACCATCAGAACGTGAGCCAGAGGGAGCGAGGGATTAAAAGATTTGCACAAGATTGAGACAGGGAGACGGCGAGAACGGGCGAGTTAGGACGGGAGGTGGAGGAATCTGCGCGACAAATGGAGCCGAAGGCAGGGGAACTGTGATCCGGCTGTGGCCTTACACTAGCGGAGAAGATCAAAATATACTTGTAGTACGCTCATCCAGGTGCGTTTAATTAATTTCGACGAGAGCGTAAGAGGAGGATAGATACAAGCTGGAAGGGAATATGGACCGCCTCTTGGTTTGGTTGGAATGGGAGAAGAACTGCTTCAACGAGATGGGCGATGGATTGGTCGAGGTCACCTTACTGTACCGATCCAACAATCCGAAGCGATTATTTCGCACACTGCCACGGAGGAGAGTTAAGCGATGAGGATGAGTCACTCATCTGATCAAGCTGACGATGTGAGAAGACGGTGGTATTCGAAAACCTTTTGGGGAAGGGTGGCTAACGTGCGAAATAGCTTTCAAGGGGTGGAGGACACTAGTGGTGGGAAGGCCGCCCATCAGACGCATGATTGGGAATTTTGGGGGTAGCGCTAGATCAGAGCCGGAAATCAGCAGATTATGAGATGACGAGAAAATGGACACGGGAAACGAACGAAGTCCGCGGAGCGGTGAGATATTTCGAGCAGAAGTCCTATCATACTAACCAGGCTTCAATGATTACCCTGTGAGCACACGTACTTTTATGCATCGTGGCAATATCTAGAGTAATCTGCTTCTTTCCTTGCATGCCCCTGCAGCATGTTATTAGCCGGTCTAAGGTGGAGTGAGGAACGAGTGAAGGCGTAGAGCACAGTCTTTGCACGAGCAGACAGGGCGGCACGTGCTCATTCCTTTCCTCCGTGCTGTCCACCCATATCTTCAGCCGGTTCAAAGAACCGTGTCTTTTTATTTTCGCCCACCCGCCACTCCCTTTTTTCAAAACGCCGAAGGGTCGATGAAACGGCTTTTGTGCCCCTCGCTCGTCAGCACGCCTCGGGTCGGTTTTCCCACCCGCCCGGTCGCGATCTCGCCTCGGACACAAAATGCAGTTTTTTCGATCGAGAAGCACTTCGTGCTTCCGCCCAGTCTCTACTAGCCCGCCACGTATCTACCTAATCACCTGCTCGCATGTACATACCCCGCTTTCCCGTTGTCTCCCAAGTAAACCCCATCGGTCGTTAAATACCACCTTTTTCTCTCCTGCCCTATCTCTCCCCGTGCCTGCGCGCCGGTTCCCTTCACCACCCGCGCCACGCCTTCTTCAACCGGCGCCACACGGGCATGCTCTCGCAGAAAGCCAAGGTAAGCGACTCGCAAAGATACTTGGATTACAAATAGTAGAGCGAAAGTGGCCACCTTAAGGAAATTCTCACTACAATCCAAAATGACAAGATAACAGATTTCTCAGAAGCATAGTGGGACGGGGGAGGGCGTGTGTGAGGGAAAGGGGAAACAGGAGCGAAGTTACGAAGGAGGATTGCGAGATAGCGAGCGAACCATCGTATTTCGAACCGAAAGCGAATGGGATCGGGCCTCGATCAGGAACCGACAGAGGCGGCTGTAGGATGAGAGCGGTGTTTGGACCCATTGATAGCAGTCTTGGGAGCCTATCATTGATCGAACCTGACTCGCGCTGGCATCAAGGGAGAAGGCGGTGTATGTGACGCGCAGATCTATTCAGCAAGAAGAGTTTATGCGCAGGGATAAACGCGGTACCTAGGATCGTAACGAGATGGAGATGGGGGAAAGGAATGGGAACGGAACGCGACGGCGAAGAGACAAAACAGGAGGTAGAAAAGAGGGAAGCAAAGAAAGCGTTGCGAGTGAGGCCTAGCGAGGTACGGGGGACCAGGCAGGCAAAGACAAACACACTAGAATAGAAAAAAAGAAACATACAGGAGAATAGATCGCGGCTTCGCCCCAGTCAAAGTGCGGTGTGGTGATGGCGATGGCACGATGGAGTGCCGGGGGACTGGATGACGATGACCTGAACAAAGGTGGCGCAAGGCGGACATGAAAGGGGCATAGATGTATGTATGGGGGATAAACGAGGGGTTAGAAAGGTTGACATGAGGCGAATGGACATACTAGTGTAAGCAGCGAATCCTGGAGCGTGACAGGTTTGAGATGACTAGGCCATTGCACTGAAAGGAACGAAGAGGCCCCCGAAACATGACCATGTGGCAGTTGATGAAGATGTTGAGATCGTGATCAAGAGCGCCCGATCTCCTCCGTCGATGACTCCACGTTGAATCGATACTGTGACCCACTCACCTCCAAATTTTTCGCAAAAACACTCTCTCAATAACACTACTATACAGTCAAGTCAATACAACCGGATAAAGAGACTGCAGTAGAATTAAGTTGGAGGACTCCCGTTGCGGCGCGTGATTATTGACCCGAGCATACATACGGTATAAGTTGCAAGATTAGTTGTACCGTACAGTACTCTGGCGGAGTTGTAAATCAACTGTATACGATAGATAATCAAGTGCACCCTTCTCCTTCTCCTCAGAATCTCCTGGCGCATCATGCTTGGCATCATGTGGCAAAGATGTAATGAAGTTTTTGAGAGGGGGGTCTAGATCCTCAATCATGAATCATGATATGCGCAGCTGTAAATCCTGTGATTACTCTTGTCCATCCCGTCTGAACCCTCGTATTGTCGCACCGATCCTCAGGCTGTTTCCACCCCAACATGACTGACTGGAAAAGTCCCGCTGTCATCACTGCAGAATATTGTCCGTCACTTCAACTCACTTGCGCTTCCGGCATTTCTGACTATTCACATTTGTGTTACAGTCGCGCTCGTCAAGCTTTGCCATGTCATGGCAGGAATTATCATGTGAGCATTGTCGTTCTCGGCTCGTCTAATTACTAAGTTTCTTCTCACCAAGCTGGGAGCTTGTCGTGAACATTGGATTCGAGTATTCTGTCTTCACTAGGAAGCGAAACTTTCGCTCGTCATTTTTGGTACGTTCCGTGCTGCCCAGACAGGAATGCGGGATGACCAATTCAAGCTGGTACTTACAGCTTTACTTGGGGGCTCGGTGGTTCCCTCTGTTCGCCGTTATCAGTACACTCGTGGGATGCAACTCGGGAAACCGGATCAACTGCCAGGTACCTTGGCCTCTCGCCCTGTTGAGTCACATGACGACGAGACTGAACTGCTGCCCAGGCCAACATTACCCTTACCTTCGTGAGACTATGGACCATTTCCTCGACTACATACTATTTATTATGATACTAATAGGTGGCCATGTAGTTATTTTCATATCTCTCGATGATTTGTGCCTCGGCACTGATCGTGCTGCGCATGTGAGTCACGGTACTAGACACTCAGTTCTCTAGCTCCTCTCAGGATCTGTACCTCACTGACAAGACACTCTCAGTGCGGCGATATGGGGGCTAAACAAGATAACTATATCAATCGCTTCCGCTACGTGGCTCGTCAATACTGGCTTCCTGATTCATGGTGTGTTCATTCCTTCGAGTTGGCTCTCCGGAGGCTCAAACAAAGATGTCACCCGGGCTCAGGTACAGTCGTTATTCGCGCGACTTGGAGCGGAGGCATTTGCAAAATTACGAATCCATCTGAAACCAAAATCAACATTCTTGTCTCTTTCGCCACTGACTTGGTGCTTCTTGCACTCATGCTCACCGGGCTCTTGCGCTGGGAAACTGCCCACCAGAGAGGTGGCATCTGGTGGCTCCTATTCACCCAAGTTAATATTTTCTCATCTTACATACTACTACGGCATGCATTGCGGTGACCATCTAGGCTGACCACGATAACAGGGCTTGGCGTGGATGATAGTTGTCGTTGTAGCCCAGGCAGTTATCACAGTACGTTTTCCTGAAAAATGATTGGTATGATCTCGATGACCGATACGAGCTCCCCAGGTTTTCGTTCTGTTGAACCTGAATGGTGCGCATTTCCTCCACATGATGATATTCGATATTCACCAAAGAGTATCCTCACAGAACCCATGAGCCTCGTATGTCGTGCATAAAATATTCTAGACAAAGGGCTGACGGACCCGATATCATAGATGCTTCAACTCCCTGCACGTTAGGTGTCTCGTCCCAAGAGAATTATGCGAGTTCGCTCATTGTTTTTTTTATTACTTTCTTCAGTCCTCAGTATGACAATCTGTGCTTCGCGCCTGTACCATGGGCTGGCGGACTATGTAATCCACGATGAAGCCAACGTACATATGAGTGGAAGGCGGAGCGAGCCACCGATCAGGTTCTTAGCACCCCGCTCAGACCAAAGTTCTCTCGCACCGGGGACAAGCGGTATTCCGGATGGCCATATTTTCGGAATGGATCCTCTAGCACCACCAAAACATCATTTCCGACCAGGAGAAAATGACGAAGTGTGGCAAAATCGAGTTGTGTATGGGAAACTAAAGCAATCTATTATTTATCCTTGCACACAATACCCGTAAAATGGGATGTATTTCCCTTGGTATTTCCTTCCGATTTACATTTGTAGGACTTGGAAAGCCCCTCAACCTCAAAGGGGATAGCTGTAGATGCCAGATGCATGTAGTATTTGTGTTCTAATGTATCCCGTACTCGAATACATACTAGTACATATTTATGAGTTCAAGTTCGAGAGCACGAACTGTAACTGTGAGGCTCTCGGCCTGCGGTCACAACAACTTTAGAGCTTAGCGGACCATTTACAGTGATTCGGACTACGTATCCCGCCCCAGACTTGAAGAGAATTGTTCTTTACCTTCAAGTAAATGTAAGGGACCCTTCCAGGCTACGCAAGCATGAACAATACTACCGCCCCGGTCTTTGCGAGTCGCAGTTTTGCTTCTACAAGGGGAGGGTCCGTGCAGCGCTGGACGGTGAGCGGGGTGAATGAGGGTGAGGCGCGGCACGAATGGTTAGTCAGCGTCGGCCCGGAGGTGGGTTTTATTCGGATACGAGGTCTCGGGGGCATGTACAAGCGTTGTGAGTAAGGTGGAGCCCATGCTCAGGTGATATGAAAGGAAAACAGGGCAAAGAGAGCGGGCGAAAGTGCGATGCGCTTCTCGGTCGAGAATGAGGGTCTTTGCTGCCGAGGCGAAGTCGCGACGGGCGGGTGACCCTCCAGGAGCGATCTGATGTGCGTCGACGGCTGCAGCGACCCTCATCAGCGATCCATGGCAGAAGGCGTGGCGGGGGGGAAATTAAATGACCCGGTTTTTCAGACTGGTTGAAAAGGAGGGCAGGCAGGTAGCGACACGCAAGAAAGGAATGAGCATGTGCCGCTTGCCTGCTACAATGCTCTAAGGCACCGCTCGTGCCTCGCTTCGCCTCAGACCCGCGAAATTCTGCGTTGACGGGCCGATTTGGATAAATACCCTTATGTGCAAATATGCAGAAGACATGACCTTGTTCCTGCGCCGCGTCGATCCGAGTCCTCAGCATCGTCTCTCTCCATCTACATCTGTGCCCTCGCCTAGAGAGTCAACCGACCACCCTGGCTGTTGCTAAATGAGTCATGCGAAATCCTATTAGACCAACTATATATGGCGTGTGATACCGGAACTTGAAAGACTGGGAGAGTTCAATTCGAGGCGACCCACAATATGAGCTGGACCAAGCCCTTCAAGCAGACAATAGCCCAACCCTGTGCGTCAAATCGGGGGGTAGGAACTAGAAGAAATCGATGTATGGTCACGTACCAGTGGTACGTGCTAAGGGCAGGTTAGGCTTATCACACCTACAAGCGTCCAAAAGTTTGTTTTCGATTTGTTGGTGCGTTCGCCCGAAGCTCCTCCAGTGGGGCCATCGTTATCTCCGGGAGGAAGCGGGTACCTAGTTCTGAATGGCAAGTATAAATAAGTAGAAGGGGGGAGGAGATGGGAAAGACGGAGAGCATGCGTGGCATAAGTAAGTGAAGGAAAAGAAGGGTGACACTATCGCAACGGGCACAGAACGCGACGATGAGGAAGCAGACCCAGGAAAACGAAACAAATAACATATGAGCGAGAACAAGGGAGACGTAAGCGAGGGGTTGAAGATCTGGAAAAAGAAACATGCATGAGACCAGGATCGTGCACACGCCCCGAAAAAGAGCGGCAGGGTGATTAGCGATTGCATGGCGTGGTACACTGGATGTACAAGAGGAGCAGATAACGAGGACAGTGCGAAAAAACGTCGACAAGAGGGACAGATGGCAGGGTGATGCAGACAGGGTTACGTCGGCAAGCTAGCCGCTTAGTGGCGAGGGCGAGGGACGACGACGATCGTTATAACGCGAGAGGAAGAGCACGAGGGAGCGATGGATTAAAAGATACGGACAAGATTGAGACAGAGACTGCGAGAACGAGACGGGAGGTGTAGGAATCCGCGCAACAACTGGAGCCGAAGGCAGGGGAACCCGAGGTGAGATACTGGCATTTATGAAAAGCCCCGGCCGTGGCCTTACAGTAGCAGGGAAGATCCAAATTAACTTGAAGTACGCACGAAGTACGTATCGTATTCTATGCTACTAACCCAGACACACCAACTGGCCGCGTCAAGGCATGCAGCACCGCACGGACTAGCATCACATCCAGATGCGTTCGATCAACTCAAACGAGAAGCGTAAGACGAGGACAAATGCAAGCTAGAAGAGCATATGGACCACATCTTGGCTTGGTTGGAACAGGAGAACTGCTTTTGTGAGATGGGTGATGGATTTGTCGAGATCGCCTTTCTGACCTGACAACCCGAAGCAATTGCGCCAACCGCCGGAAGAGAGTTGAGTGATGAGGCACTTGAGATACAGTATTGGGACTCATATCCAAACTTTGAGGTGGCCATGGGTCAGAGCCGGAAAATCGGCAGGTTATGAGATGACGAGAAAGGTCATGGTCGACGAAGGAAGCCTGCGGCCACCTCGCAGCAGTGAGATATTTCGAGCAGATATCGGATCAATGCCTACCCCCACAGTACACATACTTGTAAGCATCGTGACGACATCATGAAATCCGGAAAAATCTGCTACTTTCTCTGCATGCACTAAAGTTCAATGATGACTCTGCCTTCCAACTACGAGCGGCAGCGATTCAATTACATTGGGAACTGAGGAGAATCATCTTCCGATGGACATCACCCCCAATTCGTCTTGCGGGCTCCGCACCAATGAATGGGGCGCTGGTCCAGAAGTTGACCCTGGATTACTACATATGGTAGAGAAAGTGGACCGCCTTAACGAAATTCTCACCGCAATTCAAATGACAAGGTGAGAGATTTCTCAGAAGCACAGGGGTCGAGGACGGGGGACGGTGTGTGAGTGAGGGAAAAGGGAAACGGGAGCGAAGCTGTGGAGGCGAGAGCGAACGACCTGGTTCGAACCAAAAGAGAGGGATCAGACTGGCAGGTCTTGATTAGGAGCCGACAAAGGCTGCAGAACGAGGCCAGAGGACGGCGACACCTGGGCTCATTGGTAGCAGTCTTCAAGTTGAGAACTTGGTGCTGGGGTGTCATCAATCGAACCTGACCCGCGCGGGGACCAAGGGGAGCGCAGATATATTCAGCAGGAAAAAGGTGGTTTATCCACAAGGAGAAACCCGGTACCTAGGATCGAAACGATATGGAGAAGGGGAGAAATGGTGAGTAGTGATAAAGGAAGGGAAAACGAGATGGAACGCGAGGGGAACGGGAACGCAACGCGACGGCGGTGAGACAAAACAAGAGGTAGCAAAGAGGTAAGCAAAGAGGGGTAGCGAGTGAGGCCTAGTGAGGGGAAGGCCAAAGTGATAGTATCATGGTACGGCGGACCAGGCAGAGACAGACGAGCACACTATAAGAGAAAAGAAAAGAAACGTACACGAGCGGCGTGGTGATGGTGATTGCACCGTGGCGTGCGCTGTGTGGACGAAAAGATAGATGATGACGATGCACTCAGGGGTATATATGTAGGATGGGGGATAAACGAGGGGTTGGAAAAGTCGACACGAGGCGAATGGACATACTAGTTACTAGTGTAAGCACAGAACCCTGCTTGAAACCCTGCGACGCGCCAGTCCAGTCACGAAGCTGTGAAGGTTGCTGTGGGATCACCAGGGGGATCACGAGTATGGGGCAGTGGATGAAGATGTTGAGGGGATGTCGGATAATATTCGATCAATAGTCGATTGATTGCGAGGTTGTATACGTAGCGAGATGACGACGACCGACAAGGCCGCTGATTACCAAACTGATTACCCACAGCTTTTAAGTTATTAACTTCCGAGTTTTACGAAACTTCACTGCAATACTGCTGTAGACAGTAAGTCAACAATTGAGAAATGGACGACGTAGAATTCAGTTGGACGATGAATCCGAATCCGTTGCGCAAGCCATTGTGTGAAAGAATCACCCGAACGTCCTCTAGCGGAGTTGTAAACCAACTGATAATCAAGTGCGCCACCTTCTCCTTCTCCTGATGCTGCATCATGCATCATGTGGCGAAGGTGTGGCAAAATCTCGGAAAGGGTTAACGAGGAGCCCCAAGATGCTGAATACCACAACTGAATGGAAGAAGACCCAGCTGGGGCAAGAGAAGCTTGCCGTTTTCGGGAAGGGTGGGCCTAGATCTCCCATGGTATGGCCGCGGGCAGCTGTGACTACGACTCGGAAGAAGTATAAGCACTCCTTTGGAGAATGATTTAATCACCGCTCGGTGAGAACGTATGGTATGAGTCTCCAAAGCTACTCGACTCGGCGCACTGAGATTGCTGTGTTGTACAGGTTCGCTTTATATATTTTGAAACTACTTCATGCATCATAAGTTTTGTCCATCCCGCCTGAGCCCCCTTATTGTCGCACCAATCCTGTTTTCCCCTTCACATGACTGACTGGAAAAGTCCCGCTGTTGCCGCTGCAGATTATTGTCCGTCACTTGCGCTTCCGACATTTCTATCCTTACATTTGCCTTACAGTCGCGCTCCTCAAGCTTTGCCACGTCATGGCGGGAATTCTCATGTGAGTACTGTCGTTTTCGGCTCGTCTAATTTAAATCATTAAATGTCTTCTCATGCAAGCTGGGAGTTTGTCGTGTACATCGGATTTGAATATTCTTTCTTCACTGGGAAACGAAAGTTTCGCTCGTCATTTTTGGTATGTTGCGTCACGTTATAACCCGGACAGGGTTGCGGGATGATCAACTCAAGCTGGTACATACAGCTTTACTTGGGGGCTCGGTGGTTCCCTATGTTCGCCATTATTGTTATACTCGTGGGATTCGACTCGCCGAACCGAATCAACTGCCAGGTGCCTTGGCTTCTCACTCATTGAGTATGACGAGACTAAAATTCTACCCAGGCATATGTCATCTTTGTCTTCGTGAGATTATGGACCACTTCCTCGACTACATGCTAATAGTTGGGGCCCACGTAGTTATTTTCATATCTATCGATGATTTCTGCCTCGGCCCTGATCGGGCTGCGCATGTGAGTAGAGATGCGGTTCTCACTCCTCTCAGGGTCCGCACCTCACTCACAAGACATCCCCAGTGCGGCGATATGGGGGCTAAACAAGATCGTCATATCAATCGCTTCTATTGTGTGGCTTGTCCATACCGGCTTCCTGATTCATAGTGTGTTCTTTCCTTCGAGTTGGCTTTCCAGATATTTCAAACATGTGGCCCGGGATCAGGTGTAGTTGTTCTTCACGCGATTTGGAGCGGAGGCATTTGCACAATCACGAATCCATCTGAAACGAGAAACAACATTCCTGTCACTTTCGTCACTGACTTGGTGCTTCTTGTACTCATGCTCACCGGGCTCTTGCGCTGGAAAAATGCTCATCAGAGAGGTGGCGTCTGGTGGCTCCTGTACACCCAGGTTAACATTTTCTCATCTCGCATACTACAGCATGCCCTGCGACAATCTTCTAGGCTGACCACAACAACAGGGCTTGGCGTGGATGATAATCGTCGTTTTAGCGGAGGCCCTTATCACAGTAGGTTTTCTTCGAATGAATATAATCTAGATAATTGATACGAATTCCTCAGGTTTTCATTCTGTTGAATCTGAATGGTGTGCATTTCTTTCACGTGATGACATTCGGTGTTCACCAAAAGACTGTTTTTACAGATGCCATGAACCTCGTACGTCATCCGGAAAATATTTCGGACAAAGAGCTGACAGACCCAATACGATAGATGTTTCAAGTCCCTGCACGTTAGGTGTCACCCGTCCCTTCGCGAGAGAACTATGCGAGTTTGCTGAGTTTTCTTCAGTGATCGCCATGACAGTCTGTGCTTCACGCATGTACCGTGGACTGGCGGACTATTTCCTCCACAATGAAGCCAACGAACATATCAGTGCGGGACTGAGCAAGCCGATTATGTTCTTAGCACCCCGCTCAGGCCAAAGTTCCATCGCACTGGGGACAAGTGGTATGTCAGATGGCCATATTTTTGTAATGGAACCTCTGGCACCCCAAAAACTCCCTTTCAGACCAGGTGAAAATAACGACGTGTGCTGAAAATAGAGTTGTTTTCGTGGGACCAAGGCAATCTATCGTTGCACACGATACTCGGAAAGTGGGGTGTATTCTCTTTCTATTTACTATTGTAGGACTCGGACCACTCAAATGGGATAGGCGTGAATGCGAGAGCACGAACAAAGAGGCTCTCGGCCTTGAGGTCAGAACAACTTTTGAGCTTGGTGGTTCATTTGCCATGGTTCACACTACATATTCGCCGACCTCGCTCCCAACAACTTGCTCCTTCACCTTAGTGAAAAGGACCATTCCAGGAAACGCACACATGAACAACGCTACGCCACCGTCACTATTTCGCTTTAACGATTTACTATTCGAAATGTAGATAAATATCTACAAACACGCTGTAGACCCGACCTCGGTCCCGCGTCAATTTGAGTCCTGAGTACATCTCTCCATCTGGGTCTGCACCTTCTCCGAACAGATCCGCCAATTATCTCTGACTTATGTTAAATGAATGAGGGGAAATCCTATATGTTACCCCTCCGGGAGTTGGCGGCGCTGCGAAATAATCGCTTCGCGTTCAAGTTGTCAGATCAGAAAGGCGATCTCGACAAATCCATCACCTATCTCACAGAAGCAATCCTTCTCCCATTCCAACCAAGCCAAGATGTGGTCCATATGTTCTTCCAGCTTGCATCTGTCACAGTGTCCTCCTCTCACGCTTCTCGTTTTGCGAACAACCTGAAGATATCAAATTCTCAGTTAAATACTTTCGCTTCGAATGAACTTCCATCCCCTTGAAGCTTTCGACATTCCGCGTGGACAACTCACGTTACGCTTAGTTAGAGCGCTGCCCTATCACTTGACGTCGGGTCCTGGCGATACGACACAGGATATCGAGGAAATGGCGGCCCTTAGTATACATGAACTACTCTCTTCGGACATCCCGATGAACGACTTGGTTCATGCCATAAAAGCATTCTCTGCAGCTGTTACCGATACATTTTATCTAGACGACGAAAAGGCAGAAAAGCTGCCTCCCAAGCAAGTCATTCGAGTCCTGCGAGAGGTAGACACTATCCTGCCGGATTTACACGCTTCATACTCCGAGGTTCAACGTGAGTCCTAATCCTTCGTCTCAATATTTTCCATTCCATTGGTACTTGCCCTCCCGTGACTGAAAACTAATTTCCGCTTTTAGTCACCCTTCCCCAATTCGAGAAAGGTATCCTCAAATACCACCATCTTCTCGTATCGTCACCTCGTTCAGATCCTCGTCGCCCTGCTCGCCTCCTGCGGTTGGGGACACTATGTACAGTGCGCAACGTATTGTCACATCAGAAAAGCGACCTCGACAATTCCATTATCCACCTCAATTCGGCCGCTGCACATGGCTTGGCACATGTGTTATCAAAGGTGGGGCAGCAACAGGGACGATCCGGCTAAGACGAGCCGGTCAGGTGACGAGTATCCGAGAGTGGCCGGTTTGGTCGGCGAGTGAGAAAAGAGCAGCGTGACAGCGATCGAAAACAGAAGACGAGAGCGATGAGCAAAGGCGAAGATGACTTTGCTTTGGAGAGGAGTTCAAGGCACACGAGGGAAAATAGAGGAAGAACAACTGGATGATATTTCGAGAACATACAAGCGCTTTTTTATACAGTGTAGCTAAATTTTATGAGGCAATAGAGTCAAAGTACAGTAAAGATAAACAAAGGCACACGGGCCATTACAGGCGTGAAACAGGAGTCAGGAAAACGGAAAAGACGGGGGACGAGACCCAGAATGTACGGAAGAGGGGTGCGCGAACCCCTATGAGGCTGAAACGAGACTGGCAGCGCTTGAGGCGAAATGGACTCGGAAATAGGCTTGAATGGCTGCGATCGTGCACGGTGACGAGAGATGTTGAGGATTCAAGTCGGCCGGGTCGAGCGTGCTGAAATGCAACACTCCCCCTCACGCTCGACGGAGTCCGAGGTTCTGCGAATGTAATGCGACCTTGAACTTGGGGAGCAGCTTGGTGAGGATGTCCGCGGTCATGTCGTCGGTGGGACAATACTTGTAGTGATGGTAAGGTTTGGTTTGGTTCGGTTCTTAGACCTTTTTTCCCAAACCCTGAACCAGACCATTGGTTTGGTTCAGGGGTCTGGGCTGAACCCTGAACCAAACCATTGGTTCAGGTTCACATTGGTTTGGTTCAGGTTCGGGGAGGGGTTGAACCTGAACTGAACCTGAACAATGGCCATGCTTATGTAATCACAAAAAATGTGCAGAGCCACCCTGTCGGTTACCACAAAAGACTTTGCCTTTGAGGTATAGCCGATAATGATTGGCCCGTGTAACCCTGCCATACCCAGCAAAACCCATACCCATCTTCAAGGGTATGAGTTTCTGTGGGTACGGGTACGGGTTTCCACAGGTACAGGTTGGGTGTCTCAGGAGTTGATGGGTATTGTATTACTGTACTGTACTACAGGTATGGTACACAAAGTATAATACTAATGCCATCCACATGATCGCCCTCCCGGCCGCCGCCGTCATGATTGTCTTCGCCGTCGCCGTCGCCACCGTGACCGTCTTCGCGTTGTCTTTGCATCGCCGCTGCTGTGGTTGTCTTCGCATCGTCGCTGCCGTCTTGATTGTCGTCGCCGTCATCGGTCGCCGCCATCGTGATCGTCTTCGCGTTGTCGTTGTCGTCACCGCCACCGCATGATCATCTTCGCATCTTCGCATCGTCGTCGTCATCACCGTCGTCGCCTTCACGTCGCCTCCGCTGTCTTGATTCTCTTCCTGTCGTCGCCACCGCTGCCGTGGTTCCTGATCGTCCTCGCATAGCCACCATCTTGATTGTCTTCGCCGTCATCGCCGCCACCGTGATTGTCTTCGCGTCGTCGTTGCCACCGCTGTGGTCATCTTGATTGTCTTCGTCATCGTCGTTGCCGTGGTTCTTGACTTCGCATCACCGCCGCAGTCTTGGTCGTCTTCGCGTTGTCCACCGTGATCGTCTTCGTCGACGACAAATGTCAGCGCGTAAACTTGAATGGACCAATACTCATCTTTTTTGGTTTTGTGGGGTGGCACTGCTGACAGCGTCTTGTGAACATCTGGGGCAAGCACTGCACACTGGTTTGTAAAAGGAGTAGAAGTTAGTGGAGGGTACAAGGGGTGAGAGGGCAGGACTTACTAGGTAGTTTTGATACCGCGGTGAACCATGTGGTAATCCTATTCGATGAGTGCGCGGCTTGACCAGACGTTCGTGACTGGGAAGGGTCAGCGTGGATGGGCCAAGGAGCAAGAGGGAGCATGGACGTGCTGTTGAGAACTGTGGGCTTGTGCAGTTCCACGGTGAAGGCGGGCTGCAGGGGCCGACGCTGGCAGATTATGCATCAGCAAACCCTGGGCCACCCCAGAAATTCCTGTAGTGATGGTAGAGACTGTAGATGTCATAGATGTCACAGTTATTTGGTAGTAGATTGGTAGAGACTTGGTAGAGACTTGGTAGCAAACCTTTAGACATGGTAGAGACTGTAGATGCTGTAGATACCATAGTTATTTGGTAGTAGACTGGTAGAGACTTGGCAGTGTGACTAGAAATTAAGCTAGAAATCTGGTAGACATGGTAGAGACTATATGTGTTGCAGACATCATAGCCACTCAAGATTGGTAGTTGATTGGGACACCTGGTAGCAAACCTGTAGATGTGGTAGATATTGTAGATATAGTAGATGTCAGTAGTAGTTGCAGACTTGTAGCTGTTGTAGTCATGGTAGTGGTGGTAGATGTGGTAGTGGTGGTAGATATGGTAGCTGTTGTAGTTACAGTAGACTGTGGTAGACTGCAGGTAGAGTTGTAGGCTGCATGTAGACTGTGGCAGTGCTGCAGCAGTGCTATGCAGAACATAAATCTCTCTACCAGCACTACAGAAACTGTGGGCCACTATGGCCTCTACATAGTGCTGCTGCAGACTTCCACAGACTACTGTAGTGGCCCATGGTTTGTTGATGCCTTTGGCAGGTAGCACAAGTTCAGAAAGTTATACAAGTCCAAATAGTCAAATATCTCTTACCAAATATATTGGTCATAAGTTATCATAGTCAAGTCACACCAAATCACAGTCACACCATCTATGCATAAAAATAATATATTATTTAAAACAAATACATGATATTAGTACTACTGTAGGGAGGTGGAAGTGCCGTAGATGGCGTGGATGGGAGGCGCGGATGGGGTCGGGGTCGTGACGGGTCGGCGGGGTGTTGCACGCCGCGTTGGGGTGACGTGGCGGGTCGGCGGTGGCGGGGTCTTGGTGTGGTGGTGATTCGGTGTGTGGCGGGGTGTTGCGTGCCGTGTCGGGGTGGCACGGGGGTCGGTGGTGGCTGGGGCCTTGCATGCCACGTTGAAGGGGCGTGGCGGGTCGGCGGGGTCTTGGCGTGTGTTGGGTCAGGGTGGCGGTGAGTCGGTGGGTGGCGGGGTCTTGCGCGCTGTGTCGGGATGGCGTGGGGGTTGGTGGCGGCTGGGCCTGGTGTGCCGCATTGAGGCGGCGTGGCGGGTCGGTGGGGTCTTGGCGTGCCGTGTTGGGTCGGCGAGGTGGGTTGGCGGTGGCGGGGTGGCGGGGCAGGATGGAGGTGGCTCGCGTGCACGAATGGGCTGCAATCTCCAGGGTGAGCGAGAAACAAAAAGAAGAAAACAAAGAAAAACTTATCTTAATCATTCGGCCAAAGGTCTTGCGCCATGTTGGGGCGGCGAGGTGGGTTGGCGGTGGTGGGGTGTCGGAGCAGGATGGAGGTGGCTTGCGTGCACGAATGGCGGTGAGCGGGAAAAAAAAAAAAGAAAAAAAAGAACTTATCTTATACATTGGGTCGAAGGTTTTGCGTGCCGTGTTGGGGCGGCAGTGTAAGGGCGTCGCAGCCCTTGAGCGCGAAACCACCTATTATCGACCATTTTGGACTCGTCGGCTCGGCACGTGACCTCACTGCCTATCGCGGATGATCGTCAACCGCCACCAACTCGTGGCCATCGATCTTTTCCTCGTCGCCTCGTTTCCCCCATTCTTCCGTCTCCCCACCATCTCGTCTCACCCTCGTCGCTCTTTCCTATGGCCATACATGATTACATTTCCGTTTCCGACCCTCACCCTCGATCATCCACTACTCCTCAAACGACCTCTTGTCCGCGACGTCGTCAAGGGTCCCGCCTCGGAATAGCTAGTTCACCATTCTTCGTCCAGCTCGCCATCTTTCGTTGTCATCCTCAAACCCCTGAAACACAGTCTATGATTACACCCACGGCCGTTGAGCGGTCCAGAGCGGCGTTCTTTGTCTCGGACAAAGGCGCGCCCGACTTTTACTTATTTTCTTGCCCTATTCTCACCCTCGTTTTACGACTTAGTGCGCCTCGTCGACGCCACCCGCGTTGCCTCTCCGACCTCTCACCCTCGACCTGTTAGACCTCTTCCGACTCCTCGTCTCCATTTTCCTGCTTTACTTACTCCCCCATTTCACCTCGACGCTTGCCCGAGTACGGTAAGCACCGCCAACGACGCCACTAGCGCCAGGGACTGTAAAACTTCACCTTAGCCTTACGACCGTCCGTCCGTCCGTCTCTCGTAGTCTCTCGCTATCCCTTGGTCTCCTTTACTTTACTTTTCCCCACTTCTACCCACTATCCCTCACAACTTTCGACTTAGCGTTTTGCGACGACGATTCCTTACTTACGGGTACACGTAGTATATAAGGACTCGGTCTCGCGCTCAACAATATCATCTCTCTTTCCCTGCGTCTTATTCGATCCTCTTCTCTTCCCTCTCGCGTGATTAAGTACCGGTTCGGCGGGGCAGGTCTAAAACGAAGACACCCGTTCGACTACTACGACTCATCGATTTCTTTACCCCCGTTCTAGTTACCCTCCGCGTCGTCGTAACGCGTGAACCGAGCCTTGCTCGACGTTCTCCCTCGTTCACTGGAACTCGTCGCTTCCGTGCTAAGCCCTATCGTAAGAATTCGCTCGCGTTCCCCCCTTTCTACAGCATCGGCTTCGCTCGGTATTATCGTCGCCCACGATTTGGGCTCTAGTTTCTACCAAAACTCGGCGACAACTTCCCTCCTTCCCTTTCCTCTCTCTAGTCCCTTACTCGGCCTTACCTTACTCACTCGCGCGCTTTCGAGCACGTACATCTGGCTGCCCCAGTGAGGCTGAGTTTAGTGGATTAACCCCCCTCTCCCCTGTTTCCTTCTTCCCTTCCCGGTCGCCTCTGGTGACCAACCATATGCCCAGACAGTCGAGTCTACCGCCTAGAGATCTCTTCGGGAAGTTCACCAAAAAGCCAGAACCCACGCCCACCGACACTTCGCCCCATACACCGCCGCGCCAGCCAGAACCGTCCACCAGTAGCTCGACACTCGACATCACAGAAGCCTTCGTCCCCGACTCAGAAATCACCCCCCGACCCCATCGCGCCCAGTCTATTCCGGGCTCTTTCTCCCCCCAAACCAAACTCTCCACACAGTCCTCAATCCCATTTTCGACCCTCGTAGCACAAAGTCACAAACGCTTCGTCTCCCCTTCCTTGATTCCTGTCCCAAAATCTACCATCTCGGCCTCATCGACTCGTACTTCCGCTACCTCGTCTAGTCTACCTTCGTCTTCTCAGTCGACTTCTCTCGTAGTCCCCACTAAAGCTAGATCACTCTCTAGTCCACAAAAGCCCTTACCGCCTCCTCCTACCTCGTCTGTTACAATCTCCTCTGCTCCCAGCTCTAATCTCGCACCCGTCGCTTCCTCCTCCACCTTGAGCCTCAACACACCTACTACAGTATCCTCCGTCGCATCTTCCACCGCAGCGTCGTCCTCCTCCTCTCCCGCTTCCGCTCCAGCCACCGCACCAGCCGCACCAGTACACCCTCCTGCAGTCATCACACCTCCGAGACATATGGCCGCTCCCACTCCCGCTACCGGCCCCGCGGCCATGCCAGCCGCCCGTTCACATAACGCACCATTCTTCTCTGGACGCGTAGGAGACCCACTTGACGACTTCCTCCGAGAATACGAGGAGATAGCCACTAGCCGTAACCTTACACCCCGAGAGAAAGTAGAGACCGTCATACGCTACATCCCTACAGACCTCCGGGACTTATGGAAACTTCTCGACGGCTACACAACGCACGACTGGGCTGTATTTCGACAATCTCTTGAGGGCATATACGGCGGAGCTACCACTCAGTCTAGGTACTCAAAACAAAAGCTATACGACTACGTCCACTACACTAGTCAACGGCGCATGCGTGGCGAAGACGACGTCATGCACTACTATCGGGAATTCTTAGTCTTCTGCAAACCCCTTCAGGACGCCCATCGTATTACCGAAGAAGAACGCGATTCAGCGTTCTGGTACGGATTCCACCCCGATGACCGAGAGAAGATGCTGTCCAGGCTCCTAGGCAAATATCCAGACCGATCGGCCGAGCAGCCCTATGACTTCGAAGAGGTCTTCAAAATCGCTCGGGCCGTCTTCACTACCTCCCCGTACTTCCCCATCCAGCTACAAGAGCGCTGGGAACACTTCGCACCGCGCCAAGCCAGATCCGAGAGACCAGCCGAAAGGTGGCTCGGCCAGAGCGTTCTCGATCCCCGGCTACCTGACCACGAGGGACGCAGGAGGGAGCGAGACCACTTCCTCGACTATAACCCCAGAGACGCATTCCCTCGCCCAGATCGGGACCTTCCTCGCCCCATTAACCCTCCGCCCCGTGCTCCTTCCCCTCCTCGCAACACCACCCCTTCCGAAACTAAAACAGTCCGTTTCGCAGAACCGACCCGGGAGGACGAAGACCGCGAGCTAGATGAGCTTATGGACAAGATGCACGGACTCTCTGTCCGCGAGCGAACCTACGCGGTCCTCTACGCTCGCTGCGCGCATCGTTACCCCGACGTTGCCTCTACGCTTCCGAGGCCGGAAATCGTCCAGACCTTCTCCTACCAACCCCCTGCCGCTCCATCGACAAACCACCGCCAGCCCTGGCCAGCAGCGCAAGACCGGTCTGTCCCCGCTCCTCCCGCAGTCTCTTCCGACGCCACCTTCTTCCGATCTCGCCCGCGCCCTATGGGATGCTCATTCTGCTCTCAGACCAACCACCGCATCCGGGAATGTCCCATTGCGCAAGAGTACTGTCGCACGGGACGAGCCATGGTCCTCAACGACCGCATTCATCTTCCTAACGGCCAGCCCATCCCAGGCGACAACACCGGCAGCTGCCTGCAGGCTAGGATTGACGCTTGGCTTTCCAGCTCTACGCCCAACGCCGCCAGCGCTGCGACCTTCGCGCGCGATCCTCCTCCCCACACCTCGCTTAGCTTCGAAGCCGCTATACCGACCTCCTTTGAGCAACCAGTTCCGCATGCTTACATTATCGAAGTCACTGGCGCCGAGGACGTAGACGCAGCCGAGGTCGAGAGCACACCAGACGACAGCCTCGACTTCTTCGGAGTCTACGCGGCCGAGAAGAAGAAGCGAGACGCGAAAGCATCGAAGCTCCCCGAACTCGCCCAAGCAAAGAAGCCCACTCCATCGCCTTCCACTTTCAAAGAAGCCACCAACACGCCTACCCCTACGCCACGCGCCGCACCGCAGTACAAGTATCAGTCAAACGCCGAAGATCAGCAACTCTCATCAGAGCTCTACAAGTGGCTGCTCGACGGCAAGCTCGCTCAGGTCACCCCCGCGCACATCCTCGCTGCAAGCCCGGGCATTCGCAAGGAGCTCGTCGAGCGACTTCGCACGCGCAGAGTCGATGCCACATGCCTCGAAGAAGTCTCCGAGTCCATCCCACCAGCCTCCATCCTCGAACTCGCGGCCCCGCGAGCCGCTGAGTACTCCCTCCCCCTGCGCGAGATCGATGTCATCATCAACGACGTCATCACCGAAGCTGGAGTCCTAGACCAAGGATCCCAGATCGTCGTTATCCGCTGGGACTTGGCGCAAGAGGCCGGCGTGTCCGTTAACCACGACCACCGACTAGACATGGAAGGAGCCAACGGGCTAGTCAGCAAAATGCTCGGATGCGCCGAGAACCTGACCATGCAAGTCGGGGACGTTACCTTCGCCATCCACGCCCACGTCGTCGACCGAGCCCCCTTTCGTCTTCTGCTCGGGCGACCATTTCACCACCTCCTTCTCTGCCGACTCGAAGATCATCCCGACGGACGCGTAGAAGTTTCCGTACGCGACCCCACAGATCCCGCCCGTTCCGTCTCCATCCCCTCCCGAGCTCGCCGAACGCAAGTCGGATGCGTAAGGACGCTCACGCTCACAGCCCGCCCTGCACCTCCAATCATGGACGGCATCCCTCGCTTCCAAGACCCGGCCCTACAGCTCCTTCAAACACCGCCGCAACCCGTCTTAGCCTACAAAAAGGTAGCACGCAAAGTACGGCCGGTACCCACGTCGCTCCCCGAAGACTACCGCATCATCTGCCGCATCCCCAACGACCCCATCAAGAATCTTTCCCCATTACCGACTCATCCACCCGACTTCGTTCCCATCGCCCACAGCACCCGACTCACTCAAGAACGTCTCGACGAACTCGACCTCAACTGCTACGACTTCCTCCAGCCCGAAGAACTCAAGCTACTCCAACACATCCTCAAGGTCAACAAGCACGCTTTAGCGTGGACCGAAGCCGAGAAGGGTCGCTTCCGCGACGACTATCTCTCGCCCGTCAAGATCCCAGTCATCGAGCACACCCCGTGGATCCAGAAGAACATCCCCATCCCTTCCGGCATCCTAGAGCAAGTCATCCAAATCTTCCGGGACAAGACCGCCGCTGGTGTCTACGAACATTCCGACGCCTCGTATCGATCCCGGTGGTTCTGCGTGAAGAAGAAGAACGGCTCGCTGCGCCTCGTTCACGACCTGCAACCCCTCAACGCTGTCACCGTTCGCAATTCCGGAGTCCCTCCCCTAGCCGACCAGTTGATCGAGGCGATGGCCGGCCGCGCCTGCTACAGTATGCTCGACCTGTTCGTCGGCTACGACCACCGCTCCCTCGACGTCGCCTCGCGCGATCTCACCACTATCCAATCCCCCATCGGCGCCCTTCGTCTCACTCGCTTGCCTCAGGGCTGGACTAACGCTGTAGCTATTTTCCACGAAGATGTCACTTTCATCTTAGAAGACGAAATTCCCCACGTCGCCTGGCCTTTCGTGGACGACTGCAGCATCAAAGGCCCAGCCTCGCGTTACGAAACGGAAGACGGGAGCTTTGAAGCCATCCCCGAAAACCCCGGCATTCGCAAGTTCATCTGGCAACATCTCAACGACGTTCACCGCATCCTCCATCGTCTCGGCAGCTCCGGCGCAACCGTCTCGGCCAAGAAACTCTTCGTCGCCGTACCCGAAGTCATCATCCTCGGCCACAAGTGCAACTACGAAGGACGCGTGCCCGACGACTCGAAGATTGCCAAAATCCGGGACTGGCCGACCTGCAAGAACGTCACCGACGTCCGCGCATTCTTGGGTCTGGCCGGCTTCATGCGTATCTGGATCAAGAACTACTCTGCTATGGCTCGCCCGCTCGTCAACCTCACTCGCAAGGGCGAAACTTTTACCTGGGACGATCAGCACGCGGACGCCATGCAGCAGCTCAAGGATGCTATCGTTAACTCTCCCGCTCTCATCTCCATCGATTATTCCACCGACCGTCCCGTTTTCTTAGCCGTAGACTCATCTTGGCGCGGCGTAGGCTACATCTTGTCTCAGGAGTGCGCGGACGGCAAGCGACGTCCTTCTCGCTTCGGTTCGATCTCCTGGAACGAACGCGAAAGCCGCTATTCGCAGCCTAAGGTAGAACTCTATGGTCTCTTTCGTGCCCTCCGCGCTCTTCGGCTACACATCATCGGCGTCAGCAATCTCGTAGTCGAAATGGACGCCGTCTTCGTCCGCGGAATGCTCAACAACCCCGACATCCAGCCCAACGCTACCATCAACCGTTGGATCGCTGCCATCCTTCTCTTCGACTTCAAGCTCGTTCACGTTCCCGCCGAAAAGCACCACGGGCCGGACGGACTCTCAAGACGCGAACCAGTGGAAGGAGAAGATGCCGAAGAAGACGATCCCGAAGAATGGATCGACAAGACGCTCGGACTTGGTATCTGGGCTCACTCTATGACACAGACTTCTCGGCCACCGTTCATCCTCTCCGTTCTCAGCACGACCACCGAAGATCTCGCCAACCCACTCGTCAACTTCCCCACCAGCAGCAAAACCATCGACGCGGAGAAGGAGATGACGCAAATACATCAGTACCTGAAGACCCTCAAGAAGCCTAGCAATCTCGACGGCAACGACTGGGACAAGCTCCTCAGGAGGACGAAGCGCTTCGTCTTAGTCGGCGAACAACTCTGGCGACGCAACAGACTTGGGCAACATCAGCTCTTCATCCCTCCCACTCAACGCTCTGCCATCCTCCACGAAGCGCACGACAGATTCGGCCATAGGGGCGTCTACTCCACGAGGCGCACCATTCTCGACCGCTTCTGGTGGCCCTCTCTCGAGTACGACGTTCGCTGGTATATTAAGACTTGTCACGCTTGTCAGCTTCGTCAGACCACCAAAATCCACATTCCCGCGCTCGTTCCTATGCCCGCCCCGCTCTTCCGCAAAGTCTACGTCGACACCATGCACATGCCGCTCGCCGGAGGCTTCTTGTACATCGTACAGGCTCGCTGCTCCCTTACCGCTTGGCCCGAATGGCGCGCCCTCCGTTCTGAGACTGGACAGACTCTTGGCCGCTTCCTTTTCGAGGAGATACTGTGCCGTTGGGGCGCAGTCGAGGAGATCGTCACTGACAACGGCTCGGCTTACATCGCAGCTCTGGACTGGCTGGCTAGCAAGTACAACATTCGGCACATTCGGATCTCGCCTTACAACTCTCGGGCAAACGGCATCGTCGAGCGTCAGCACCGGACCATTCGCGAGTCCCTCTTCAAGACCTGCGAAGGCAACGTCTCAAAATGGCCCGCCGTCGCGGCACACATCTTCTGGGCCGACCGCGCTACCACCCGCCGATCCACCGGCTACTCCCCCTTCTACATGGCTCACGGCGTCGAGCCCCAGCTTCCCTTCGATATCACCACCGCCACATTCCTAGTTCCTGACCTCACCACTCCTCTCTCCACCACCGACCTCATCGCCATTCGCGCGCGTCAGCTCCAAACGCGTGACGACGACCTCGAGAAGATCCGAGACAACATCGTTAAAAGTCGTCTCTCGGCTGCTATGAGTTTCGGGCGAAGATTCGCCCATACTATCAAGACCGACTCCTTTGGTCCAGGAGATCTGGTCCTGGTCCGAAACTCTGTAGCCGAGAACACCCATCTTCGTAAAATCAAGCCTCGGTACTTCGGACCCATGGTTGTCCTCAGGAGGAATCGCCACGGTGCTTACTCGCTAGCGGAACTCGACGGCACCATCTCGAAGCTTCGCTTCGCCGCGTTTCGACTCATCCCTTACTTCTCGCGCACCGGCTCTGTCATCCCGCTCGCTGACTTGCTAGACCCCCAAGACATCGCCGCGCTCGACAAGGAGGAGCCAGAAGAAGCCGGAAATTTTTTTAGCAGTGAAGGGTACATGAGTGAGGACACTCAGGATCTTTTTAACCCCCCGGGAGATGTAAGGGCGTCGCAGCCCTTGAGCGCGAAACCACCTATTATCGACCATTTCGGACTCGTCGGCTCGGCACGTGACCTCACTGCCTATCGCGGATGATCGTCAACCGCCACCAACTCGTGGCCATCGATCTTTTCCTCGTCGCCTCGTTTCCCCCATTCTTCCGTCTCCCCACCATCTCGTCTCACCCTCGTCGCTCTTTCCTATGGCCATACATGATTACATTTCCGTTTCCGACCCTCACCCTCGATCATCCACTACTCCTCAAACGACCTCTCGTCCGCGACGTCGTCAAGGGTCCCGCCTCGGAATAGCTAGTTCACCATTCTTCGTCCAGCTCGCCGTCTTTCGTTGTCATCCTCAAACCCCTGAAACACAGTCTATGATTACACCCACGGCCGTTGAGCGGTCCAGAGCGGCGTTCTTTGTCTCGGACAAAGGCGCGCCCGACTTTTACTTATTTTCTTGCCCTATTCTCACCCTCGTTTTACGACTTAGTGCGCCTCGTCGACGCCACCCGCGTTGCCTCTCCGACCTCTCACCCTCGACCTGTTAGACCTCTTCCAACTCCTCGTCTCCATTTTCCTGCTTTACTTACTCCCCCGTTTCACCTCGACGCTTGCCCGAGTACGGTAAGCACCGCCAACGACGCCACTAGCGCCAGGGACTGTAAAACTTCACCTTAGCCTTACGACCGTCCGTCCGTCCGTCTCTCGTAGTCTCTCGCTATCCCTTGGTCTCCTTTACTTTACTTTTCCCCACTTCTACCCACTATCCCTCACAACTTTCGACTTAGCGTTTTGCGACGACGATTCCTTACTTACGGGTACACGTAGTATATAAGGACTCGGTCTCGCGCTCAACAATATCATCTCTCTTTCCCTGCGTCTTATTCGATCCTCTTCTCTTCCCTCTCGCGTGATTAAGTACCGGTTCGGCGGGGCAGGTCTAAAACGAAGACACCCGTTCGACTACTACGACTCATCGATTTCTTTACCCCCGTTCTAGTTACCCTCCGCGTCGTCGTAACGCGTGAACCGAGCCTTGCTCGACGTTCTCCCTCGTTCACTGGAACTCGTCGCTTCCGTGCTAAGCCCTATCGTAAGAATTCACTCGCGTTCCCCCCTTTCTACAGCATCGGCTTCGCTCGGTATTATCGTCGCCCACGATTTGGGCTCTAGTTTCTACCAAAACTCGGCGACAACTTCCCTCCTTCCCTTTCCTCTCTCTAGTCCCTTACTCGGCCTTACCTTACTCACTCGCGCGCTTTCGAGCACGTACAGCGGGTTGGCGGTGGCGGCGTGTTGTGAGCCATGTCGGGGCGGCGTGTCGGGGCGGGGACGAATGGAAGCGGCTCGCATGCACGAGGGGGCGGCAATGGCCTGCAACGTTCAGGTTGAGCGGGAAAAAAAAAGAAAAAAAAAACAGAAACATATCTTGTTGCACTGCGACTAAGCCCAGTGCGTCATCTGCCGCGTCTTGACCACGAGTGAGGATGAGAGAGGGGCTTGAAAGGATGGGTCTGGGGAGGCCGGACAAGGGGTGGAAGTAGGAGCACAGGCAGCAGGAGTAAGGTGGGAGATACGTCGTGTCGAGCGGAGGCTTAATCTGTGGCGTGGGAATGTGTGTCGTTGACCCGTTTCTCCCGTATATGGGCAAGTTTTTTTAAAATGTTCTTCTCTTACCACCACGCTGTTATTCCACGTGGACCATCCCCACGGCTACGCAAGATAGAGGACGTGGCTGAGGATGAGCTGGCCTTCGGCCCAATGCACAAGATATGTTCTTTTTTTTTCTCTTTTTTTTCTTCGTTCCGCTCACCTCACCTTCAACGTTGCAGGCCATTGCCGTCCCCTTGTGCACGCGAGCCGCTTCCATTCGTCCCTGCCCCAACACGCCGCCCCGACATGGCTTGCAACATGCTGCCACCGCCAACCCGCCGCCCCAACACGGCACGCAAAACCTTCGACCCAATGTATAAGATAAGTTCTTTTTTTTTTCTTTTTTTTTTTTCCCACTCACCGCCATTTGTGCACGTGAGCCACCTCCATCCTGCTCCGACACCCCACCACTGCCAACCCACCTTGCCACCCCAACACGACGCAAGACCTTTGGCCAAATGATTAAGATAAGTTTTTCTTTTGTTTTCTTCTTTTTGTTTCCCGCTCACCCTGGAGATTGCAGCCCATTCATGCGAGCCACCCCCATCCTGCCCCGCCACCCCGCCACCGCCAACCCACCTCGCCGCCCCAACACAGCACAAGACCTTTGGCCGAATGATTAAGATAAGTTTTTCTTTTGTTTTCTTCTTTTTGCTTCCCGCTCACCCTGGAGATTGCAGCCCATTCGTGCACGCAAACCACCTCCATCCTGCCCCGCCACCCCACCACCGCCAACCCACCTCACCGACCCAACACGGCACGCCAAGACCCCGCCGACCCGCCACGCTGCCTCAACGCAGCACGCAAGGCCCAGCCGCCACCGACCCCCACGCCATCCCAACACGGCGCGCAAGACCCCACCACCCACCGACTCACCGCCACCCCGACCCAACACACGCCAAGACCCCGCCAACCCGCCACGCCCCTTCAACGTGGCACGCAAGGCCCAGCCGCGACCGGCCCCCACGCCACCCCGACATGGCGCGCAACACCCCGCCACCCGCCAACTCACCGCCACCCCGACCCAACACACGCCAAGACCCCGCCACGTCGTGCAAGACCCCGCCGACCCGCCACACCACCTCAACATGGCACGCAAGGCAGCCACCACCAACCCCCACGACACGGTGTGCATGACCGCGCCACCCGTCGACTCACCACCACCCCGACGGGTACTCAGTACTTACAATGTACATATTTTAGCTTTTGTTTTTTGTACTGTAGTAATTGAAATATATATATTTTTATCTATCAAAAAGTGGGACTTTCCTGCTGGTGCACCAGCAGAAAGTTGGGAAATCCCTGCCAGTAACATGTGTTCTTACTGGTAGACTACAGTAGACTGGGGTAGATTATGGTAGATTATGGTAGACTACAGTAGACTGTGGTAGACTGCAGTAGACTATGGTAGACTATAGCACTTGCTGGCATCAAAACTACAGTCATTAACTGGGTTGGTACAGTACTACAGTGAGATTGGTCAGACTGTGGTAGACTGTGGTAGACTGTGATAGACTGCAGGCAGAGTTGTAGACTGCATGTAGACTGTGGCAGTGCTGCAGCAGTGCTACACAGAACATAAACGTCTCTATCAGCACTACAGAAACTGTGGGCTACTATGGAGTGCTGCTGCAGACTTCCACAGACTACTGTAGTCAATAATTGGGTTGATATGGTAAGACTATGGTAGACTGTGGTAGACTGTGGTAGTAGGCCTGGATATGGTAGACTGTGGGTAGACTACAGCAGTGCTACAGCAGTGCTGCACAGAACATAAACGTCACTACCAGCACTACAAGAACTGTGGGCTACTATGGCCACTATGTAGTGCTGCTGCAGACTCCTGTAGCAGCCCAGGGTTTGCTGATGTGGAGAGGTGGCGAGGACATTGAGTACGCTATCGTGGTTGGTGGCTCACGTACCTGGGGTCTGTGTTGGCGGCGTGTCCCTCGTTGTTCATCTTCATCGCCGTGATTGCAGCAGATGGGGCATGGGCTCTGCCAAAGCAGAGTGCCTGGCGCTGGCGCCGTCGTCGTCGTCAAGGTTTAACATGAAAACTACACCTACAGGATCGACGAAGACGACATGGAGTGTGTCGGGGCGGTCTTGCGCATCATGATGGGGTGGTAGTGACGGTGGGCTTGTGCGTGGGGAGGGTGAGGCAGCAGAAGGTGGGATGGTTTGAGGAGGTGCAAAGGCGGGTGAGCATGAGGCGCGGAGGTGATATGGCGGTGGCGAGGATATGGCGATGGAAACCCGAGGGCAAGCTTCGAGTTGTAACCTCGTCACGGTGTGGAAATTGATCGATTTGATTCAACCAAACTAAAAAAAAAAAAGGACATAACCTGTGCAACATAACCTGTGCAACCCGTGGTTCGGGTTTGCCTTGGGTTGAAGGCTTACCCGTACCCGGCACTACCCGACCCGTGACTGCAGCACGCAAGGCAGCGCGCAATGCCGTGCAAGCACAACCAACACTCCCATGCTTGTGCAAATCTGAACATCAATTTATGAATAGAACACTTTTTAATTTTGGTTTGAGTGCCTAAGTCTTTTGCTTGGTCTTTTGTATATTTTCAATGGTTCATTGGTTCAGAACCGGTTCAGAACTGGTTCTCCAGTTTCAGGAATTTGCCGAACCCTGGACCAAACCATTGGTCCGGTTCAGGTCAACAGCTGAACCCGAACCTGAAATTGGGGTTCGGACCAGTCCGGTTCAGGTTCGGACCGAGGTTCAGAACTGAACCTTACCATCACTAAATACTTGATGTCGATGTGTCCTTCGGTAATGGTTTGGCGGATGAAGTGGAATCTAATGTCGATGTGTTTGGTGCGAGCGTGATAGTTGTCTTGCGTCGCGAGATGAAGTGCGGCCTGATTGTCGCAATAGAGAGGGGTAGGTGATGGGGCGAAACCGAAGAGGGGCTCGGTGAGTTTCCTGAGCCAAATGCATTCCTTGGCCGCGTGAGTCACTGCGACGTATTCGGCCTCAGCGGTGGATAAAGTGATGATCTCTTGCTTTCTTGAAGCCCAAGAGACTGCCGCCCCGTCAATGAGGAAAGCGAAGCCGGATATCGCGTGTCTGTGGTCCTGAGATGCGCCATCGGCATCAGTAAAGCCCAGGAGGTCGTGTCGCTCGTTTCCGAAGGTGAGTGAGTGATGTTTGGTGCCGGCGAGATAATGGAAGACGCGTTTGACACCTTCCCAGTGAACTTTGCCCGGGTTGTCGAGAAACTGCGAGAGGGTGGAAATGGCGAATGTGATGTCGGGGCGAGTGGCGACGGAGGCGTACATGAGGCTGCCGACGGCCTCGCGGTAAGGGATCTTCTTCATATGTGCTGCTTCAGTGTCGTCTGAGGGTGTGTCGGCTTTGCTGTAAGAGGCCCCGGGGACGATAGGAGTGGCGACGGGTTTCGCGTCGCTGAGAGAGAAGTGGGAAAGGATGGTGTTGATGTATAATGTCTGGGAAAGGGATATGGTACGAGCGTTGCGATCGCGAGTGATTTTGATACCAAGGAGCCAATGAATAGGGCCAAGGTTGGTGAGGGAATAGCGGGAATGTAACTTCCGCTTGTAGTCACGAATAAGCTCGTCCAAGCTGCCTGTGATCATACAATCGTCAACGTGGACTGCGAGGATAGTGAGATGATTTTTGTTGTAGATGGAGAAGACGCCGGGGTCAGCGTTATGAACGCTGAAGCCCAGGTCCATGAGAGCGCGGTGCAGGGTGTCATACCACTTGCGCCCGGCTTGTTTGAGTCCATAGAGAGACTTGTGGAGGTGCTTGACGTGCTCCCCCTGAGTGTCGTATCCGGGTGGTGATTGCATGTAGATGTCTTCATCGTCACTAAGTTCTCCGTTGAGGTAGGCGCCGTTGAAGTCGAATGTGTCGATATCCCAATCGTTGCAGGCGGTGATGGCAAGAATCATGCGAAAGCTTGAAAACCGCGCAACGGGGGAGAAGGTGTCGAAATAGTCGATGCCGAACTTTTGAGTGAATCCGCGCGCTACGAGGCACGCCTTGTACTTCTCGATGTTGCCGTCAGCCTTCCGTTTAATGTGGAAGACCCACTTGCTGCCGACGATGTTCTTGCCGGCGGGTCTCGGAACTGTTGACCAAGTCCTGGCTTCTTCGAGTGTAGCGATTTCGCGATCCATCGCTTCCTGCCACTGAGGCCAGTCGGAGCAAGATCGTGCTTGTGCAAGAGTCTTCGGGTTGTCTTGAGAGTCGGTAATGACGGCCTCCATGAGCTCCTCATCGTCTGCGAGGTAAGCGAATTCTGGGGTAGAGTCAATGTCAGCCACGTATGCGCTCGAGGCGCTGTGTCCAGGCCAATCCGGATGATACCACTTTCGTGCTTCTTCGCTCGGCTGGCCTTCTGGATTTGGATCTGGTTGTGTTTTGCCTTCGCTGAATAGTCCGGTGGCCTTCCAGGTTGGTTTTGGGATGCGCTGTGACTTGCACGTCAGTTCTTGTGGTTCCTTGCCTCTGGCCTTGCTTTTCGGAGGCGGCGCCGGCGGTGCAGAAGATGATTGCCGCTCCCTGATTGGAGTGCGCAATTCCTCTCGAGGTGGAACCGGAGCGGAAGGTGAAGGGGTGAGAGTCGGAAGTGATGATGATGCCCAGGAGGAAGGCAACCCTCCCGGTACTTGTCGCATATCGCCGCGGTCTTCTCCTTCTTCGGGAGGTTGAGGCGCCTGTGGTGTGACTGGTACGAGCTGTGCTGGAGCGGGAGCGTATAAAGGGAGTAATGGTTGGATCGCAGGAGGTGCTGGTGGACCAGGAAGAGCGGGCGCTGGTGCTGGCTGCAGCGCGGGGAGTAATAAATGGTCGACCGATGGTGACGGTAACGTATGGGGATGTGAACTTGATGTTGCGCTCGACTGAGACTGAGTTTTTGTGAGGCCAATTCACGCGATGAGCATGTGGGCTGTCAGAGTCGTATCCGACCCAGCGCGCTTCGATTCCGTGCGCGTCGAGCTTAGAGCCAGTCCCAGAGTGGACCCAGACAGTTTGTCCCCATTCGGGGATGCCAGCGAGGTTAGGTTTGCTGCCATAGAGCTTTTCGTAGGGCGTGATATTGTTGCCTAGAGCCCGAGTAGATGTGCGGTTTTTGAGCCAAACCGCGAACTGGACAGCTTCAGCCCAGAGATTCTTGGGCAAGCCTGACTGATGGAGGAGAGCCCGCACGCGTTCAAGGAGTCTGCGGTTTAGTGCTTCCGCGATTCCGTTGTGCTGCGGGGTGTCGTGCGTGGTAAGATGTCGTTCGGTTCCTTCGCTCTGGAGGAAGCGAGTAAACTCACGGCCGGTGTATTCACCGCCGTGGTCAGACCTGAGAGCTTTGATGGTGGCGCCGTGCTGAGTGCGAGCCCAAGATACAAAAGCGCGGTAAGCGTCTAGCGTCTGGTCCTTAGTGCGAAGAATGTTGATGCGCATGTAGCGCGTATGGTCGTCCGTGAAGGTAACATAGTATTGACGGCTGCCTAAGCTGGAGATAGGTGAAGGGCCCCAGAGATCAGAGTGGACTTCGTCTCCGAAGTGCCGAGCAGGAGGAGCCTCGCATTCAGAGCGAATGGCCTTGCGCATGAGTTTAGCGTATTGGCAAGAGTCGCAGCCTGATGATGGGAGAGCCGTCGTCAAAGAGCTGGACACCTTCAATGGCGTTGTTGCGGACGAGAGAGCGGATAGTGTCGGCTGAGATATGGCCGAGGCAGCGATGGAGTGTATGAATGTTGACTTGCTCAAGTCGAGGGGCGGCGCTGGCAGCCGTATGAGAGTGTTCGACCTTGAATAGGCCATTGACGTTGGCGGGGATGTCGCCTATGATGCTGCCAGTTAGTTTGCTCTTGATCTTGCACGCATCATCGTCGAGTTCGACTGAGTATCCGGAACGCATGATGCGGCCGAGGGAGACGATGGTGAGGCCCATTTCGGGTGCATAGAGGGTGTCGCAAAGAGTAATGGGCTTGGTAGTATTCCCGTTCGGGATGTCGATCTGAAGATCTCCAGTGCCTATCGCATAGAAAGTTCCCTTGTTAGCAGTGGTGATCGCGCGAGGGGGAATGGAGCGATAATTAATGAAACGGTTTTGGAAAGGGGACATGTGGCTGGATGCCCCGGAATCGTAAAGCTCGATCTCGATAGGGGGAGGAGTAAATGGCCCCGCGAGATAAGCGGAGACCTGTGGAGTGGGAGTGGAGTTGTCCTCAATCTCCTCAATTGCGGCCCAGGCATCTTCAGTGTCTGCGCTGGCCGCGTTTCCGGAATGATTGTTGTTCTGGTTGTTGTAGTTGTTGCTGTTACGGTTGTTGCGATTGTTGCGAGTATTGCGATTGTCGCTTGAATTTCTGTCTCTTCGAGGCGGGCCTTGGCCTTCTTTGTCGCCTCCTCTGGCCCAGCAATCGGACTTGTAGTGGCCGAGTCTGTGGCAATTGTGGCATTCCACATTGCGTTTGTCGCGTCTCTGCCCATTGGCCAAAAAGGCCTCTTCCGGGCCACTGGTTTTGCCGCCTTTTTCTATAACGAGCCTGTCATATTTGTCAGTTATTAATCGGATTACCCGACTTGGTTCGACGGAAGCGCCGGCTTGATCGGCTGCTGCGTTTATGGCGTTGACAGTGGAGGCGAAAGATTTGGGAAGGGAACCTAGTAAAATGGATGCAAACTCGTCATCTGTGACGGTTGCTCCCATGGACGCGAGCTGTGCTTTCATCTCTGTGAGGCGGGCGAGGTGAGCGCGGGCATCTCCATCTTCGGCTAATTTGATTCCTGAAAGTTGTCGTCCTAGATCGACGGTGATCATCTTCGATCGCTTTTCATAGATATCTTTGATAGTGTCCCAAGTGTCCTTGACGCTTGTTTTGTCCTGGACTTCATTGAATACATGATCGGGGATTGATGCCGCGATAAATTCGTTGGTGGCGGCTTCTTCCGTGTCCCAGCGCTGCTGCAGGGTTATGGTGCCTACGGTTACCCATGTGGCGGGGACCGTGTCGGTGGTAAGGTGTTCGGACCATTTACGGTTCCTGAATGACCAAACCATGCGGTTTCGATAAGTGACCCAGTTGGATCCGTCGTTGGCCAATTTGACGATGGTTACTTTGTCGCTCATGATGACGAATGCAGTAAGTGTGATTCTGAATAGGGAAAGGTACGCGCTGGTTTATTCTTGGGAATTTCGGATTTATTCTGCAACGGCAGGGCCCATAACCTTGTTATTAGGGATGTCAACGAGTTAGACTCGTCTATACTCGTTTAGCTGTATCTCCTGAACCAGTGATCGTACAGGTCTGAAATTTGGCATACAAGCAGGCATATTGTATATCTGCTCGCATTCCAAATTTCAGACCTGTACGATCACTGGTTCAGGAGATACAGCTAAACGAGTATAGACGAGTCTAACTCGTTGACATCCCTGCTTGTTATCAAAGGTGGGGCAGCAACAGGGACGATCCGGCTAAGACGAGCCGGTCAGGTGACGAGTATCCGAGAGTGGCCGGTTCGGTCGGCGAGTGAGAAAAGAGCAGCATGACAGCAATCGAAAACAGAAGACGAGAGCGATGAGCAAAGGCGAAGACGACTTCGCTTTGGAGAGGAGTTCAAGGCACACGAGGGAAAATAGAGGAAGAACAACTGGATGATATTTCGAGAACATACAAGCGCTTTTTTATACAGTGTAGCTAAATTTTATGAGGCAATAGAGTCAAAGTACAGTAAAGATAAACAAAGGCACACGGGCCATTACAGGCGTGAAACAGGAGTCAGGAAAACGGAAAAGACGGGGGACGAGACCCAGAATGTACGGAAGAGGGGTGCGCGAACCCCTATGAGGCTGAAACGAGACTGGCAGCGCTTGAGGCGAAATGGACTCGGAAATAGGCTTGAATGGCCGCGATCGTGCGCGGCGACGAGAGATGTTGAGGATTCGAGTCGGCCGGGTCGAGCGTGCCGAAATGCAACAACATGGACCAGTCATTATTATTAACCAATCTAAATGGCGCTCAGACATCATCATCCTGCACAAAGATTCACCTCCTTCTGTCATTTCCACTCCCTCCAGCTTCCACGATCGTGCGAACCGGTTGAAGAATCAACTACTGCGTGCCCGCAAAGAAAGCGGCCTCGACTCGAGGGACTACGATCTCACTCTAGCTTCTGTTCTCTCGGACCTATACAAGCTCTTAGGAAAGCAGGTCATCGATAAACTCCGCCAGTTAGAGGTTCCGGAGAATTCTCGGGTCTGGTGGTGTCCGACGTCCGCCTTCTGCTCTCTTCCCCTCCACACGATGGGTCCCATTCCGTCCAAAGATGGCAAGGAACGGTAGTACTTCTTGGACCTATACGTCACTTCATATATACCAACACTCTCCGCCCTCGTCGAATCTCGAAAAATCAGATCATTGCCTGAGAGATTCGACAAGCCTTCACTGCTTCTTGTTGCACAACCCGATACTCTGCCTGGGGCGTGGGAGGAGATCGGGGCCATTCAAGCTACCAAAGCCCAGGGGACAACCCTCATTTCGGCAACGGCGACGCCTAGGAACGTGATAGAACGCCTGAGGGATCACCAATTTACTCACTTCGTGTGTCATGGTTTACTGGAGACAGGAAAGCCTTTTGACGCCTCGTTCGAGCTCCACGGAGACAAACTCACGTTACTAGACATCGTCCGATCTCGACTTCCCGCCGCAGAATTTGCGTTCCTTTCTGCTTGTCACACCGCGGAGCTTACTGAAGACAGTATTGCCGACGAAGGGTTGCACCTTACGGCTGCGATGCAATATTGTGGATTCTGCAGCGTCATCGGGACGATGTGGGCTATGGCCGATACGGATGGGGCAGACCTATCTAAACACTTCTACAAATTGATTTTCTCCAACAAGGCTAGCCAGAAGAGGTGCCGTATTACGAAAGATCTGCAAGGGCACTTCAGTTAGCGGTGAAGAAGCTGCGGAGGAAGAGAGGAATCACGCTAGAGCGCTGGGTAAATTTCGTTCATTATGGCGCGTGATCCGTCGCGAGTGAGTTCTAATTTGTGTGGGTCCGTCCTCCGTGCTACAGCTTCTTGTAGTGGCATGCGTGGAGTATACCACACTGATATTTGATTGTGACTGTGGAGTAATCAGGACTATTTGACAGGGGCCAGATTTAAGTGTACATCTATGTGAGTTCAACAGGCAGAGCAGATTCTGCAGTGAGAAGACGGGTGAGGAGGTAGTCAAGTAAGAGAGGACAAAGGAAAAGAAACATGACGCTGTGAAGGTGCAAATTGAGGGACAGCGAGCGAACAACTGGGGTCTGAATCGAGAATGGGCCGAGAGGAGCAGGAGGATATCGAGGCGGGGGAATGAAGCCAAAAGACAGCGACGCTGGGATTGATTGATAGTAGTCTTGCGAGCACAGCTCTGGGAGTGTCATCGATTGAAACCTGACTCGCACAAATAGCACACCGAGAGCAGGGGGGAAAACATGTGGGACATGGTACAGATCTATTTAGCGGGAAAGATGTGGCTATAGACGGAAGTCAGCACCTAAGATTGAGACTGTAGGGCATATAAACGTGCACTAAAAGAAACATACAGACTGGGAGTCGATCAAGCCATCGCCCTCAGGGTGGTGTGAGAGCCAGCGATCTCACAATGGAGTGCACTATGGAAACAGAGAAACAGATGACGAACAAAGGCAGTATTGGAAACGGGGCTGACAACATGAGTGCAAGGGTGATTATATAGAGCCACTTGGCCGGGGGCGAGGGACGCCAAGGCCATTGGCCATTCATTGGCACGGAACGAGAGCGGAACGCGGTACGGCGGTAGCCTAGTACCTTTGCAAATTCTTGTCACATACAGTAATGTCAAGAGTAATGTCACCTATTATACCAAAGGCAGCATCGTTCATCATGCACGTACTACACCTGGGACTTCGCCACCCTTTGTGCAAGAGGATCCTGGGTTCGAATCTCGAAAAAACCATACAGTGGGGCTTGCAGTGGGGACAGTGTATTGCACTCTGAGCGGAGTCCACTGGGGCGGAGAGATCCGGAGATG
Source organism: Lactarius sanguifluus (assembly GCA_021527775.1). Classification (NCBI taxonomy): domain Eukaryota; kingdom Fungi; phylum Basidiomycota; class Agaricomycetes; order Russulales; family Russulaceae; genus Lactarius; species Lactarius sanguifluus. Next base: position 50,417 of record JAKEYF010000284.1, read on the forward strand.
GCCGAGAACCTCCCACGGTATGCCAGCACGAGATGTGAAATCGGTGTGCACGTTGTAAATGCATTTCCTTGATTCTCGTCACGTCTCTGGTGGCAAGGCCTGCCTCGTGCCTTTACCCAGTTCCGAAAGGGGACAGGAGTGTCCAAAAAACAAAAAGGAGAATGACTCGGATTTACAGCAATCACCAAGGCAATCACCACTTTGTCAGTGGCGTTCACCGAAGGTATAGTGAGGGTCTATAGCATGCACTGAGTTTTGTCCATCCTGTCAGAACCCTCATACTGTAGCACCGATCCTGTTCCCCCATTAACATGACTGACTGGAAAAGTCCCGCTGTTGTCACTGCAGAATATTGTGCGTCTCCTGCGCCTCGGACATTCCTAGCTATTTATTTTGTGTCAGTCACGTTCGTCAAGCTTTGCCACGCCATATGGGGAGTTCTCATGTGAGCCCTCTTCTCAGCTTCGTCTAATGAAACTTATTAAATTTCTTCCCATACAAGCTGGGAGTTTGTCGTAAACATCGAATTCGAATATTCTGTCTTCACTGGGAAGCGAAAATTTCGCTCATCGTTTCTGGTACGTTGCGTACAGTCCAGACAGGGATGCGAGATGATGAACTCAAGCTGGTACATACAGCTTTACTTGGCGGCTCGGTGGTGCCCTCTGTTCTGCGTTATTACCATACTCGTGGGAATCGACCCAATAAACCGGATCAACTGCCAGGTACCCTGGCTTCTCGCCCTGTTGAGTCAGATCACGAGACTGAAATTCTTCCACCCAGGCCAATATCATCTTTGCCTTCGTGAGATCACAGACAATGACCTCGACTGCGTGCTAATTTTTGGGCCCTTATAGTTATTTGCAAATATATCGTTAGTTTCTGCCTCTGCCCTGATCGTGCTGCGCATGTGAGTAGAGACTCGGTTCTGACTCCTCTGCACCTCACTGATAAGACATTCTCAGTGCAGCGATATGGGGGCTAAACAAGATCGCCATATCAATCGCTTCCGCTGCGTGGCTCGCCAATACTGGTTCCTTGATTCATAGTATGTTCATTTGTTCGTTTGGCTTTCCGGATGTTTCAAGCATGTGACCTTGGATCAGGTTTAGCCGTTCTTCACGGAACTTGGAGCGGAGGCATTTGCAAAGTCACAAATTCATTTGAAACCAAAACCAACATTCTTGTGACTTTTGTCACTGACTTGGTACTTCTTGCACTCATGCTCATCGGGCTCTTGCGCTGGGAAAATTCCCGTCAAAGAGGTGGCGTTGGGTGGCTTCTGTACACCCAGGTTAGTATTTTCTCGTCTCGCATATCACAGCATGCACTGTAATGGTCTTCGGGGCTGACCACGACAACAGGGCTTGGCGTGGATGATAACCGTCGTTTTAGCCGGGGCACCTGTCACAGTACGTTTTCCTAAAATGGATATGATCCAAGTGACCGATACGAGCTCCCCAGGTATTTGTTCTGTTGAACCTGAATGGTGGGCAACTCTTTCACGCGACGAGATTCGGTATTCACCAAACAAAATTTCACAGATCCCATGAACCTCGTACGTCATCAACTCGAATAAACATCCCGGACAAAGAGCTGACGGACCCGAAATTGTAGATGTTTCAAGCCCCTGCACGTTAGGTGTCTCGTCGCGAGAGAACTATGCAACTTCGCTGATTTTCCCCCCCTTTCTTCAGTCATTACTATGACAATTGGTGCTTCACGCGTGTACCGTGGCCTGTCGGATTATGTCCACAGCGAAACCAGCGTACATATGAGTGGAGGGCTGCCAGTGAGACAGCCGCCGGTTGGCTGCTTAGTAGCCCGCTCAGGCCGAGGTTCCCTCGCACTGGGGACAAGCGGTATGCCAGACGGGCATATGTTCGAAATGGATCCTCTGGTACCCCCAGAACACCAGGAGAAATCGACGGTGTGTGGTGAAAATCGAGCTGTGTAGGTGGGACTAAGGCAATCTATCGTTGCACACAATACCCAGAAAATGAGATGTATTCCTTTTCTATTTACTTTTGTAGGGATCGGAAAAGCCCCTCAACCTCAAAGGGATAGGTGTGAACGCGAGATGCATATAGTGTTTTTGTTATATAATATATAATTATGAATTCGAAGTCGAGAGCACGAACGAGGCTCCTTGACCCTGAGGTACCAAATTTTGAGCTGGGTGGTCCGTTTATAGTATATAAGGGCAGGTATGGGTATTGCTCCTGGACCTACTACCAGATGACGGCGATGCCTTCCCCCATTGGTAGCAGTCCTGGGAGCTTGGTGCTGGGGGTGTCATCAATCGAACCTGACTCGCGCTGGGATCAAGGGAGAGGCGTAGGTGACGCGCAGATCCAGTTAGCGAGAAAGAGGTGGTTTATGCACGCGGAGAAACTCAGTACTGGGATCGGAACAGCATCCAAAAGGGGGAAAGGAGTGAGTAGGAACGGTAAAGGAAGGGCGGATGCGAGGAGAACAGAACGGTAACAATAACGGAACGCGATGGTGGAGCGACAAAACAAGATGTAGCAAGTTGGGAAGCACAGAGGGAGTCGCAAGCGAGGCCTAGTGAGACCTAATGAGGGGGAAGGCGATTATCGTATCATTCGTATGTATGTATGGGGACCAGGGCGGAGGTAAAGACCAATACTAGAAAAGAAAAGAAAAGAAAGTAAACACGAGAATAGATCGCAGCTTCGCCCCTGTCAAAGTGCGGCGTGGTGATATAGCGGTCGCACAGTGTGTTGGTGAACAAAAACCCGGGATTATACGATACGTCTGTGTCTACGGCCCGTACTCCGGGGGTATAGATTGATTTAAAAAATGAGGGTGGGCCACGAAGCTGTCAAGGCTGTGGAGTCATGACCTTAGGGCAGTTGTTTTGAGAACGTTGAGATGTCGATCAAGCTATCAAATCAAGAGACATGATGGCGGATCTAATCGATCACGGACTCGGATAGCGAGGTGACAGTTCTGACAGTAAGAGTCATGTCACGGTCCCGCCTCACCGGCTTCACCAATCTCCCACAGCTTTTATGTTACTTCCGCGTTTTTCACAAAAGCTCTTGGCGGACCCAGTGAACCTGAACAAATAACATATGAGCGAGAACAAAGGCAGCCGTAGCCTGAGGCGAGGGGTAGAAGATCAGGAAAAAGAAACACACATGAGATGGGATCGCGCCCACGATAGCGATTGCACGGCCGGGTGTAAAGCAGATAACGAGGAGGGACAGACGGCGAGGATGACGCGGATAGGGTCGCGTCAGATATCGAGCTACCTAATGACAAGGGCGAGGGACGGCGACGATAGAATCATCAGCAATCGAGAGGAAGAGCCTGAGGCTGCAATAGGTTAAAAGATACGCACAAGATTAAGAGATGGCGAGAACGAGTGAGTTGGCCTCAGGCCCGTTAGGATGGGGGGTGTACGTGAGAATTTTCGCGACGACTGAAACCGAAGGCAGGGGAACTCGAAGTGAGATACAGGCATTCCCGAAACATGAACCGAAGCCCCTCACCACATGGATTGGTTGACGGAGAGCGGAATGCACATGCGACTCGGCACAACATCGGCCGTCGTCCTTACTCGCCCACATCAACGCTGCGACGCGCACGACAATATTAGGGAGTCAGAGTCCGTTCCATAATGTCGGCACAGAGAAGGAGCACCCGACAACCGCGGACGCAGACGCCTCAAACACGGGCCATGACCCTCTCTTAGGACCTGATGCAAGCAACTACTTGCGGGCAGAGGGTTCGCTGCAGGATGCGTTGTGATTGGCGGGTAGCCAGCTCGTGATAATCGTTCGTTGGTACGTTACAAGTTGGCCCGCACCAAGAGATATGCATTTAACGAGAACCTGCGACGCCATCTCCTGATTCTCTTCTCCCTGGTACCTAGGGGTCGAGTCGATGGGGACATAGTACACCGGATGCATGGGAGGGGAGGCGCCAGACGAAATGCAGGTGAGGTGTAAGTCCTGCGCGTAGCGGAAGGATGGCGTATGTCGAGGTCGTTCACCGCGGACTGAGCGGCCCGCCAGGGCCTTCTTGATCAATCTTCTCATACTCTTCTGGGTTTGTCCAAAAAAAATATAAAACATTCCGCGCCGCCGGCCCAGCCCTTGCAGACAGATTTGCGGCCGTCAATAAATTTAGAGACAGTGACGATGTCGATTGCACCAAGCGAAAATACAGAGATAGACGATGCAGCCGGGAATATAGACGCTTTCAGTGGTCCTCTCCTGCGACAGTGGCGGAAGCTTTCAGGGGAGCGTGACTCTATCCGAGTCATCGCTCATATCCAATCGGTCCCTGGCAGACGCCCTCAATTCTGCTGCAGCACATGGTCGCGTCATCATCACCCACCGGCAATGGATCATGATCTTGCGCAATGACTTACCCAGTTACCCCCTTCTGTCATCGCCACTCCGAGTCCTTCCAACTTCCACTGTCACGCGAAAAAAGTTGACGGATGAATTGTTGCACGTCTAAAAAAAAGGGGGTCTCGATTCGTAGGTCTATACGAGCTCGTTGGAAAACCAGTAATCGAGAGACGTCGCCAGTTGGGTGTTCCGGAGAAACCCCGTATCTTGTGCCCTATATCTGTTTTCGTATACTCCGACGCTCTCCGCGCTCATCGTCCCGCAGACCTGTTCACAGCCCAGACAAGCCTATGTTGCTTCTTGTAGTGCAGCCAGAAACTCCCACTGGGACACGGGGTGAGATCGACGTCCTAACAGCCGTCAAATCACCGGCGAAATCTCGGATCGGAAAGGGCGCTGCCGTGCTAGTAGTAGCGAGCCTCAGGGATCACTGATTCATTCGCATTATGTGTCACGGCTTACTGGAATCGGAAAAACCATTCGACACTTCGTTAGAACTTCATCATGATGGGGACAACTTTACCCCACTCGAGATCATCCCATCTCAACTTCCCGCTGGGGAATTTGCATTCCTTCTGCCTCCCACAGGACGTAAGACAATACTACCAATGAAGGATTACACCTTGCGGCTGCGATGCAATTTTGTGGATTCTGCAGCGTTATCGGGACGATGTGGGCCATGGCGGAGGACGGGGAGACTTATCTGAACCCAGGCCAGAGAGTATTGCGATGTTACGACAGATAGGCGAGGGCGCTTCAGTTCTGAAGAAGCTGCGGAAAAGCGAGGGATCACGCTAGAGCGATGGGTCAACATTGTTCATTACGGCGCATGATCGCGCGTCATGAGTGAATCGTCGAAATTGTGTGGGTACCCATGCCTACGCCTTACATAGTAGAATATAACCAGACTGCAAGAGGCATCGTGCGTTGCAGTGACCATACTACCACTTGGTCAGCGGAGACGCTTTTCGGATATTACTGGTTGCCTGAGCGCGTCCAGACGGATTTTGTAGGACAGACGAACCACTTGCTGTGAGGGCACGACGTTATGTGTAAAGAGGTTGGTTTGGATTTATCACAACGATATGCAATGTGCGGACTGGGGTCAATGAGTCCGAAAGGCGGAGTGGACTTTCAGGAGAAATGTAGGGAGTGGCAGCGAGAGGGCACGTGAGAGAGGGAAAAGGGAAATAAGAGCGAAGCTGTAAACGCAAGGATTGGAAGGTAGCGTCAAACCGAAAGCGAGAGGGATCAGGCCTCGATCAGGAGCTGACAGAGGCTACGGATCATGGCAGTGATGCTTGGGCCAATTTATAGCAGTCCTGGGAGCCTATTAGTGGTGGAGGCATCATCGATCGAACCCGACTCACGGTGGGATTGAGGGAGAAGGCGTAGGCGACGCGTAGATCCATTCAGCAAGAAAGAGGCGGTTTATGTAAACGAAGACACTCAGTACCTATGATCAAACGACATGGAGAAGGGGAAAAGATGTGAGTAGGAGTGGTAAGGGCGAACTAGATGAAATGCGAGGATAATGGAACACGGACGGGAACGGAACGCGAAGGCGGAGTGAGGGGGAAGGACAAAGTGATTGTATTGTCCGAGGACAAGGGCGGGAGGCGAAGACGAACACACTAGAAAAGAAAAGAAAAAGAAAAGTACTCAAGAATAAATCGTGGGTTCGGTCCGGTCGAAGTGCGGCGTGGCGATATGGTGATAGTGATTGCCAAGTGGAGTGCGGCGTGTGGGCGAAAAGATAGATGATGACGATGGCCCGAATAAAGGCGGACACAAAAGGGGTAAACGAGGGGTTGGAAAAGTTGACACAAGGGGAAGGGACATATCAATGTGAGCATCGTATCCATGACACGTTTGAGACGTAGGCCAGATGGACGACAAGAGACGAGGGTGGGCCGCTGGGGTCATGACCGGCATGACCATGCGCGCTGTGATCCATGTGATGCCGGAGATCGCCGCTTGCGAACGACGCCTCGTATTGCGCCTCCCTCTTACTTTTCTTCCGAGTTTTCCACAAAATCTTACTACAACACTGTCGTAGAAAGTCAAGCCAACCATTGCATTACGAGAGAAATTTGAGTCGGAGGACTCCACCATTGCGTGGCTCATTCTTGCCCCGAGCGTGTTGCGTGTTAGTATGGTGTTACTCGCGCAGTTGCCAGTGTAAATCAAGGATACTAATAACCAAGTCTTGAACCAAGTGCGTCCTTGAGTACGCCCTTCTCCTGATCTTGATACCATCATATGGCAAAGGTGTAGCAAAATCTCAGGCCCGGAACCTATCAATGAAGAGCCACAACTTCCCACACGGTGCTGAAATATGGCAACTGAATGGAAGGAGAGCTGAGCTCCGAGCCTGCGGTCAGTGTGCACTTTGCTTGGCACTTTGCTGTACAGCTAAATTATATAGGTCCGTTCTATATATATTGAAACCACCTTGGAAACCACTTCATACATACTCGGGTCTACGATCATCACTTTTGTCCATCCCGTCTGAACCGTCTTGTCGCACTGCCAGTGGTCCACTTTCCCTCTTAACATGACTGACTGGAAAAGTCCCGCTGTTGTCACTGCAGAATATTGTCCGTCACTTATGCTTCCGACCGAATCTAACTATTTCAAATTTGCCGTACAGCCGCACTCATCAAGCTTTACCACACCATATGGGGAGTTCTCATGTGGGCACTGTCGTTCTCAGCCTCATCCAATGAAAATGATTAAATTTCTTCCATATAAGCTGGGAGTTTGTCGTGAACATCGGATTCGAATATTCTGTCTTCACTGGGAAGCGAAAATTTCGCTCATCGTTTCTGGTACGTTACGTACAGCACAGACAGGAATGCGAGATGATGAACTCAAGCTGGTACATACAGCTTTACTTGGCGGCTCGGTGGTGCCCTCTGCTCTGCGTTATTACTATACTCGTGGGATTCGACTCAGCAAACCGGATCAATTGCCAGGTATCTTGGCTTCTCGCCCTGTTGAGCCAAATTACGAGACTGAAATTCCGACCAGGCTGTTGTCGTCTTTGTCTTTGTGAGATTATGGGCCATTTCCTCGACTACACGCTAATATTTGGGGATATATACTAGTTATTTTCACATCTCTCGCTAGCTTGCGCCTCGGCCCTGATCGTCCTGCGCATGTCAGTAGAGACTCGGTTCTCAAACTCCTTTCTGCACCTCACTGAAACAACACTCTCAGTGCGGCGATATGGGGGCTAAACAAGATCGTTATATCGATCGCTTCCGCCGCGTGGCTCGCCGATGTTGGTACCCTGATTTACGGTATGTTCATTTCTTCATTCGGCTTTTGCCACTTTCCGGATATTTCAAACATGTCACCCGGGATCGCGGGATCAGGTGTAGTCGTTCCTCACGGAACTTGGAGCAGAGACTTGCCACTAGGCGCTTGCAAACTCACGAATACACTTGAAACCAGAACCAACATTCTTGCCTCTTTCGTCACTGACTTAGTGCTTCTTGCACTCATGCTCACCGGACTCTTGCGCTGGGAAAATGCCCGTCGGAAAGGTGGCATCTGGTGGCTCCTGTTCACCCAGGTTAGTATTTCTCATCTCACATACTTCAGCATGCACTGCGATGATATTCTAGGCTGACCGTCACCATCATGATGACAACAGGGCTTGGCGTGGATGATAATTGTCGCTGTAGCCAAGGTGCCTATCACAGTACGTTTCCTAAAAATGGATATGATCCAGGTGATTGATATGAGCACAGGTTTTGATTCTGTTGAATCTGAATGGTGTGCAGTGCATTTCTTTCAAACGACGAGATAGGGTATTCACCAAAAGAGTATTTACACAGATCCCATGAACCTTGTACGTCGTAAAGAAAACATTCCGGACAAGGACCTGACGGACCCGATATCATAGATGATCCAACTCCCTGCACGTTAGCTGTCTCGCCCCGAGAGAACTATGCGAGATCGCTGATTGTTTTTCTTTTGTTTAGTCATTACTACAACAATTGGCGCTTCACGCGTGTACCGTGGACTGTCGGACTATGTCCACAAGGAAGGCGACGTACATATGAGTCGTGGGCTGCCAGTAAGACAGACGCCCCTTGGCAGCTTTTTACCCCGCCTAGACCGAGGTTCCCTCACACTGGGGACAGGCGGTACGCTGGACATGCATATGTTCAAAATGGACTTTCTGGTACCACCGAAACACCAGGGTAAAATGACGAACTGTAGGGAAAATCGAGTTGTGTAGGTGGGGTCGCTAGTAAGGCAAATCTATCGTTGCAATACCCGGGAAATGGGATGTATTCCCATTCTATTTACTTGTAGGATTGGAAACTTGAAGCTCTCGACCTTAAAGTGGATGTGGGTGGATGCCAGATGCATGTAGTGTTTTTGTTCTAATGTATCCTGTACTCGAATATATGCGAATTCAAGTTCAATAGCACGAACAATGAGGCTCTGGTCCCTGAGGTAACAACAACTTTTGAGCTTGGTGGTCTGTTTACAGTGATTCGCATTACATATCCCCCGACCTCTCCCCCAATAACTTGAAGAAGATTTCCTCTTTACATTAATGTAAGGGACCCAAGTCACGTCCGCATGAACCATCACTGCATCACCGCTACCTCACGACGGGAATTTCGCGTTGACAACTTAACGGGCCGATTTGCTGCACTCTTCAAAATGTGGATAGACGCCTGTGTACAAATATGCAGTAGATACGCGCGTCGATCCAGGTCCTCAGGAAATCTCTTCGTCTGCGTCTGCGCCTCTGCCCAGCGAGTCCACCAATTACATATAACTGCTGTTAGATGAGTCATGCGAAATCATATCGGACCAGCTATATACGGCGTGTAGCCGTGACAGTGGAAAGACTGGGCGAGTTCAATCCGAGGCCAGCCGCGATATGAGCAGGGCCAAGTCTTTCTATCGGCTGAAGACGTGCAATCCGTGGCCCAACCCCGGGGCCTAGACTTTAAATCGGGGATAGTGGGAAATACAAGAAACCGCTGTTTGGTCGTGTACAGTAGTGGTAAGTGCCAAATAATGGCGGGTATGGGGTTATCACACCTCCAAGCGCCAGAAAGTTTGTTTTCGAGAGTCGGCCCGTTTTCCCGGAGCTTCGCCATTGGCCTGGTCCCGTTACGTGCACAATGTGCGTACGAGGAGGCCACATCCATTGAGGCGGTTGGCGTCACGCTTAGGTAGACGGATGTGTTGAATCTGCCGATGAGTCGTTCTTGGGTTGGTCACCGTGGGTGCGTATGGGTCGACAGACGGAGAGGATTCCGTAGAGCAGCCCAGATTATGGTCATTTAGGGGGAGGAAGATCGAGAAAAGATTGAGACAGAGACATCATGTTGAAATGACAATATGCGTCCACGCACGAGTTGCCTCGGCGTGGGGCATGAGTAGAGATGGGACGCGAGAGGGTCTCGCACTACGATTGTTTGATGTGTTTGATCAGGGACAATCCCCTGGACTGCGATTTGATATGTAGTTGAGATGGTCGTTTCTTCCAAGGTTTCTTCTTCCGGAGTGCGGGTTTCCGCACATTGCTTCACATGTAGTTACTGTCCTCACGGTGCACTTAAGAACGCGTAGTGTACGCCTGGTGCTCCATTCCTTTATGCTGCGTCTGGTGTGCCAGTGTGCCAGTCGACCCCCTTAACCTGCTGCGCTGCAACTTGAATAAGAGACAGCGAGAACGAGCGAGTTAGGACGGGAGGTGTAGGAATTCGCGCGAATGAGCCTGAAAGCAGGGGAACTCGGAGTAAGTTACTGGCATTTCCGAAAGAAACTGTGGCCTTACAGTAATAACGAGAAGATCCAAATACACTTGTAGTACGCTCGAAGTACGTATACTGTACTGTTGCAAGGCGTAGCCGGCAAAGCTAGCTGGTCAGGGGACAATTCCGAGAAAGCTGGATGCGTGGGAGGCGGAAGAGGTGCCAGACGAGCCATGTTGCCCAACTCTCCTCTGGGGTTTGGGGGCGATACTTCGATCTGATCAAATAGGAGCGCGGTGAGAGATGAGTCACGGTGTGACTGTGAATAAGATGTCAAACCAACGTGAAACTCACTCTTCTATGGCGCCAACTGCCTCCGCAACCTTTTATATGCGCTACCAGTGCCAGTGTCCTGGCTGCCAATCTGTACTGGCCGACTGCTTAGGTGACAGCGGCACTGGCAGGTTCTCGGCAACTTCCCACATGTTCTTGAGAGTCGTGGCACAATACCTCACCCCCATCGCTCGACTGGCCATTGGCACCTATTTAAAACTACAGGGCCCTCGGATTGGGACACCAAGATTTTGATGCGATGGAAATAAGTCAAAGGCGGAGTTTCAGTCACAGCGCCTTACTGGCCGGCACTTGTATTCGCGAAATAGCGGCACAAACGATGGGACTTGGAAAATGGGCCAGCGATCTATCATTTTCAACCTACTTTCTGACCCATGGTTCTGCGTATACTATGATAAGGGCACAGAGCCTCCCTAGCGTGTGCTGACCCCAGACATCATGTAGAGTATGTGATAGTACATGCGTCTTGGACGTTTGAACGTTGGGCGTTGGACCCTCCCCTCGTGTCGGGAACCACCCGCTGCTAGGTCAGAGGGACTCTCGTCAGATATCGCTGGTTGTTTGACCGCGTCCAGATTTTGTAGGATAGACGAACAACTCACTATGGGGGTACGACGCACATGGTATGTGTAACAAACGTTAATTTGGGATGGGAGTTATCACAACAATACAGGCGATGCGAAGTGCAGACTGGGACCAACGAGACCGACAGGCGGAGCGGATTTTCAGAAGAAGTGTAAGGGGAGGGGACAGGGGATGGCGTGTGAGAGAGGGAAAAGGGAAACAAGAGTGAAGGTGTGAAGGAGAGGATAGCGGGATAGCGAGCGAACGACTGGTGTTCGAACCGAAAGCAAGAGGGATCATGTCTCGATCGGGAGCTGACAGGGGCTGCGGAATGAGGCTAGATGACGGCGATGCTTGGGCCCATTGATAGCAGTCCTGCGAGCTCGCTGCTGGAGGTGTCATCAATAAAACCTGGCTCGCGCTGGGATCAAGGGAGAAGGCGTTGGCGACGCGTAGATCCACCTAGCAAGAAAGAGGTGCTTTATGCACACGGAGAAACATTCCTACGATCGAAACGATATGAAGGAGGAGAGGAGTGAGTATGAAAATCGGGAAGCACAGAGGGAGTCGCGAGCGAGGCCTGGTGGGGACCAGGGCGAGAGGCAAAGACGAACACACTAGAAAAGAAGAAAAGGAAACATGCAAGAGAATAGATCGCGGCTTCGCTCCCGTCAAATTGCGGAGTGCGTGGTGATAGCGTGGTGATAGCAGTGCTGTGTGGAAAAAAAAATGACGTACGTTTTAGGATATCATGTAAACTGCGCCGAGCGTGTCTGGTGTGGGTCTACGGCCCATGGGCAAGGCCATGGGGGTATAAATTGGTTCAAAGAAAAAATGACGATATGACCCGTACACAGGTGGCGCAAGGCAGACACGAAAGGGCATATATAAAGACTTTGAGATTGCAGTCGAGCGACGAGCCATCAAGCTCGCGATGCAATGCCGGATCAATAATTGCCCTTTGCGAGGTGGTAGCAGTGGACCGAGAGGCCTCACCGATTATGTAATCATCATATTACGTACGTTACTTACTTCCGAGTTTTGTTTTTCACCAAAACCTACTACAATACTGTCGTGCACAACCAGAGAAAGGGACTTGAGTTGGAGGACTCGTCCGTTGCGTGATTCTTGGCCCGAGCGTGTTTGCGTGTACTCTAGCGTTATAAATCAAATGTACGTGCGATACTAGTACAGTACAGTAGTACAGTAATCAAGTGCTTCTCCTGATCTTGATGTCGTCATATGGCGAGATGTAGCAAAAAATTTAACGAAGAGCCTCAAGGTGTCGCAATATGGCAACTGAATGGAAGGATGGCCGAGCTCCGAGCCTGTGCACCTCGCTGTGCGCTGACATTTCTGTTTTTTATAGGTTTGCTTTATATATGTTGAAACCACTTTCTACCAGGGTCTACGATCATCACTTTTGTCCATCCCGTCTGAACCCTCGTATTGTCGCACTGGTCCTGTTTTCCCCTTAACATGACTGACTGGAAAAGTCCCGCTGTTGTCACTGCAGAATATTGTCCGTCACTTATGCTTCCGAGCCGAATCCGACATTTCTAGTAACTATTTAAATTTGCCCTACAGTCGCGCTCATCAAGTTTTACCATGCCATATGGGGAGCTCTCGTGTGAGTACTGTCATTCTCGCCTCGTCTAATGAAAATTCATTAAATTTCTTCTCATACAAGCTGGGAGTTTGTCGTGAACATCGGATTCGAATATTCTGTCTTTACTGGGAAGCGAAAATTTCGCTCATCGTTTCTGGTACGTTGCATACAACTCAAACAGGAATGCCGCAAATGCGAGATGATGAACTCAAGCTGGTACATACAGCTTTACTTGGCGGCTCGGTGGTGCCCTCTGCTCTGCGTTATTACTATACTCGTGGGATTCAACCCAGTAAACCAGATCAACTGCCAGGTACCCTAGCATCTCGCCCTGTTGAGCCAGATCGTGAGACTGAAATTCCACCGAACCCATCCAGGCCATTGTCACCTTTGTCTTCGTGAGATTATGGGCCATTTCCTCGACTACACGCTAATATTTGGGGATATATACTAGTTATTTTCACATCTCTCGCTAGCTTGCGCCTCGGCCCTGATCGTCCTGCGCATGTGAGTAGGGACTCGGTTCTCAAACTCTTCTCTGCACCTCACTGATACAACACTCCCAGTGCAGCGATATGGGAGCTAAACAAGATCGTTATATCGATCGCTTCCGCTGCGTGGCTAGCCGAGGTTGGTACCCTGATTCATGGTATGTTCATTTCTTCACTCGGCTTTCGCCGCTTTCCGGATATTTCAAACATGTCACCCGGCGTGATCAGGTATAGTCGTTCTTCACGGAACTTGGAGCAGAGACTTGCCAGTAGGCGCTTGCAAAATCACGAATATACTTGAAACCAGAACCAACATTCTTGCTTCTTTCGTCACTGACTTAGTGCTTCTTGCACTCATGCTCACTGGACTCCTGCGCTGGGAAAATGCCCGTCGGAAAGGTGGCATCTGGTGGCTCCTGTATACCCAGGTTTGTATTTTCTCATCTCGCATACTACAGCATGCACTGCGATGATCTTCTGGGCTGATCATCATGATGACAACAGGGCTTGGCGTGGATGATAATTGTCACTGTAGCCGAGGTACCTATCACAGTATGTTTTCCTAAAAATGGATATGATCCAAGTGTGTGATATGAGCACCCCCAGGTTTTAATTCTGTTGAATCTGAATGGTGTGCAGTGCATTTCTTTCACACGACGAGATAGGGTATTCACCAAAAGAGTATTTTTGCAGATTCCATGAACCTCGTACGTCGTAAAGAAAATATTCTGGACAAGGAACTGACGGACCCGATGTCATAGATGTTCCAACTCCCTGCACGTTGGTGTCTTGTCCCGAGAGAACTACTAGTATGTGAGTTCGCTGATTGTTTTCTTTTGCTTAGTCATTACTACGACAATTGGCGCTTCACACGTGTACCGTGGACTGTCGGATTATGTCCACAAGGAAGGCGACGTACATATGACTAGTGGGCTGCCGATGAGACACACGCTCATTGGCAGCTTAGTAGCCCGCCCAGGCCGAGGTTCCCTCGCACCGGGGACAGGCGGTACGCTGGACGTGTATACGTTCGAAAGGGATTCTATGGCACCTCCAAAACACCCTGGTAAAACGACGAACTGTAGGGAAAATCGGGTTGTGTAGGTGAGATAACTAGTAAGGCAAATCTATCGTTGCAATACCCGGAAAATGGGATGTGTTCTCATTCTATTTACCTTTGTAGGATTGAAAAAGTTCTCGACCTTGAAGGGGATATGTGTGGATGCCAGGCGCATGTAGTGTTTTTGTCCTAATGTATCCTGTATTCAAATATATACTATGTATTTGCGAATTCAAGTTCGAGAGCACGCACAATGGGGCTCTCCTTCACCAAGTGGCAACACGCTTGGTACAACAATCGTATCGGGGCTGAACACTGCTATTAGCTCGGCGAAGGAGGGCAGCTCTCACGTCATCAGCGCTTCTCCAACACCTCCCGACCCGATCCTCAGAAACACCACCCCCTATGGGTGTAAAAAGGAACAGATAACGAGGACAATGCGACAAAAATGTCGACACGAGGGACTGACAACGAGGGTGACGTGGACAGGGTCACCTCAGCAATCGGGCCACCTGGTAGCGAGGGCGAGGGGCGGGGACGACAGAATCATCAGAACGCGAGAGCCTGAGTGCGAGCGTGAGGAAGCGATGGATTAAAAGATACGCACAGAATTGAGAGCGAGAATAGTTATGATAGGGGGTGTAGAAATTCGCGGGACAACAGAAGCCGAAAGCAAGAACCAGAGGTGAGATACTGGTATTTCTGAAACAAGCCCCAACAGCGATTGACAGCGAACTGCAGACCCCCCACGCGCGACCGCAACTCGCCGGCGCGTCAAGATCCAGGTGCGTTTAATCAACTCCGCATCCCCCGTCCTCTCTGACTTGGCCACCACCACAGAAGTCGACACCCGATTCCATGAGTTCCCGGCACCGCGTCCCACGTGTAAAGCACGAGTTATGTATTATGTCTGCCCCGCTCCCCCGGGGAGTTGACTCCAAAATAAAACATGAACCCATGCCCTCGCCACATGGATTGGCTGGCGACGTGCGGAACGCACACGCCTGCACCAAGCGATATGTATTTGATGAGAACCTGCCGCATCACCACCTCTCCCCTCTGAGACTGTGGTTGCACGCCTCAAGGATCACCGATTCGCTCGTTTTGTGTTTCACGGCTTACTGTATACTAGAGACGGGCAAGCCTTTTGACACTTCATTTGAACTTCACGGAGACAATCTCACGTTACTGGACATCGTCCGATCTCAACTTCCCGCCGCAGAATTTGCGTTCCTTTCTGCTTGTCACATTTCCGAACTGACCTAAGCCAGCGTTGCCGACGAAGGACTGCGTCGCGCGGCGGTAATGCAATACTGCGGAATACGCAGCGTCGTGGATGATGGCCGATACGGACGGGGCAGACCTATCTAAACGTTTCTGCAAATCGATTTTCTCGGACAAGGTTGGCCAGAATAGTGTGTCGTATTATGACAGATCTGCGAGGATGCTTCAGTTCGCGGTGACGGAGCTACGGCAGAAGAAGCGAGAGATAACGCTAGAGCGATGGGTCAACTTTGCGCGTCGTGAGTGAGTTGTCGAAATTGTGTAGGTACGTACATCATGTGTACGCCTTATCTAGTAGGATATCATTTAGACTGTAAGAGGCGTCGCGCAGTGCCGTGACTATACTGCTACTTGGTTGCGGAGACCCTTATCGGATATTACTGGTTGTTTTATCGCGTCCAGATTCTGTAGGATTACGAACCACTCGCTATAAGGGCACGACGCACATGTTATGTGTAACAAAGGTCGGGTTGGGACCAAATTTATCACAACGATGTGGGCGATGCAATGTGCGGACTTGGACCAATGAGTCCGACAGGCAAAGCGGGATTTTAAGAAGTGTAGGGGGAGGGGATTGGGAGATAGCTAGCGAACGATCGGTGTCCGAACTGAAAGCGAGAGGGATCAGACCTCAGGCCCCGATCAGGAGCCGACAGTGGTTGCGAAATGACGCCAGATGACGGCGATGCTTGGGCCCATTGATAGCACTCCTGGGCGCTTGGTGCTGGGGGTGTCATCAATCGAACCTGACTCGCGTTGGGATCAAGGGAGAAGGAGTAGGCGACGGGCAGATCCATGCAGCAAGAAAGAGGTGGTTCATGGACACGAAGAAATTCGGTACCTACTAGGATCGAAAGGACATGGAGAAGGGGGAACGGTTGAGTAGGAGTGGTAAAGGCAGGGTGAACGAGATGGGATGCGAGGAGAACGGAACGGAACACGATGGCGGAGCACAAACAAGAGGAAGCACAGAGGGAGTAACGGGTGAGGCCTAGTGAGGCCTAATGAGGGGTGAGGGGGAAGGCCAACGTGATTGTAGTGTATAGGACTCAGGACGGGAGGCGAAGACGAACGCACTAGAAAAGGAGAGAAAAAGAAACACGCACGAGAATAGATCGCGGCTTCGCTCCCGTCAAAGTGCGGCGTGGTGACAGCGCGGTCGCACAGTGGAGTGCGCTGTGTGGACAGAAGATAGGTGATGGCGATGGCGCGGACGTGGACATGAAAGAGGCATATACGTAGAATGGGGGATAAACGAGGAATTAGAAAGGTTAACAAGAGTGCGAACAGACAAACTTGCTACTAGTGACAGCACCGTATCCTGCGGCGCGACACGTTTGAGACGTAGGGCAGGTGCACGGAAAGAAACGAGGGTAGGCCACGAAGCTGTGGGATCACGACATGGGGCAGCGAGGATGTTGAGATCGTGATCAAGCGAGCGATGCGGTCCCGGATCAAAAATCGGTTCGCTGATTGCGAGGGTCATACAGTACGGGTATCGCGGGGCCTGCCTCACAATCACACTCATGTAACCAATTACCCACGGCTTTCATGTAAGCTACTTCCGAGTTTTCACAAAAACACTGTCAAGCCAACAAGTTCATTACAACCAGAGGAAGGGACTTGAGTTGGAGGGTGTTTGCGTGTTGGCCAAGGCGGAGTTGTAAATCAAGTAAACAGTATGTGATGACATAATCAAGTGTGCGCCTTTCCTGATGCCATCATGTAGTGAAGACGTAGCCAAATCTCGGGAGCTATTATGTAACGACGAGCCTCAAGTTGCGGCAACTGAATGGAAGGAGAGCCGGGTGAAGAGAAGCTTTTATCGGTTTTGAGAGGGGAGGATCTCTTCATGATGTGGGCAGCCTGAGCGGTGAGCGGCCAATGACAACTCTCCACCGTGGTAGCGGGCCTCAGGGATCACCGATTCGTTCGCTTTGTTTGTGACGGCCTGATGGAGACACGGAAACCATTCGACGCTTCGTCCGAACTTCACGGAGACAATCTTACCCTCCTACAGATCATCCGATCCCAACTTCCTGCTACGGAGTTTGCGTTCCTTTCTGCTTGTCACACTGTCGGGCTTACAGCATTGTCGACGAAGGGCTGCACATTGCGTGCGATGCAATTCTGCGGCTTCCGGAGCGTCATCGGGACGATGTGGGCGATGGCTGATACGGACGGGGTAGACCTATCAAAGCATATATTTCCTCAGAGAGCTCAGGACGCAGAGGAGTGTCACATTATGAGAGATCTGCGAAGGTGCTTCAGTTTGTGGTGAAGAAGATCTGCGGAGGAGAGGGACGCTAGAGCGATGGGTCAACTTTTGTTCATTACGGTGCATGGTCGCGCGTCGTGAGTGAGTGGTCGAATTGTTCGGTTACTCATGCTTACGCCTTGTCTAGTAGAATGTAATCCAGACTGCAATGCAGGGCAGTGACCATACTGCTACTTGGTCGAGGAGACGCCTGTCGCATTACTGGTTGCTTGACCGCTTCCAGATGGATTTTGTAGGATAGACGAACTACTTGTAATGAGGGCACGACCCAGATGGTACGTGTAAAAAAAAAGGTCGGTTTGAGTGTATCACAATATGGGCGACGCAATGTCCGGACTTTGGGAAGAATGGTGGGGGGAGGGGACAGTGGAGTGTGTGAGAAGGAAAAGGGAAATAAGAGCAAAGCCGTAAATGTGAGGATTGGGGGGTAGCGTCAAACCGAAAGCGAGAGGGATCAGGCCTCGATCACGAGCCGACAGAGGCTACGGAAAGGGGCAAGTGCTGCTTGGGCCAATTGATAGCAGTTCCGGGAGCTTAGTGCTGGAGATATCGAGCCTGACTTGCGCTAGGATCGAGGGAGAAGGCCTAGGCGACTCGCAGATCCATTCAGTAAAAAAGAGGGGGTTTATGAAAACGGAGAAAACTCGGTACCTATGATCAAAACGACATGGAGAAGGGGGAAAGGAGTGATTAGGAGTGGTAAGGGCGAACGAGATGAAATGCAAGGAGAATGGAACGGGGATGGGAACGGAACGTGAAGACGGAGTGACAATATAAGAGGTAGTAAAGTGGGAGGCGAAGATGCACACACTACGTTAACCCCGAGTCAATGTAGTTTGTGCATCTTCGCCTCCCGGGAAAAGAAAAGAAAAAGAAAAATACTCGAGAATAAATCGTGGCTTCGCTCCGGTCGAAATGCGGCGTGGTCATAGAGTGGTGATTGCGATCGCCAAGTGGAGTGCGGCGTGTGGACAAAAAGATAGATGATGACAATGGCTCATATAAATCCGCGGACATGAAAAGGGTATACATGCCGGGATGGGGGGTAAACGAGGGAAAGTTGACACGAAGAGAATGGGCGTACTAGTTACTAGTGTGAGCATCGTATCCGTGACACGTTTGAGACGTGGGCCAGATGGAGGGTGAGCCACCGAGGCTTGTGGGCTGCATGTGGTTCCGGAGATCGCCGCTTGCGAAGTCGCGGGGCATATTGCGCCTCACTGGCAATTACCCACAGACTTTGCTGTGCACCTACATTTCTGTTCTTATATAAGTATGTTGTAACCGCTTCATGCATACCCGGGTCTACGATCATCACTTTTGTCCATCCCGTCTGAACCCCCATATTGTCGCACCGGTCCTGTTTCCCCCTTAACATGACTGACTGGAAAAGTCCCGCTGTTATCACTGCAGAATATTGTCCGTCACTTGTGTTCCGACATTTCTAACTACTTAAATTTGCCTTACAGTCGCGCTCATCAAGCTTTACCACGCCATATGGGGAGTTCTCATGTGAGCACTGTCATTCTCGCCTCGTCTAATGAAAATGATTAAGTTTCTTCTCATACAAGCTGGGAGTTTGTCGTGAACATCGGATTTGAATATTCTGTCTTTACTGGGAAGCGAAAATTTCGCTCATCGTTTCTGGTACGTTGCATACAACCCAGACAGGAATGCGAGACGGATGATGAACTCAAGCTGGTACATACAGCTTTACTTGGGGGCTCGGTGGTGCCCTCTGTTCTGCGTTATTACTCTACTCGTGGGATTCGACTCAGTAAACCAGATCAACTGCCAGGTACCTTGGCTTCTCGCCCTGTTGAGCCAGATCACGAGACTAAATATTTCACCCAGGCCTTTGTCGTCTTTGTCTTCGTGAGATTATGGGCCATTTCCTCGGTCGCACGCTAATAGTTGGTAGTTATTTTCACATCTCTCGTTAGCTTGTGCCGAGGCTCTGATCGTCCTGCGCATGTGAGTAGAGACTCGGTTCTCAAACTCCTCTCGGCACCTCACTGAAACGACACTCTCAGTGCAGCGATATGGGGGTTAAACAAGATTGCCATATCAATCGCTTTCGTTGCGTGGCTCGCCGATGTTGGCACCCTGATTCATGGTATGTTCACGTCATTCGGCTTTCCGGATATTTCAAACGTGTCACCCGGGATCGCGGGATCAGGTGTTGTCATTCTTCACGGAACTTGGAACAGAGACTTGCCAGTAGGCGCTTGCAAAATCACGAATACAGTCGACACCAGAACCAACATTCTTGCCTCTTTCGTCACTGACTTAGTGCTTCTTACACTCATGCTCACCGGACTCTTGCGTTGGGAAAATGCCCGTCGGAAAGGTGGCATCTGGTGGCTCCTGTTCACACAGGTTAGTATTTTCTCATACTACAGCATGCACTGCGACGATCTTCTAGGCTGACCATGACAACAGGGCTTGGCGTGGATGATAATTGTCACTGTAGCCGAGGCACCTATCACAGTATGCTTTCCTAAAAATGGATATGATCCAGGTGACTGATACGAGCTCCCCAGGTTTTCATTCTGTTGAATCTGAATGGTGTGTAGTGCACCTCTTTCACACGAGATCGGGTATTCACCAGAAGAGTATTTTCACAGATCCCATGAACCTCGTACGTCGTAAAGAAATACTTCGGACAAGGAACTGACGGACCCGATGTCATAGATGTTCCAACTCCCTTCACGTTAGTTGTCTCGTCCCGAGAGAATTATGCAAGTTTGCTGATTGTTTTTCCTTTGTTTAGTCATTACTATGACAATCGGCGCTTCACGCGTGTACCGTGGACTGTCGGACTATGTCCACAAGGAAAGCGACGTACATATGAGTAGAGGGCTGCCGGTGAGACAGACGTTCATTGGCGGCTTAGTCGCCCGCCCAGGCCGAGGTTCCCTCGCACTGGAGACAAGCGGTACGCTTGACGTACATATGTTCGAAACGGACTCTATGGCACCCCCGAAACACCAGGGTAAGATGACGAACTGTAGGGAAACTCGAGTTGTGTAGGTGAGATCGCTAGTAAGGCAGATCTATCGTTGCGATACCTGGAAAATGGGATGTATTCCCATTCTATTTACCTTTGTAGGATCTGAAAAGCTCTCGACCTTAAAGGGGATACCAGGTGCATGTAGTGTTGTTCTAATGTATCCTGTACTGTATTCGAATATATACTCTAGCAGGTTACGGAGTCCACTACGGGGAATGAAGCTCACGTGCGAAGGTGAATGGGGTGCACAGGCACGAAAGACACTAGACAGACGAATAAGACTCAGGAATCGCCTACGAGTGATGACTTTATATATTTACCTAGACAGACGAATAAGACTATCCAGGTGTAAGCGTACTGTAAGGGAACAAGGGTAAAAGTATTCCTCACCTCAGGAATCGCCTACGAGCGATGACTGAGGTGTACACAATAAACTACTTGGGTATAAGTACGAGTCGAAAGAATGCGGAGAGCCGCGAGTACCATATTCACATGGACACAGGCATAGTATGATATCCAGAACTGAGACGAAACAGTAATTAACTCACAAAACGAATTAATCAATCAGTCAAATAAGAGTGGGTATGATCGCCAACACAAGCCACATCGGCCTCGCGTGCACTGGAAACTCAACACTCCCCCTCACTTTGCACGTAGTCCAAGACCTGCGGCGAAGTGCTTCACCTTCGGGGATGGTAACACCTTCGTCAGAACGTTGGCCACCATGTCCTCGGTGGGACAATAAACCAACCGCACTACACCCTGATCAACCACCCAGCGAATGAAATGGTAACGCACGTCAATATGCTTCGTGCACGCGTGATACCGGTGGTCACAGGCCAGCGCAATCGCCGACTGGTTGTCACAAAGCAACATGGTCGCGTCCTTGAAAGGGCTGAAGATCTCAGAGAGAAGGCTGCGCAGCCAAAGTGCTTCCTTCACCCCATGAGTCACCGGGCCCCGTGGCAACGTACTCAGACTCGGTGGTGGACAAGGAGATGATCTCCTGCTGCTTGGAAGACCACGAGATGGCGCTGCCGTCGATAAGGAACGCGTAGCCCGAGATGGCTTGGCGGTCCTTGGCCATGCTGCC
>JAKEYF010000285.1:0-71961 GCA_021527775.1 Lactarius sanguifluus
AAAGGTTTACCAAATTAAGGGACTTGTTCGTGGCGCTTGGTGCTTTGCGAGCACCTCAAGTTTGACCTGGGGTACATCGATCGATGGCGTCTTTATTCCGTGCTTTCAAGTTAGTCTCCTGCTCCTGCCTTTACTAATTCTCAATAAAATCCAGTAACCTGCTCCTTAAGAGACCGCTCTCCACACAATGCGCGACTTCGGCCGTCCTTTTCGCCACGGGGGATGTCATCGCCCAACAAGTCATCGAGCGAAAACGCTCCAAACATGATGTATCCCGATCATATTTCCCCCCCTGTGGCTTTGTTTCCAACGTCTATTGGTTTCTCTAGTTTGCCAGGACGGCGCGTCTCACGTTTTTCGGAGGTGGGGGGGTTTCAAAGCAGCACATAATACAACTCACGTCTGGCCTTACACGCTAACAACGAACCTCGCCATCTGCAAATACCAGGCTGCCTGCTCGGTCCTCCCATTTCGAAATGGATTGCGTTTCTCGGACGGCTGCGCTTTGCCAACCCCACCAAGGCCGTGATCTACCGCGTGCGTCCCTTCCTCGACTCGTCACAATTCGTATTTTATATATGCTTCAGACGTGGTTGGACCAGATGCTCATGGCACCACGTACGTCCTTTTGGTTTTCGTTACCCCTTGCGGCCGGTCTCTGTGCCTCTCCTCTGAAACCCCTATTCTGCTCTACAGTCGTCGTGGGCTCGTTCTTCGCATCAATGTCCCCTCATGGAGGGAAAGGGCACCTCCGGGCCGTCGCAGATAGTCTGAGCACGGTGCGTATCTCGTTGCTACCCCGCCTACTGTAGTCGGTCCTGTCTCTCTTTTTTTTTTTGACGCTCGGCTCCAGATGTATGCGCCAACACTCATGCGGGGCTGGTGCGTGCTTTGTGGCTTCCTATGATGCTCTTCGAGCCCTACCGTCGTCCCGCAAGGCTGGTGTATACCCCCAACCCAGCTCGTCAATTTCACCGTCGTGCCTCCCCAATTTCGCTTCGTGTTCGTCAGCACCGTCAGCCTATTTTGGAGTGCGTCACCGTCCCGGGTCAAGCCTGATCCGACCCTGACCCTGTGCTGATCATGATTAGACACCTACTTGAGTTTTGTCAACGCGGAAAGCGGGCAAGGATATTGCCGAACCCGTAGATTACTAGATCACCCAACTTGGTGCGTTTTTCTTTGCTTTTTCAGTCCTTAAATTTATTTTCTTATGTTTTCACCTTCTCGCCAGAGTTCGCTTATCCACGGGCACTTGGGTACGCTCGCAGTTTAGATTATAGACGGCGGTCTGTATCGCTAGGTATTGTTCGAGTCGAGCAAGTTGGCCTCCGTGGACATTAGATTTTCCACTAGTATATACGACTCTGACTATGATCAAAAATAGCGAACTCGGGCTGCGCATCTGCCCACTTACGCGATGTGACCCATAGAGATACGACACCTGTAACGTCAGACAGGATTTTTTTTTTCGTGTCCTTGGAGTGGAATAAAGGGTCTTCTCGGTCTTCCATCAGGGCAGGAGGTAACAATAGCCACCCATGTAATTATCCCCGCCCGACAAATCGAAAGGTATGATATCAGATCCACGTATGTGCAGTATCATCGCTAGATCGATCTCCCTCTACACTATACCCTACCCTACAACACAAACTCGAACGTCATTCGTCCGCGGTAAGTAGACTCGAAACGTGAAGGCGAGTCTAAAAACATCGCCGACGAAAGATCCTACACAAAAAGAAGTAACAACAAATAAAGTGGGGGATATTAGCTCAGGACGACACACTCAACGCCTCGAACTCCTTTCGGATTTCTGCTTCACTCTCGATTTTCTTGAGCTGGGTAGCCTCAAGGCGCTCTCCGCGCGCCGCCTTCTCCTTCAAATCCTCGATCGCCTTTAGCTAAAAAGCGCCGAGTGAGCCCCCTCCCATAACACCAGAGTGGCGTTCCGCACCTTTTTGTTCAGATTCCGGACTTTCTTCTGCACCGGATCGAGCGGTTCCACTCCCGGCGTGGGCGGCACCGATTCCTCATTGTTGTTGGAGGCAAGATCGCCCGTTTCGACCGCGAGAGCCGGCGCAGCTGCAGGCACAGGCACAGGCGCAGACACAGACGCAGCCCCAGCACCGCCATCTCGACGAACGGCGGCCCCTTCGCCCCCCTTCTCCTTGGGGCCCTTGCGCTTGCGTTGTTGTTTTCCACCGTCGGCGTTCGGGGAAGCCGCCGCGGCGGCGCCGGGGACGTGCCGGCGGCCGTGGCCGTTCTGCTGGGATGCGGGAGGGCGGGTCGAGCGGGTTGGGGTCGCCGTGCCGCTATTGCCGCCGCGTGGCGTGCCAGACGGCGAGCCATTTTCTTCCTCACGGTTGTAGGCCAACGAGGCCAGCTGCCCGCGGGCGCCGGGGGGACGGTAGGCGCCGAGAGGCCGCGCTGGGGACGGCTTTGCAGTCGCGGTCGTGGCCTGGACGCTCGTGGAAGGCGCGGGCGCGGGCGGAATGACGGCTGGGAAGGGCGGGGCCGTGTCGACGGGGGTGGGTCGCCAGCTTGCCTGGTAGAGCTCATCGCAGTCTTGGACATGCAGGAACTGGCCGAGGAGGTACCATATTTTGATGCCGTTGTCGACGCGCAGGCGCGGCGAGAGAGTGGCGGTGAGGATAAACTTGCCGTCGGGAGACCACTCGCAGTGCGACGTGTTGGACGCGTCGATGGTCGATATCTTGGTCAGCGAGCGCCTGTCGTAGACGTCGATTTTGCCCGCGAGATTGCCGAAGCCGCCGAGGAGGACCAACCGCGACTGCGGGTTGAACGAGATGAAGTTGTAGAAAGACGTCCCAAAATCGTGCAATGTCCTAACACGCTGATCGAAGAGCATCACTCGCGCGGGCATGACTGTAAACAAGCCGTGAGGGGACATGTACATCAAGGCATAGAATATGCGATCTTACAGCCATATACGACTCCAAACTCCTTCGAGTTGGGGCTCCAGGCAAAGTCGTGAATCGGGCCCTCCTTATCAAGAGATACGCGGCAGTCAAAGTTACCCGCGGCGCTAAGCAGGTAAAGTCCCGATTGCCCGTAATAACTTTTGTTGGTGCTGTCGACATCAGTCTGCGTAAGGACGAGGACCTGAGTACCAAGGTTATTCCACTTGATTTGAGACTTTTCTGCCTTGAAGAATGTTTTCTGACAGGTAGGTGGAGCGCTCAGGCTGTGCAAGGAATGGATGCGAACGCTTGCCGGCTGGCCTTTCTTTTCGGCTATGAAGACAGCAACGGACGGGTTGAGGCCGGGGCTGAGCGTGATGTTGGACGCTCCCTCGACCTTGAGTCTGTCAACGATGCCCTTCCCCCACTCTGCGGGGTTGAACACGTGGACCTCTTGGCCAACGAGACGGATGGCGTGGGATTCTGAAATGGTGTACTGAACGTCCCAGCCGTCTAGGGACTTTTGAGAAAAGGAGATAAGCTCCTCGCCTGTGGAGACAGAAAAGATGCGCAGGTTCTTATGTTGCGCGCCGTCTCCGAGCTTGACATGGCGCTCCCAGAGTGAGAGGTACGTCCCACGGGGAGAAAATTTAAGCTCGAGAACGTTGGGGATCGCGAGCTCCTGGAGGAGATCGGCCGTTTCCGCCTGATGAACCCGCACGCTATAAGCGCGTGTCAGCGAGCGCTTATCGATAAAGTATCGCGACTTGACACACCCTGACGGCACTGCGAGTGCAAAAAACCTCCCATCTGGGCTGTATTGGTACGTGCGGGCCGTGGAGTCCGGCGCCTGGAAAGCCTCGATGGGATCGTAGGTAGGTGTTCCGCCGACGAGGCCAACAGATTTTTGGGTGCGGACTGCGAAGAAAAGGCGGTGATTAGTGCACGGGAAGAATAGGGTCGTAAGGATGGAACGGGGGAAATGGGCCCAAGTTCCGAGAGAGAGCCAGGATAGGCGGGGATAGAAGGGATATCATGAGTTGCGTGCGATGCGTGGTAGGATCGAGCACCGCAGTGCCTGCCATCCAACATACACAACTACAACGCGTGGCCTTCAATATACAACACATTGCAAGCAGGATGAATCCAGCGCGCGTGCCTCTGTGTTGAAATAGACAGATATAGCACCGAGCGAAAATTTCACGCACATGCGTACTGCTGGGAGACCTGCTGAGACATGACTCCGACCTACAAAGTGAAACAGAGACGGGAGGCGGGGGGCGGAAGGCGGAAGTGGAAGGGAAGGGGAAGGCTGTAAAGCAAGCTAATGCTTCACAACCTGGTGGGCGAGATGACGGTCAAGACAAGAGCTCTGATTACATAACAACTGACACCCGCTCTGTTATTTAATTAGCACCGCTGGGATGCGACCACAACTTGAATGATTGTAATGTGAGGTACCGCAAAAAAACCACCAACATCTCCCGCTCATTGATTTGTGGAACGCTGTGTCTTGCCGGCCAAGGACATCATTGTGGCAATCCAGGTGGCTTGTGACTCACTATCTATCTCTTGTTCCACTCCACAGCCTCCCGCCCGCCTCCGCACCTTATTCATGGCCATGCCACATGTCCTTGCGCCTACGCTGGCCCCGTGCTACTATAAGAAACACTTCTCCCTACTGGATTAGCCCAACATCAGCTTCCCACCTTCTCTTCTCACCTACTATGGCCTCCTTATCTGCTCCTAGCAACAACTCAACTTATGGCCTGCCGTTGAACGGTAATCCACAGACCGTGTCTGTAGACCCTCGGATGACGATTCACAACACCTCTGGCCCTGGGGTGAGTGCGCCGCGTTTGGCCTTCGCTCAATCCACCCCTATGTCACCAACAAACTTACGTGCTCATGTGACCCTCTCCAGTCCGCGTATTACGTCCGGTCCTCTTCTATCAACCGATCAGAGGAAGGCACTTGCGCCCCCACAGCGCGTTATGTGGACGTCGGAACGCCAAATTACGCCCCGGCGCCCAATCACAAGAGCGTCGCTTTCTGCTTACGCAGCGACGCGGACCCAGCCTCTCCGTCCCGTGGAATCTCCATTCCTTCGTTCTTCGAAGACAACTTTGACGACCTCATGGAAGCACCCTGCGATACACCCCTCGCGTCTACGCCCGCAGGGGAAGGGAACACCATCCTGCTGGAATTCCACGTGCGTCGTCGCTTCTTGATTGATCGTTTGTCCTTGGGCACGTCCTGAGCAGCATCACAGTGGCCTGGCTACATGTGTTATTCGGTCAACATTACCATCGCGTGCCGCAGAACGATGAACGGGCGCTTCGTGCGCCAGCACATCGCGCGCTGCTATCTCGGACAGGCTATCGCGGAGCACGCAATCCGTTTCGTCAGGATGGCACAGGTCGGTCCAGCTCACATCATCCGAACACTGAACTAATAGACCAAAATCTCAGTTGGAGACCGCCAATCCTCCAATTCCCCTTGGCACAAGGTCCGCGCAAGGAGTCACCACAGAGGATCTGCTGCTGCGGTCCCTAGATCCGTTGATCTCTCCCGAGGGACATGTGGTGTGGGTACCCCACTTTACTGCTCGGTATCCTCTGGGCAAGGGTCACGTCCGCCCTTACTGCCAGCGCACTCGCTGGTGAAGCCCGCGCTATCTCCTCTGCATGTGATACAGCCCTGGTGGTTTCTTGCTTCTTTCTTCAGTCGTGGAGCCGTAAATATTTTGTCCGGTAATAGGTAAAGTAGCTAACTGTATTATTGGTTAATGACTCGGGCACTTCCAAACATATCACGTTGAACACCGTGAGAGCAACATGTCCGAGCTGCGAATCCAACAGATAAGGACGGCACTCCATCAGCAACGATGTGGGCCTACCGTCGTGCTACCGCGTAGATCTGGGAACAATATTCTAAGAGAAATTTAGACTTCCATCCACACTAGAAACTGTTGGCGGCTAGTTAGGGCCTCTGCCCTCAGCACCACCGGCGCTAGGCCATGACGGCTTCCATTGTATCGTGTCCCCAGAGCCACTTCCTTGCGAAAATCACCCAGGAATCTCCACTTGACATCGGGTTGCGGTCCGCGAGCATTCGATGACCTTGGTAGAATGACGTGGTACCCCTGCTCGGGTGGACCTTCTCGAAGAGCGAGCAGGACAGACAGGCGTGGAAGCTGGCAGCTCGAACGGGAGGGTGTCCCGGAGCAGCATTGGGTAGAATTCGCTACGGTGGTTCGCACCGCCCCCTGTGGGGAGCACCAACTCCGCGGACATGCACGAGCGCCATATCAGATGCTTCGGGGATTATCTGCTTGTAATCCACTTATAATAGCCAATAGTTTTTGGCCAGCTCTTCTTATTTTGCAGTTAAGGTATACAAAACAAATAAATTTGACCTATCGATGGTTGCAGTGCCTATTTCAAGTTGGTCAGGGCTTTTTCCTTGGCTTTTTACCATTTATTTTTATGGGATTTATGTAATGCCTTTTTCTCAGCACTTCAAAGTGCTGCCGTAGTGCTGCCGTTTTACCTTCTGTCGATCCGGCTTGGGTCCCTTGAAAAAAATGAAAATGTTTAAATGTTAAATGTAGCCAATGTGGTTTTACAAGGTATGGACGTTCAGATGTAATAGATAGGGTGAATGGGATGTATCAGTTAGTAAACGCGTGCGCAAGCGATGTCTGTACAACAAGACAACGCCTCTCAGTTCCTGCGCACGCTAGAAGGCAGTAACTGATTTATTCACCTGTACAACAAGACAACGCCTCTGGGACGAGTAAGTACAGGCCTTAGAACATAAGGTAAACAATGGGAATACACACCTCAGTTCCTGCGCACGCTAGAAGGCAGTAACTGAGGCGCTACAGTACGGAAGGGAGACTTTAAGTACTTCAGACTGGTACAGTAACAAGGCGATGCTCCAAACCCGTGGAGCCACATGATATGGGGGATCGAGACGATAAGTCAGAGATATAAAATACATAGACATCGCGCGTGTTTGCACGACATCACCTCAGTAATCGAATATACGAACGGTATGGTAACGGAAACGAATCATCGAGCAATCAGCTCACTTAAGTTACGAAACGGAATCTCACTTGAATTCTCCAACACTCCCCCTCAAACCGCGCGAAGTCCTAGGCACTCAGCAAAGTGCTTGACCTTCGGCGACGGGAGCGCTTTAGTCAGCACGTCCGCGATCATATCGGCGGTCGGGCAATAAACGAGGCGCAGCGCGCCGTTCTCCACCACCCAGCGAATAAAGTGATAACGCACATCGATATGCTTGGTCCGGGGGTGAAACTGGTGGTCGCGCGTCAACGCTATCGCAGACTGGTTGTCCGAGAACAGCGTCGTCGCGTCCGCGACTGGCTCGAAGACTTCAGCTAGCAGGTTGCGAAGCCAGAGGGCCTCCTTCATCCCATGCGTAGCTGCGACATACTCACTCTCCGTGGTCGAGAGCGAGACGATTTCTTGCTTCTTGGAGGACCAGGACACTGCGCCGCCGTCGATGAGGAAGGCGTATCCGGTGATCGCGTGGCGGTCCTCAGACATGCTGCCATCAGCGTCCGCATATCCCACTAGAGTGCGGCGCGCCTCTCCGTACGTGAGCCACAAATCGCGCGTCCCCGCCAAATAGCGGAAGATGCGTTTTACCGCGGTCCAGTGTGCCATCCCGGGGTTGGCCGAGAACCTGGCAACAGTGGAAACCGCGAACGCGATGTCGGGGCGTGTCGCGAGTGCGGCCCAGTTGAGCGCGCCGACAGCCTCGCGGTAGGGCACGTCGCGCATGACCGCGAACTCGGCCGCATCCGCCGGGGCTTGCTCAAGAGTGAGCCGGATCTGGGTGTCGAATGGGGTGGAGACAGGCTTTGCGTCCTCGAAACCGTACCGACGCAGGGTCGAGTCGATGTATGACCGCTGCGAGAGATGCACAGTCCCGGCAGCACGGTCTCGCTTGACCTCAATGCCGAGCATCCAGTGCAGCTCGCCAAGGTCCTGTTGATAAGTGACCTGTGCGCACTTAGCGGCTCAATGGACACGCAGATAACGGACTGCTTTAGATAAGATATATTGGACTTATGTAGATTAGATTATTATGATCTTTACAATCTCGGACTTTCTTATCTATGACATCACTGTACAATGACATCATGGACTCCTCTGGACTCCTATTGTATTTCGTCCTTGTACTCATTCCCTTTGTTCTATCTTTATTGTGATGTCACTATGATATCATAGTCTAGCCTTTCATTGTTCTTTGCGCCCTTGTTCTCCTTTCTGCACACTCCTTTGTGTCCCTCTGTAGAACAACGCTCCTTGTATTCTGTGACTCTGTGTTACCTGTGTTGTACTAGTGTCACACCTCTGTATAGTATAAGTAGAGTACCCTGTACGCTCTGGCACCACACCAGTTCTCATCTGTTGTGTGCCAGGTATGTCTCCTCTCTTGTAATAACACCAGTTCTCATCTGTTGTGTGCCAGACACTCTCATCTGCTTCACTCCAAGTTCACTCTGTTGCTGCTTCCAGTCACGCTCTATATCTCACCACAGTCTCCTCTTGTCACTGTGAGTATAGTCCCCTATGTGCACTGTTCATCAGGTTATGGGCCCTGGTGCCCAAGCCACTCCACTTGGCTGGTCACTGTGTTCCTAGGATCACACACCAGGCTGAGGTCTGTCTGGGGACTCACCCTCCTTGCCCAAGCCACTGTGCCCTGAGGCGTCAGGTGCCAGTTGGTGAGGCCCCTCCACTACTATACACTGCCCAGTAGTCCTACTTTCATCCCTACTGTATTCCTAGCCCCTGCGCTATGCGCAAGGAGATTGGATCTGGTAGCCCCTTAATCCATATCCAGGTGTGCATGGCCCACTGGGCTGTGTATTGTGGAGCTTAGCGCCAGCTGTCTCTGGTGCTCCACACTGGGCGCAGGATCTCCTCACCATGGGAGTGTAAAACCTGGTTCAGACTCTGGGGGGTGTTCACCTTATGGTATTCTGCAACCAGATACCTGCCTTGTAGCGGCAATGGGAAAGGATGCAGTAAAGCCTTCGGGCGATGAGGCAACCAACAGGCCGAGAAGGCTGAGGTAGACAGCCTTGGGCTCTGAAAGAACCATTCCACTATCCCCTCTGGTGCACTCTAGTGAGCCGTGTCTTAGACACATCCTGGCTGGCAGCCGGCTCCTAGTACGCGAAGAGGCTTCCACCCTGGGCGTAGCCCTTGTAACACTGGCATGTTAGTGGAGGCAGGACGCGTTAGCGTTCTGGCCTTACAGAATCACAGACAGGAGTTGCTACCCCCTTCACATCTTGCAACTGTTATGAAGCACTATCGCTGACTGCTCCTCGGCGATAGATAAATCATCCCCATGTCTTCTGCACACTCTTCTCGCGCTGCCTCACCCACCGGTGCTGCCACCACTGGTGCGGCTGCAGGCGCCACGGCGGGAGGCTCTGGCCTTCCCCCCATTACTTCTGGGTCCACACCCTCCATGCGCCTCTCAAATGCGTATGGGACAACCTTCGGCATGCCCTCTGGCATACGCCTCGATCAGTTTGACGGCTCGAATTGGAACGAGTGGTCTGGGACACTTGAGGCCATCCTCACTCTTCACGAGGCTGAGGATGTGTTTACCTATCGTGCCCCCCCTTCTGGAGTCACTCTTGATGAGTGGGAATCTATCCAGCGTCGGTCAAAGGCGTACCTTCGCCTATACCTCAAACCGGACGTCTACTCCCTCGTCTCCGATCCATATGCCTACCCCACCTTCGCCTCGAAGTGGGAAAAAGCTGAAGGATGTCTATGCTGGTGCTTCGGGCAGCACCACCATATTTAACTTGTGGATTCAGTTAACTCAAGCCCGCCTCGACGACTCCGCGCCCATGGCCTCTCAGTTGGCCAAGCTCAATGAACTGCGGGTCGGCCTTTCCAACGCACAGATGGGTGTCACTGACACTCAATTCTGTCTCATACTTCTCCACGCCCTGCCACCCTCCTATGAGGTGTTGGCATCTACCATCCTCGCCAGTGGCGCCCCCACCAAGCTTAAGCACGCTGAAATAATTGCGCGCATAGTTTCGGAGGAGGCGCGCCGCTCTGGCCCCTCTGGGTCCTCCCTCAACAAGGCCGCCCCCATTAAGTCAAGCGGTGGCCGTAAGAAGAAGGATCACTCCCAATTGACGTGCCACTACTGTAACAAAAAGGGGCACATCAAGCCTGATTGCAGGCAGAGGAAAAAGGATGAGGCTGCGGGGAAGGCGAAGGACACTAGCAACAAGGCTGCCAATAGTCATGTATTAGTACCAACCACCGCCTCCATTAAGGAGGTCGATGACGAGCCCGCCATTAACTGGGCGGACAATTCAGTTGGTGTTGCCTTGTATGCTGCCTCGCGTGTGCGTTGGATGATGGACAGTGGTGCCACACACCACATCACACCACATCGGTCTGACTTCAAGGACTACACCCCGTGCAAAGGCGCTGTGCGCCTGGGTGATAAGTCCACAATCGACCAAGTTGGTGTAGGCTCCGTCGTCTTCACTACGAGCCAAGGCATTCCTATCACCCTAAGTAATGTGCTACACCTACCTCAGGTGAAAACACGCTTCTTGTCGACGCGTGCTCTAGCACAAAAGGGTGCGGAAGTGGCCTTTGACAGTGGCTCATTCAAAATATCTGTCAGAAAAAGCTGTGTAGCTGTTGGCTACTTGGAGGACAACCTCTACTGGTTGGACGCTTCAAGCATTGGCCTAAATGCTCACATCAAAAGTGCTGCCACCACTCTTGATATCTGGCATCAGCGCATGGGACACCTCTCCCCTGCTGCTCTTAAGTCATACGGTCCCTCTGCCACCACTGGCATGGACATTGACAGCTCTACCACGCATACTGCTGTGTGTCGTGGGTGCGAGTTGGGTAAATCCACTCGTCAACCTTTCTCTGCGTCCTCCACCAAAAGGACAACCCGCATCTTTGAGATTGTACACAGTGACCTAGCCGGTCCAATGCAAACTCAGTCCCTACAAGGCTCCGCGTACACCGCCACCTTCATAGACGACCACTCCAAGCATGCAGTGGTGTACTTTATAAAGTCAAAGGATCAGTTTGTGAAGGCGCTGCAGATGTATTTGGCCTGGGGTGAAACCCAGACGTCCCATAAACTGCGCGCACTCCACTCTGACCGCGGAGGCGAGTACATGGCAAGCCAAGTACAGGACATTCTCAAGCAGAGAGGGATAGAGCATCACCTTACGATGCCAGGTTCACCACAGTCGAACGGGAAAGCTGAGCGGTTTAACCGCACCATTACGGATAAGGCAATGGCCATGCTTCACACAGCTGGCATGTCTAAAGGCTTCTGGGAGCATGCTATGAGCACTGCGGTACACATCTATAACCGCTCTCCCACCCGTACGCTCAAGTGGCGCACACCTTATGAGCTCTGGTACTCTGGCAAAGTACCAGATGTCTCTCATTTACGCGTCTTTGGATGCAAGGGGTACATGCACGTACCCGCTGATAAGCGTCGCAAACTGGATGCGAAGGCCATTGAGGTCACGCTTATTGGGTTTGAGCCCGAATCTAAGGGCTATAAGCTCTGGGACCGCCAAACCCGCTCTGTCCGTTTGTCCAGGGATGTGACATTCGACGAGAGCAGCTTCCCGTCCCTACAGGGTGCTGAGACACACCCAACACCTACGCAAGTGGCCTCACCGCCACCACCTGTATCAGTGATTGCCGTACCTAGCACGTCGGCGTTACCACCACAGCGAGCACCCTCCCCTGCACACTCTAACAGTAGTGAGGAGGAGGATGTTGAAGACCTTCTAGACCCCAAACCAGAGCGCCCCCACACGCCACCACCACCTGCACCACCATCTCTCCCTGTTACACCTAAGCGTGAGCAGCCCACTCCCACTTCACCACCGCCGCGTCAAGGCGCAACGCGCATTATGCGCCATGTCCCTCCTCCCTCTCCAGACATGCCTGGAGGCTTTGAGGATCGCGCACAGCGTAGTCAGCTGTTGCGTGAAATGGACAATGCGCCTAGACGCTCTGCCCGTGCACCTGTGCCCAACCCCCGCTACTTCACGGCGGATAACACGGCCATGCGCGGCAGGCGGCTGGGATATGCGGAGCTGTTAGCTGCAGCTTACATAGGTAGAGATCCTGCATCCTATGCAGAGGCCATGCGGTCTGTGGATGCAGATGAGTGGACAACGGCGTGCCAGTATGAAATGGACGCGCTCGCCAAGAATGGCACATGGGAGTTAGTAGATCTCCCGCCAAATCGCAAGGCAGTAAAATCCAAATGGGTCTTTAAGCTCAAGGCGGATGGCCGCTACAGAGCTCGCTTGGTGGCTAAGGGGTTTACGCAAATCCCTGGCATAGATTTTGATGAAACCTTCTCTCCCGTCGCACGATTCGAGTCGCTGAGATTACTTCTGGCGTTGGCCGCGCTGGAGGACTGGCACATCCATCAGATGGATGTCAAGTCTGCGTTCCTCAATGGCGTGCTTGACGAGGAGATTTACATGGAGCAACCACAAGGGTTCATCACCACTGGTTCAGAGACGAAGGTGTGTCGCCTAGTCAAGGCGATATATGGTCTCAAACAAGCCTCCCGTGCATGGAACTTGCAATTCCATGGAGTGTTACTTGCACTCGGCTTTAAGCGGACGTTTGCTGATGCCGGCGTATATGTGTTGCCTCAACGAGAGGGGGATGGACCACTCTTCGTTATCGTTTACGTTGACGACATCACTATACTGGGTGCCTCTTTGGAGAGGATTAAGCGTCTTAAGTCAGATCTTTCTGAGCGCTATGAGATGACAGATCTCGGGGAGATAGAGTCATATCTTGGTATGCGCATTATGCGCGACCGCTCCCTCAGACGCATCGAAATAGATCAGTCTGGCTATGTCAAGGATGTCCTTGAACGCTTTGGCATGTCTGATGCCACTCCACACTCCACACCCTTGCCCGCTGGTGCTGACGAGCACCTTCATAAATATACGGGTCAGGCTACTGCCTCTGACATTACACACTACCAGTCACTCATTGGTAGTCTGCTGTACGTTCAGATTGGTACTAGACCGGACATTTCTTTCGCTGTGTCACGTTTGGCGCAGTACGCAGCGAATCCTTCCCCCCAACATCTGCGGCTTGCGCAATATGTTCTGGCTTACTTAGTAGGCACTGTGGACATGCGTATAGTCTACGATGGCACCAGTGGAGACGGCCTTCACGGCTACTCTGATTCTTCCCTGGGTGACCAGGTTGACGATAGACACTCCACTTCGGGTTATGTGTTCCTATTAGCCAATGGTGCAATAAGCTGGTCCTCGCGAAAGCAAAAGACAGTGGCCCAAAACACTACAGAGGCGGAATACATGGCCATGACCGATGCGGCCAACCAAGCCGCTTGGTATCAGAGCTTCCTTGCGGAACTCGGGTACGAGGTCGACGACCCCATCCCATTGCATGGTGACAACAAGGGTGCCATTGACTTGGCCCTAAATCCTGTCACTGGGAGGCGATCGAAGCACATTGCCATTAGGCATCATGTCATTAGGGAATACATCGAAAAGAGGACCATCACTCTTATTAGAACCCCTACTCTGGAAATGGTCGCAGATGGCTTTACCAAGTCACTCGCGCGCACCCTGCTCCAGCAACACAATGTTGACATGGGCTTGTGCTAAAATCCTAGATTGCTGATCACGGGGAGATGTTGATAAGTGACCTGTGCGCACTTAGCGGCTCAATGGACACGCAGATAACGGACTGCTTTAGATAAGATATATTGGACTTATGTAGATTAGATTATTATGATCTTTACAATCTCGGACTTTCTTATCTATGACATCACTGTACAATGACATCATGGACTCCTCTGGACTCCTATTGTATTTCGTCCTTGTACTCATTCCCTTTGTTCTATCTTTATTGTGATGTCACTATGATATCATAGTCTAGCCTTTCATTGTTCTTTGCGCCCTTGTTCTCCTTTCTGCACACTCCTTTGTGTCCCTCTGTAGAACAACGCTCCTTGTATTCTGTGACTCTGTGTTACCTGTGTTGTACTAGTGTCACACCTCTGTATAGTATAAGTAGAGTACCCTGTACGCTCTGGCACCACACCAGTTCTCATCTGTTGTGTGCCAGGTATGTCTCCTCTCTTGTAATAACACCAGTTCTCATCTGTTGTGTGCCAGACACTCTCATCTGCTTCACTCCAAGTTCACTCTGTTGCTGCTTCCAGTCACGCTCTATATCTCACCACAGTCTCCTCTTGTCACTGTGAGTATAGTCCCCTATGTGCACTGTTCATCAGGTCCGTGACCTCAACGTGCTTGCGGAGCCCGGCCTTGAACGCGTCGACGGCCGCGGCGCTGTTCGCGGCAATTGTGCAGTCATCCACATGCACGGCGATGACAATCTGGACCTGAGGCTTCTTGGAGTGCTTGAAGAACACTGCTTGGTCGACCTTGCACTGCTGGAAGCCGAGCGAGCTGAGGATCTGGATGAACTTCTGATACCAGCGTCTTCCCGCCTGCTTGAGTCCGTAGAGTGATTTGCGCAGACGCAGGACACGCCCGGAAGAGTCTTCGCGATAGCCAGGGGGGTGACGCATGTACAATACCTCGTCGGCCATGAGCTCGCCGTTGAGGTACGCACCTTTAATGTCCACCTGCTGTAACTCCATTCCGAACCGATTTGCCATGGCGATGACCGTGCGCGATGACGCGAGCTTGGCTACTGGGGCATATGTGTCGAAGTAATCAACTCCTTCAACCTGGCTGAAGCCTTGCGCGACGAGCCTTGCCTTGTACCGGACAACCTTACCCGAGGCGTCCTTCTTGGCCTTGAAGACCCATTTGGACCCAATGACGTTGGCCCCGGGCGGTGCGTGCTCTAGAGTCCAGGTGCCAGCAGCGTGGAGGGTGGCAAGCTCTTCGCGAATGGCTTGCTCCCACAGGGGCCAGTCAGGCCTGCGCTTTGCCTCAGCCAAGTTTCGAGGTTCGAGCACTTCTGAGTCAGCGATCTCGGCAGCCAAAGCCACCTCAAGTCCGTCCCAGTTCTCACGCAGCGCGGGCAAGCCAGCTTCAACAGACCAAGCTTCCACGGCCACATCGGCCATCTCATCGTCTTCATCGAAGCTCCCGGGCACGGATACTCCCCTAGGAAGGACGGGGTCAGAGCGGCGCGTGGACGCAACACTGACACCGGCTTGAAGCTCCCGCACAATTCGGGATGGCTTGCGAAGACGAGTAGAATGCGCTGGCTCGGGCGCGGGCAGCATGTCTTCCACCTCAGACAGCGAAGACAGTGAAGACGGAGGGGACTCAGGAGAAGGGGGTGTAGGCTGAGGGGGTGGTGCAGACGGCTGGTGGGTTGGTACTGACGGCGGTGCAGGTACCCCTGGCGCAGGCAACGCTGGCAGAGGGGGTAGAGGCAACGTCGGTGGTGCGGCGTGTGGCTCGCTCGACAATGGGGTAGGTACGTCCAATGACTCCCCCTCGAGCCGCGCAGCCGCAGCGAAATACACGTTGCGCTCGACGCCAACTGACCTGTTCGCCACCCAGTAAACGCGGTGACCGCGCGACTCGATGTCAAAGCCGATCCAACGGCCTACGCGCGCGCGGGGGTCCAACTTGGAACCTTCCGGGTCGTGGACCCAGACTGGCTCCCCAAACCGCTTCAGCCGAGACAGGTCAGGCGGGCTCCCGTACAACGCTTGCCAAGGTGTCAGGCTGCCAAGAGCCTGCGTCGAAGTGCGGTTCTTCAGCCAAGTGGAGTGCCTCAAGGCCTCCCCCCACATGCTCTGGGGAAGGTTCGCCATGTGGAGCAGCGCCCGCACCTTTTCGACAAGGGTACGGTTGAGGCGCTCGGCCACGCCATTCAACTGCGGCGTGTCGTGGACGGTGAGTCGACGTGCGGTACCGGCAGCTGCGAGGTGCTGATCGAATTCAGCACTAAGATACTCGCCGCCGCGGTCGGAACGCAAGACCTTGATCGCGTCGCAGTGGTTCTGAGTCTTCGCCCACGCCTCGAGCTGGCGGTAGAAGGTGAGGACGTCGCTCTTAGCAACCAGGAGGTAGGTGAAGGTGAAGCGGGTAGCATCGTCCGTGAACGTGACGAAGTAGCGCTGTCCGCGTCGAGTTGACACCGGAGCGGGGCCCCAGACGTCCGTATGGATTTCGTCGCCGAACCGCTGGGCTTGTGGACTGACCCGAAACTTAGGGATTGCCTGCCGGGTAGCGCGCGCGAAAATGCACGCCTCGCAGTGCTCCTCCCGCGAAGTCGGGTCGAGAGCGATTCCGGTAACAAGTCCATCCTCCACGAGCTTACGGGCACTTGCGGGAGCAATGTGCCCCATGCAATGATGCAGCTCCATGACGCTGACTACCTCCACAGCATAACCGCCATCCCCCTCATGTGAGACACGGTATAGTCCACGCGTGGAACGCGCGATACGAGCAAGACGGTCTCCAGCATGCGACCGAATCTCAAGATGTCCACCGCCGATGGCGATGCGGTAGCCCAGGTCGTCCAGTGCCCCAAGCGATACCAGGGTGTAGCCGACAGACGGCGCGTGCAACATGTTCTCGAGCGTGAGCTCGGACTGTTCTGTTACGATTTTTCCCTTCTCTCTACCTATTCCTTTTCGTCTCGTGACTCGCGTTCTGTGTCGACTTTCCATTGTCCTTTTACGATACGATCCACTTCGATCCGCGCCTCGGCCCTTATCTCGCGCCTAGCGCATGACCGTTACGACGCCCCGTGGCGCGACTTCCAGAACCCGCTGACGACTTCTGATCCACGCGTCGTCCCGCGGAATCCCCTTGTTCTCGTTTTGTACGTTCCCCTTGTTAGCTCTCTAGGACCCGGATCCTAGGATCGCGCCATATGTTTGTCCCTGACAAACATCGTGTACTAGTATATAAGTCCCACGCTACCTAGCTTGTACGGTAGACTTGACTTCTTGTGTAATACCACACTGCTGTCCATTTCTCACGAACGAACCCTTGAGTCGCATCTTCGCTTGACTCCCCCTTTTCGCTCGCCTTTGCGCTTGAGCTTGTCCTTGCTATTACCCTTGTGTCCACGGAGGCCAAGTGGTACTTGTTCATCACCGAACTAAGTCGTAACTGACTTACCCCTGTCCCGTTACCGTCCGTGACTTAACCGAAGTACACGTCGTACTTAACGCCCCTGTGGTGGCGTTACATTAAGTCAAGTCTCTCATTGTGGCGACGTCTAGTCGCGCTAGATCCAGATTCCAGCCAGAGTACATCACTCGGCTCACGACCGACGAGCTCTCTGACCGTATCAAAGGAGCAGCTGTCTGGGCAGAAATCAACAACGTTGAAGGATATTACATCTTCAACCCGACAAAGAAAGAGTATCACCAGATCCACTATCTAGAGGATAGACGTCTCTGGGCTTATATTGACTACTCGCCGAACGAACGAAGCTGGTATACTATTGGACCAGTACCGCTTGAGCTGAACGTCGGACCACTAAAGAGTCATAACCCAAAGGGATTGACGTTGACTCCGACCCTGATAATTCGCCTAGTGTCTCCGCACCAACAACCACGTTCACCCCCTCCCTATTCGTAAATCCCCCAGACCTACCTGGTTCCCAACCTACACCCCAGTCTATGTCACAAACTCATGCCTCGGCCAGCACAACCCTTACCAGCGGAGGACCAGCTCCTTCTGGTAGTGGAGGCGCTCCTAGCGGCGGCCCG
The DNA here is from genome assembly GCA_021527775.1 of Lactarius sanguifluus. Classification (NCBI taxonomy): domain Eukaryota; kingdom Fungi; phylum Basidiomycota; class Agaricomycetes; order Russulales; family Russulaceae; genus Lactarius; species Lactarius sanguifluus. The sequence continues at coordinate 17,709 of JAKEYF010000285.1, forward strand.
TCAGGTGGAGCAGCGGCTCCTGGAGGCGGAAGCGCAGCTCCTGGAGGAGGTCTCCCGGGTGGCGGCACTGGTGGAGGAGGTGCGCCAGGCGGTGGAGCAGGCGGCGCAGGTGGCGGAGGAGGCGGGGGCGGTGGAGCAGGTGGTGCTCCTGTTCCCCCCGCCGGAGCCGCACCAGCCGCGATCCCGCCCGCACCCGGAGGACACGGACGCTTAGGAGGAAACCCACCCCCTGAGTTCAACGGAGACCGCGAAAAGAGCAAGCAGTTCATGCTTGCGTTCAACTTGTACCGAGAAATGAACCCCACCGTCGACCAACTCGCCATCCCCTACCCCCCGCGCGATGACCTTTCTCTCCTACATCCGTGGACCCCTCGTCGACGATTGGGTCACAGAGCAGTTCGCTTGGCTTGAGGACCAGCGAAACACCGGTGTTCTAATGACCGAGATGAACCTGTGGAACACCGTCCGCGATCGGTTCATGCAATCGTATACCGATACAGCGGAACGAACGAAGGCCCGGAAGAGTTTGCAGACTCTGACTATGAAGGGCGAGGATATCGACACCTACGTGGCTACGTTCTCCAACCTAGTCCACAAAGCCGGGTATAACCCCGATGAAGCCACGACCCTGGAAATGTTCCAGGATGGACTTCCGAACCAGTTAGTAATCAACGCCACACGCTTCCAACATCCGATTACATGGGATGATTGGAAGGCGGCCGCTCGTCTACAGCAGGCTGAATACCTCGTTTTAAAGGACCGCCTGGGGAAGAATAAACCCCAGCGCGGAAAGAAGGGCGGACACAGCCGAGAGCAGTGGGTCCAGGCCCTCAATCAGAACCGAAACCCCAACGCCATGGATGTTGGACGCGCCCGAGCCTCCGTGGCGCTTACCGACGGAGACCGGGCCCAGCTTCAGAAGGAGGGACGATGTTTTAGATGTCGTGCTCAAGGGCACATGTCGCGTAACTGCCCACAAAAGGGAACGCGCGCGGCTGCTGCCTCCTCCTTCGGATCCCCCTCCTTTACCCCGACTCCAGACGTATCAACTCCCGCCATCACTACTGTCGCCGTATCTTCTAATCGCATACTTTCGAATGAAGAGCAGGCGGATGCGCAGATCGCTGCGATGAAAGCGCAAACCCAGGAGGTCAGGGACCTTATGGTGGACAAACTATTCGGGAAGGAGGGTTTTCCCGACGCTTGAACCCGGCGGCCTGGGCTAGAGCGTTAAACTTGAACGTGTACACTAGCAGATATCGATCCATGCGAATCCCAGTTCTGTTTAAATCTGCACACACAACGGCCGAACGACAAGTCCTAGTGGACTCAGGAGCAACCGACAACTTTATTTGTTCGACACTGCTCAAACGACTACAGATATCCACGCGAGACGTCTCGCACCCCATCCGCATTTGGAACGTGGATGGAACGAACAACCAGGACGGAGAGATCACACAGTATACCGATCTCACTGTCAGAACAGGGAAGGAGACTAAAACGCTTCGTTTCCTAATCACGAACTTAGGAAGAGACGAGGTGATCCTTGGGTACCCCTGGTTCACGGCCTTCGAGCCACAGATACGATGGGGAGAAGCGACGTTGAACGAAGAGTTTCAACCGGTCGTTATTTCCAGCCTTCATCTGTCAGACGAAGCCACGCCTATGGAAGCATCCATAAGGGCGTTGGAGACGTATGAACTTGACGAGGAGGCGTGGGAACAGCTCATGGACGATGAGCGGGACCCCTGCATCACATTCCTACGAAAAACAACGACCGCCTCGGAACTAGCCCAGCGTGAGGCGGCAAAAAGACCCGAACGTACGTTCGAAGAACTGGTACCCGCGGAGTACCGGCGCCACCATAAAGTGTTCAGTGAGGAAGCATCCCATCGATTCCCCCCCTCGCGAGTGTGGGACCACGCTATCGACCTCCTTCCAAACGCCCCGCCAGCGTTAGACTGTAAAGTGTACCCACTGGCACAAAACGAAGAGGAGGCGCTCACCACATTCCTCACCGAGCAGCTGGACAAAGGGTATATTAGACCCTCCAAGTCCGCTTACGCGTCACCATTCTTCTTCATCAAGAAGAAAGACGGGAAGTTAAGACCCGTCCAGGACTACAGGCGGTTGAATGAGATCACCGTCCGAAACCACTACCCCCTTCCCCTTATCCCTGAGCTCATCGATCGCATACGAGGAGCCCGCTTGTTCTCCAAGCTCGACATCAGGTGGGGCTATAATAACGTACGGATCAAACCCGGGGATGAGCATAAGGCAGCGTTTAAAACGAATCGGGGATTATTCGAACCCCTAGTCATGTATTTCGGCCTCACCAATTCTCCGTCGACATTCCAGGCGATGATGGATTACATCTTCCGAGACCTCATCCTACTCGGACTCGTGATCGTCTACATGGACGACATCCTAATCGCCACCGCCCTAGACCACGCTCAACACCGGAACGTGCTGCATGAAGTACTACGCCTCTGCGAAGAGCACGACCTGTACGTCAAACCGGAGAAGTGTGAATTCGAGGTGCTAGAAATCGAGTACCTCGGACTCATCATCGGTCATGGGAATGTCCGGATGGACCCCGTTAAAGTACGGGGGGTCCTGGAATGGCCAGCCCCGAGAAGCCTCCGGGAAGTGCGCGCCTTCCTCGGCTTCTGCAACTTCTATAGGAGGTTCATCCGAGGATTTTCCACCCTCGCCCGTCCGCTGCACGACCTCACGAAGAAAGATACCCCCTGGCGCTGGGACCAGGGCCAGCAGGATGCGTTCGATAATATCAGACGAAGCATCGGCCGAGAACCCACACTCCTATTTCCCGACCTCACAAAACCATTTGAGCTCGAGGTAGATGCCTCCAACGTAGCCCTTGGGGCAGTACTCAACCAATTGGGGCCTGATCAGCGCATGCACCCGGTCGCGTTCCACTCTGAGTCACTGACGGAAGCGGAACGCAACTACGACATCTACGACAGGGAGCTACTAGCGGTAGTCAAGGCGCTACGAGCCTGGCGTACCTACCTGGTCGGCTCCCCTCACAAAATTATCATTCACACCGACCACGCCAATCTGCAGTATTGGAAAGACCCCCGAAAGATCAGCCGAAGAGTGGCGCGCGAGTTCTTAGAGTTATCGGAGTACAACTTCGCACTGAAACACGTACCCGGTATAAAGAACGGGCGCGCGGACGCCCTCTCGCGACGAGCTGACTATGAGCCCAACGAGGAGGACAACAACGATGTAATCGTCCTCCCCGCTGACCGATTCATACGCGCAACCCAGATGTCAATGCACGACATGGACATCTGGACGCAAATAGCGCAAAACATGGACGAGAAAGCCGTCCTTGTGTGGGTCGAACCCCACAACCTGAAAAAGCACCAAGGTCTTTGGTGGAAAGGCGACGCTCTCGTTGTCGTGGGCGACAACGATCTTAAGCGGGGGGTAATTACCTTTTTCCACGACACGCCCAGCATGGGCCACCCAGGAATCGCAAACACGCTAGAGTTGGTGCGACGAGACTACTGGTGGCCGAATATGCGGAAGGACGTGGAAGACTATGTCAAGGGCTGTGCAACGTGCCAAGCCAACAAGATTAACCCACACCGACAAAAGCCACACCTCTATCCTATCACCACAGACCCCGACGCCGAACCATTCGAAGTCGTAACGATGGACTTCATCACGAAACTACCCCCGTCGAACGGATACGACTCCATTCTCACCATTACCGACCATGACTGTTCAAAAGCGGCCATCTTCATCCCGTGTAATGAGACGATCACTGCGGAAGGAGTAGCGCGACTCTATCTCCACCACGTCTACCCACACTACGGCATTCCCCGGAAGATGATTACGGATCGGGACCCGCGCTTCACATCCGCCTTCATGAAGGATTTGTGTAAGACGTTGGGGATCCGTCAGAACATCTCCTCAGCATACCATCCGCAGACTGATGGACAGTCGGAGCGTACTAACCAGTGGCTGGAACAGTACCTCCGCCACTGGAGTAACGTACAGCAAGATAACTGGGCGGAGGCACTCCCAGTAGCGCAATTCGCGCACAACTCGTGGCCAAACGCCACAACCAAGCATTCCCCGTTCTCGTTGATCATGGGATGGGAACCACGTACCACGTGGACATCAAAACCCACATCAACTCCGTCTGTCGATCAACGACTAGAGGAAATGGGTGATAGACGCCAGCACGCGCAAGACTGCATTAAACACGCGCAAGAGCTTATGGCGAAAAGGGGGAAGACGCGCTTCATACCTTACCTAGAAGGCGCTCAAGTATGGTTGGAGGGGACGAACCTCCGGACCTTCTACCCCACCGCAAAGCTCGCCCCAAAACGCCACGGACCGTTCCGAATCAAAAAGGTCTTATCGGCGGTCTCGTACGAACTAGACCTCCCGAAGACGTGGAAGATACACCCCGTGTTCCATGCGAATCTCCTCACACCATATAAGGAGACGGAACTTCACGGAGCTAACTTCACGCGACCCCCACCTGACCTTATCGAAGGAGAAGAAGAGTTCGAAGTGGAGCGCGTGTTACAATCTCGCCTTCATGGCCGAGGGCGCAAACTTCAATTCCTGATCCAGTGGAAGGGATTTCCCATGAGTGACAGCTCGTGGGAGCCACTCGATAACGTCCGCCACGCACCTGATCTAATCGCCGAATTCTACCGGCAGAATCCTACCGCCGAAGGGGCTGGACGAAAGATATAAAAGACGCACCCCCTTCTCCCCTTCTCGTCACCCATGATCATCCCTGGAAATCTCATGTCTGACACGCCCATCATCACCACTGTGCCCGTTCGCCCCCCTTCTCAAATTATTCTTGACAACCTGACTGTCCCATCCCAAGAGGCTGGAATCCCGGACATGAATCCGGACGCTGCATACACACCGTACTCTCGAATCATCACACCTCCCCCGCTACCCGAGTTTACGCTCGACCCCGAAACTTCATTACCCACTATCGCTGAACCAGCCGAGTCGTCGGAGCCCTCTGAGTCGACATCCCCACCCCCGCTCGTCTCGCCGCCAACACTTAGCACCTTGCACCAATCCTCACTCCCACTTCCCCCGTTCCCACCTGGGATTGACCACGTATTCACCCCCATCCCCACCGTCGAGCTCGCCGTCCCGGACCCATGCTACGCCCTCCTTGATGATGAAGACCCAGACACATCAGGAGAGCCGGGCATTCCCTATTTCCCGAACGACCCCACCTCCCCACGCTTCTACCCGCTCATGATTGGCGAGCTGGGAAAGAAAGAGGTAGCGCGGTACATATATTACCGCAAGACTACCAGGAGGTGGTAGGGACGATGGGGAAAGGGGAGCCATGCTACGTCACGTCCATTTACCTACGCACCACCACGGCTAACCAACTACCCCAACACGTGACGGACCAACAGATAGACCTCTTCCATCCCCACGACCCTCGCCGACTCGTCATCGACGAAGTCATCTCCTCCCTCCATTATCCTGCCCTCCACGCCGACGTCGCCCGCCTGCGCACATGCCTGGAAGCCCGAGACGCACTTAAGGTGCGACGGGACGACCTCCGCAGGCTGGAGGCGGAAGCCGTCAAGGACCAGTTTCACCTGGACATGAATATGTCCAGCGTAAGAAAGCGGTTGCAGTACGCCCGCATTATTCCCCTTATCAGCGACCGATACGTCGAGCTCATGACCAAACCCACACGACCTCGCCACTCCTCGATGCCGCTGCCTCTGCGCGCGGATGGACCTGGCGAGATGCCGCTGCCCCCGCGGGAGGGAGGACCCTGCGAGATGCCGCGCCTTCAAGGGGAAGGCAGCACGCATCGTCGCAGGTGTTACGAGTGCAGGTCCAAGGACCACCTCGTAAGAGACTGCCCCGAGCGAGGACGGCGGGGCGCGTGCCAATGGTGCGGCAGTCTCGCCCATCGAGTAGACGTTTGCCTCATAAGGCGAATGTCCCCGATGTCCGCCCGATACGAGAATCCCACGCCGCGTACCCGCTGGTGTGGGAAGTGTCTCGACTGGAAGGCCACTCACGACGAGATCGATTGCCCTCAGTACGAGGGGTGCCGGAAGTGTGGCCGTAGAGGGCGCCACATGTTTTTACGTTCGCATACCTGCCCCCGTTCCCCTTCTCCTGACCCGGCTACTGTTATCCCCGAAGAAGACTGCTACTACACTAGCGACTAGTTGAAGTCGTGGCGACTTCAAGTCTGAAGGGGGGGTAATGTTACGATTTTTCCCTTCTCTCTACCTATTCCTTTTCGTCTCGTGACTCGCGTTCTGTGTCGACTTTCCATTGTCCTTTTACGATACGATCCACTTCGATCCGCGCCTCGGCCCTTATCTCGCGCCTAGCGCATGACCGTTACGACGCCCCGTGGCGCGACTTCCAGAACCCGCTGACGACTTCTGATCCACGCGTCGTCCCGCGGAATCCCCTTGTTCTCGTTTTGTACGTTCCCCTTGTTAGCTCTCTAGGACCCGGATCCTAGGATCGCGCCATATGTTTGTCCCTGACAAACATCGTGTACTAGTATATAAGTCCCACGCTACCTAGCTTGTACGGTAGACTTGACTTCTTGTGTAATACCACACCGCTGTCCATTTCTCACGAACGAACCCTTGAGTCGCATCTTCGCTTGACTCCCCCTTTTCGCTCGCCTTTGCGCTTGAGCTTGTCCTTGCTATTACCCTTGTGTCCACGGAGGCCAAGTGGTACTTGTTCATCACCGAACTAAGTCGTAACTGACTTACCCCTGTCCCGTTACCGTCCGTGACTTAACCGAAGTACACGTCGTACTTAACGCCCCTGTGGTGGCGTTACATGTTCGCTGCCGTTCGGCACATTAACGACCATACTCCCCGTGCCCACGGCCGGGAACTGCTGACCGTTAGCTGCATTCAAGAAGAGTGGGGGGTCCAGCAGACGATAAATCGAGAAGTCGTCGCGATAGGGGGAAATGTGGCGCGTGGCGCCAGAATCATAGAGCTCAACGCGGGTACGTTTCTCCTCTAACTGCGTGATGACAGCTGCTGCGAGCCCGCCAGACGACGCGGCACCCGCCCCTGCCTCTTCGCACATTTGAGGGGAAACAACGGCCTCAGGGCGTTCAAGGACATCGCCGACGAACACAGCCGACCAGCAACCATCAGGCTCGACGGACTGCCAGCCCTCAGGGTCTTCCTCAGACGCAGCCACGACGTTGGCCGATCCGACAGGCTTGTTCTCGGACTTGGTCGCATTGTGGTACGTAGGCGGCTGGCTCTGGCCCGATTGCCCCGACGACTGCGTTTGCGACTGACTTTAGTTTTGATTTTCTTTCTTCGGCGACCGGCACTCGCGTGCCCAGTGCCCGAGCTTGCCACAGTTGTGACATTTGCCTTTCCGACGCTTCCTCCCTCCGTCTCCCTGGGTCGCCGCCATCGCCTCGTCCTGGGTCTGGGGCTGCTTCCCCTTCCCAGACGAACCACCGTCATGCTTGCGCCTTGCCGCCAACCTGTCAGCTTCCTCCGAGATATGATCAATGAGTGTGTCGGGATCGATGGAAGTGGTGGGGGAAAGCACGCGCGCCGCGGTGAGTAATCCAGAGGCAAATTTTGACATCTCCTCCGGGAGGGCTTTGATGATGGCAGATCTGTACTCCTTCTCTCCCATGGTGACGCCGACCGCCGCGAGCTCTTCGCGCTTAACGCGCATCTGGCCGAGGAACGTTCGAACGTCCCCGCCGTGTGGGCAGCGCATCTCCGAGAACGCGGTAAGCAAATCAGTCTCCGCATATTGGCTCTTGACGCTGAATTCGGTTTTAACTTTGTCCCAGCGATCTTTGACGGAAGCAAGAGTCTTCAAGCGGACTGCAGTAGAGTCGGGGAGACGTTGGGAAAGGAGGTAACGAGCGAGAGTTTCGTCTTGGTCCCATGCGGCCATTTCTTTCTTCTCGTCGTCAGTAGGCTTATTGACGTCGGCCGGAACAGGACGCGCAGTGGAGCCAGTGAAGTGTCCCCACTTCTGGTTGGCCTCCATGGCTTCCTCGAACCGCATAGAGAAGATGGCCCAATTAGAGCCGGTGGGGTCAAGACGGGGAACGGATGTGGGGAGTGGGTCGGACATAGTAACAGCGAGGGCAGGGCCCATAACCTTTTACAAGGTATGGACGTTCAGATGTAATAGATAGGGTGAATGGGATGTATCAGTTAGTAAACGCGTGCGCAAGCGATGTCTGTACAACAAGACAACGCCTCTCAGTTCCTGCGCACGCTAGAAGGCAGTAACTGATTTATTCACCTGTACAACAAGACAACGCCTCTGGGACGAGTAAGTACAGGCCTTAGAACATAAGGTAAACAATGGGAATACACACCTCAGTTCCTGCGCACGCTAGAAGGCAGTAACTGAGGCGCTACAGTACGGAAGGGAGACTTTAAGTACTTCAGACTGGTACAGTAACAAGGCGATGCTCCAAACCCGTGGAGCCACATGATACGGGGGATCGAGACGATAAGTCAGAGATATAAAATACGTAGACATCGCGCGCGTTTGCACAACATCACCTCAGTAATCGAATATACGAACGGTATGGTAACGGAAACGAATCATCGAGCAATCAGCTCACTTAAGTTACGAAACGGAATCTCACTTGAATTCTCCAACATGTGGACCTCTAGATGAGTACATCGAAGTAAGACCCTTCAGTGCGTAGGGGAAAACACACGAACACCGGCTTGGGTCCTACGCTTGGTCCTACGTCCTACACGTGGGTGCTTCCTAATAACGACCACGTCCCTGCGTCGCGGTGATCACCACGGTGACGCTGGTGCCCGTGACCTAAAAGGGACTTGGTGCATTGTCAAACCCTTACGGTATATTTCGACGTTAACTTTTGTTTTTGATCCATTTTTCGACGTTAACTTCAACTGCGGTACTGACTGGAGGGCTGTATGAGTGCTGTAGGGGCGTAAAGGTACAATGATGGGTGGCGTTCCCGGCTCAGTACGCCTTCATATCTTTTCCCAGCCGAATTGACCATGCCATCGTCATTTGCCGGACAGACATCTACTGTCAATTCACCACAAAATTCAAAGTTCAATCTCCTCAACATGGCTTGACCAGCTGTCGGACCTCTTGTGGTGGACCTACTGTAAGCGAGAGGTCACGCCAAGTCTAAGGCGCCTAGGGAACTGAGACAGCCCCCCCCGCTCATACTGTCTGGCACCTTAATCCCATTCCCTCTCCCTTCGTTTCTGATTGGTGCTTACAATGCGGCTAATATATGACTTCATGTTAGTTCCATGCCTCCAATTTGCCGGCCAACTGAGGTTTCTTTTTTTTTTCTTTTTTGCAATCCATTTGAGTGCGCCTTGTGGCCCTATGTGGCACTATTACAACACGCTTCCTCTTCGATCTCTATGCACTCCTTCTATCCCAATGTAGTAGCCGCTTAACAATAGAACAACTGAGGTTTCTTTTTGAGCTCCACCTTGTTCAAGTCTCGGCTGACTTCATCATGCCTCTTTGTTGACACTGAGTATCGCCCCTTCTGGTCTCAAGAGACGAAGATGAAGTCATTAACGATGTCAATAGCACCTCCCCTCCCTCAAGTTGACAATGGTGGTCATTGCCGTCCCGAGCCGATGGACCCGGACTGGCGCCAGGGAGCGGACATGTGGGGTCTCACCTCGCTGTCCCTGTGCCGCTGCTACGCCCCGTGAGGTGCATGGTAGTGGTGCGGTAATCGGGAACGGTGCTGTCGTCTGCGTCACCATCCCACCCAACCTTCCCCAAGGTATGTATCATCACATTGAGCTTTCGTCCTCACCTAAAGGCTGAATTTGTGAGGTATGCCTGAGTGACACGGGTAATATAGCAGTACTAAAAATCTCTAGAAATTGGTTTACTTATGATACATAAAAAAAGTGCTTTCCTAGAACGACCGAGACTAGGTACGACGAGGGAAACTGACCCGAAATTTTGGCCTCACTGGTACTAGTGGACTTCCAGAAGTGAAGAAAGGGGACGACGATGTAGTTGTCTCTGGTAGCTCGAAGTTACGTAGGAATTCGAAAGCTTCCACGAACCCAACCACGTCCTGGCCCCGCATGATGCGGATCCCTTCTACCACTGGTGTGAACTCTTTGTGGTGGACGCTTATCAGGTGCCTTTGTAGTTTATAGGCGCGCTTCCACCGGAAGGAGCAGAGCGGGCATTGGCGCGGCGGATCGTGTACTTCCCTAACGTGTCGCGAGATTTCTTGACTCCGTTTAAAGGCTTTCCCGCAGCGCCCACAGACATGCTTCTCTCCGCCGCACGCGCTACCATGCCCGGGCCGCACTGCTCCCTGGGCGCCTGTAAACAGCGCAAGCTCTGGCGACGAAAACTGAGACCCAGCGTCGGGGTACACTTGGGTTTCCCAAAGATGGGCTGCGCTTGCTTCGTGTGGCGAACCAGGTAGACGCTGTAGCCGACCCAGAGGGACAGAGACGGATCTGAACTGTGAGCCTATGGCAGTATCGGCATCCTGGATGTGCCAGCACCAGTGAGCCGAAGTTCGAATGCCTGGACGTGGTGGGCAACCCCTCACCAGAGAATACGTTCTCTCACGAAGGCTCTGCACACCCTCTAACTCCCAAAGGTGACGCTGTGTGGTTGGAGACATCACAGAATATGGGGGCTCAATCAGGGACGACGATGTATTGGGCTGCGCCCATGGGTCGCGCAGTTTTTAAAGAGGTATTTCAGTGGAATTGGGATAGGAACGGACAAGAGTGTACCGCTCTTGGATCACCTGTTGGGGCACATCCAGATGTACGCCATGGTTTGGCGTTCATTTCGCGGGTCGCAGTTGATCGGTACTTTTTGCCACATGTTGGCTGGTGACATTCAGGAGTCAAGAACCATTCATTTCTAAACCGTCGGCTGACTGTCAGAGAGCCGTTTCTATCCGATCCACTGTGTGGGAGGGATCTATAGTGTGCGTGGGAATGCTATGGACAATTGGATGGGAAAGTGGGCACAAAGGTTGTGTGTTGCGTACAGTGCAAACCTGAAACACTGCCGTTGTCAGTTAAGAAGACGGATGCCGTCACCCTCAGGCGTCAAATAGGCGTAGGCATTACACAACGTACTAAACGACGGGTTTGGTATGATGCGGGATTGAAAGAGATTCGTACTTGGCCAACGCGCGACATGGGTGTTTTTCTACCGTCTGTACTAGCTGGTGGTAAGGGCCTGTAGCTGAGCACTCTCGCCGCCCAAGAAGTTGATGAGGTCCAGTAGTTCTCCGATCGCCGTACTCGATCGCCATACTTGATCATGATCACGAATGGAGATAAAGAAAGTCGGCGTGCCCAACGCAAAACCGATGGCGTCAGGGTCCGTAAGAAGCGGGTCGGTTTTTTTTTTGATTTGGTCCTCACAGTTCTCGTGGCTTCGATATCGGCTTGGCCACGAGGCTGTGGGTTGGCGCCGACATCTCGATTGTTTTTTGTCTTTTTTTTGATCTAGTCATCGATGTCTTGGGTAGTAAAGGCCTGGAGGAATCCCTGAAAGGAGATTAATTTTGGGACGGTGTTACCCACTTTGGCACATACCCTGAAATCAACCCACTTAGCATATTGGCAAATGGAACTTGAGACAGCAAGCTTGTTAGGCGACCGGGAGGAGGTCCCGGGGGATGTCGCCGCATAGCTGTTGGAAGCACCCCGAGGCCATCAAGATGTCGCAAGATGGAGGTTAGTCTGCAGAGGTTAGGTTTGCGGCGGGCACAATTTTCGCAAGAGAACCAAAGATTGGCAGCCCAATGTCATCGGAGGTTGGGAAACTGAAGGCAACGTCAGAACGTCTTTAGACGCTGTTCGAAGGACGGAGCAGATCACAAAAGTGGAGAATCAGCGTACGTTTACGCGAGACACGGTTGTACCGAAACGGATCCAGTCTGAACGACAACAAAACCGTGACGTTGGAGCTGTAGGCGGACAACCACTTGTTGACCGCAGCGAGGCTCTTAGGGTTTGAGTCACGAAAGTGCTGATCTAGTGTGTGGCGTCTGGAAATCCACAATGAACAGACAGCCATCAACATGAACACATTTCCCCCTTGGACAACCATTGGTCATACTGCGGGCTATTTGGCGTGCTGACGCCTATGAGCCTGGTTTGAACACCCTAGATGTCATTCTGGACAAGCGCAATGCGGAGAAGCAGAGCGGCATTTCCAGGCACAGGGCACTTGCTCGTCTTTAGGTACACCATCGCGGCGCTCATGAAGGCGCGTCCGACGTGGAACAAGGCAGGACGAAAAACGGGACAGCGGAGACGGCGTTGTCGACTCTGAATATGCACTGGCATATCCAATAGCGACGCCAATCACGTGATCGAATATAAGGAACAGTGTACCTGTGAGTTTACGCAAAGTACAGTATGACAGTATTCTGTGAAGAATCCGCTATCGTAGTCAGGCACTTAGGGCCTTCTATACCGATATCATCATACTGGATGAGTTTTGCGTCTCAGACCTTGTTTATTTCCGTACGGCTTTTTGACGCGCTTCTTTTTTACACGTTGTCGTTACTGTTACTCGCCGTCGTCTCTGAAAGACCTGGTGCTCTCTGAGGTCGTGCGATCACGCCGACGAAACACAGAGACTACGACGAGACTAAAGACAACTGAGAACCTCGGATCCGTGTTCAGAAAGAAGACATATTGGGCTGTATGCGTGTGGGATGCGAAGGATATACATCAACTGCACAAAGCTAGGTTGCGTTTCAGAATATCAAGGCGAGTGGAAGGGTGACATACTCTTGTCCGTCTTTCTTCTCTCGTCGGAGGTTTTGGCTAGGGGTTGACCTCTTGCTCTCGCTGGCACCGAAGGCGCTTGATATTTGTCGACACGACAAGGTGTTATGAAGCACTATGGAAGTACCGGCAGGGAATCATCAGCGCGAAGACGGAGTGATGTGTGGCGGACCCCTATTTGCCTGAGACTGCGAACCAGATGAGCGAGCGTCTTACAAAAGAAGAAATACGTATTCGTGCACGATGATACTGTACACGCGACAAGTTCAAACAGTATATGAGTCCACACGCAAGGTGAATACGTGGAAGAGCAGTAAATGTGTGCGAATAGCACAAAAGCGAGGGGAAGAGTGTGCAAGTGGTGACAGCGACGTATACGACCGCGCAGCACACGATACGACATGAGTACCGAGGAAGAGTAAATCCTGTAAGAGCAAGCACAAGAAAATCAACACAGAAAGACAATGTTTGCAGGGGGCGTTCGCCAACACCCCGTGGCCAAGAGCAAAGTGACCAAGAGGGTCACAGTCGGAGGAACAATGATTGTGGGAGAGCGGAGTGCCCACACGAAGCGAGACAGCTGGATGCAAAGGGCAAAAAGCGGACAGTAAAGTGTATATGTCAGCTTTCTCACGTCGCCGCGATGGCACACGCACCTCACGTGTCTTCTCATCTCTGGGAAGAATATTCCCGAGAGAATGGCTTCGATCCAAACTATAAACTGTGGGTAACTAGTCGGGAACTGCTGATGATATCTTGCAATTGATTCGTTTCTCTACACAGATATCCATGATGCTCTTAGACCACGTCTTCTATGATGAATTATCATTGAGATGTCCAGTGTTCGCTTCGTCATGATGACGCTTACACATGCGCGGAGTAACTTCAGTCGCAGTTTTATACATCGCATGAACACGACGACGACACCACCAACGCTAGGACGTGACGGCTTCCACTGCATCGTGCTCCTCACCCTGCGAAAATCTTCACCCGCCGACATCCTTCCTGGAGAGTACTCTGCTGTTCTGCTTCTCTTAGCCCTCCAGGTCCGTCGTGGGGAAGAACTTGAGCACGTCGAACGGGGATGCGTCGTGCGCGATGACGACGAGCAAGTCCGGGCTCGCGTCGAGCTTGGCACGCATCCCCGGTTAATAGCGCAGTAGCCCTGGGACAGCATAGTGCGGGTGGACCCGCACTCGGGTTGACCTGCTCGAAGAGCGAACAGAGGCGAACGCAAGGGTGATGTATTAACGCTTGCTAGTGATCCAATTAATAATTGATAATTTATAATCTGGATAACTCTTCTAATCTTTTTTAATGCTATAAAACCCTAAAATAATCATTATAAGCACCAACCTCTCCGGAAATTTGCAACACACTCAGGCTGATGATCACGGAAATTCCTGCAAGTTGTAGTTACTACTGTAATCGTTAGGTTAGCGCCAAGTGGAACAGGCGGGTGATACAGTATCGACTTGAGGCACAAATCGGAGCATGGGAATTCTCCAGCTGCAGGTCGCAGACATAATCAAACATCCAACAACTCTTGCAAAAACGTAGACACCCCCTAGCTTTGTCGCTAGCTCGAACCAAAAATCGCTACCTCCAGTTCAGCCTGTTATCGTCACCCCTTCTGGTATCTCCTTTCTCTTGCAGTGAACCATCAGCACATCATTCACGTTTTACACCCGCGCTTCGGTTCGCGATAAAGGACATACATACATAGCCATCAAAATGCACCGCCAGAGTCGCCAACATCACCCATCGCAGCTTCCTTTTTCACGTCCTACTCCTTCGACACACCCTTGCGAAAATCGTTCAAGAATCTCCACCGGCCAATGTCCTTCCTCGACGGTTGCTTCTCCCAGCCTGCCAGGCTTGCATTGGGGAAGAACTCGAGCACGTCTAGCAGGGACGCATCGTGCGTAAGGACGACGAGGACGTCTGGGCTCGCGTCGAACGCCTTGATCGCATCGAGTGTGGCGCGTCTCGCAACAGGATCATCGATATGGTGCGCAGCGACCTCGTAGAACGGCGTGGTGCGGAAGGGCTCAGGACTCGGGTGAATCGACTGGAAGAGCGAGCAAGGGCAGGACGACGCTGACGTCGGCGGCTCGAACGGGGATGGCGCGATGGTGTCCGGGAGCGGCGTGAGTGGCGTCGGGCGGATCTCACCGCAGTGGTGCGCGCCGTCCCCCGCAAGGAGCACGAACCTGTCCGCGGACGTGCGTGCGAGCGCCATGATGTGGTCCGCCGTGTGTCCGGGCGCTTCGAGGAGGTAGAACGAACCGTCGTTGAACCAGTCGATCGCCCGCAGCCCCGCAATTTTTAAAGTCGAGGCACTGAAGTCCAATTCGATAACCTCACGGCCTTCGAATGCCTCATGGAGCGTTTCGGCGTTCGGGCCTAGGGGCTGCCCGGGGTATGTCGAGGGATGGGACTTGAAACCGGGACCGACGACGAGGGAGGTGCTTGTCGGGAATAGGGTGAGATCTCCTGTGTGGTCCGGGTGGTGGTGAGACCAGATAGCGGAGTTGATGGACGAAAGTGAGACAGAGGCGGCACTCAGTTTGTCAGGAACGTCCTCGGTAACATTGATGGTACCACCGACGCTCTGAACCATGCTCACCACTGTGGAGGCATCAAGTCAGCATACTGGATTTTACATCCGCTGAAACGATCCGTAGAACCGATGAAGAAAGGCGAATGATCGGAAAGGGTGCGATGAAAAAACTGGGGAAGTGACTGGGTGACGTACATTGCGGCAGCTTTTCCTTCCAAGCTTTCATTATACCGAGCTCAAATAGCACTTTCTTCCCCACACTTTCGTTTTCTACCAGGAAGCTATAGGTGGGTACATCAACCGTATCGTGTCCAGGTCTCGGTGACTGCACAAAGACGGCAGATGGCGCGACCAGATGTCCTGCATCCATGACGAAAACGCGGACTGTAGATCCTTTGAATGCGGGAAGAGGAAGTGGCGATGTAACCCCAGACATATCGGATGTGGTGGAACAGGGAGTGAGCGGACGTTGGTACAATCGCGGCCGATGTCACGTTCAGTAGAGCGTGTTGGAGTTTCGAGGTTATTATAGAAGGCGAGTAATTGGCTCACGAAATCGGGCTTCCCGCTACAGTAAGCTACAAGTAGGTCGAAGTCGAAGTCGTGTGAATTCGATATTCGCGTCCATTGCGGGTTGGCGATGAGCGAGTAACTTACCCGAGTGTGCCGTGCCTTTTTCTTTCCCCGCGGTGGGTCCTACTACGGTTGAGGGTTTCCCGAATCCAACAGCAACCTTCACTCTGGATTGGCACGTCGCAGGATTCGGTGCTTACATTAGTCACCTCATGTTAACTTACTTGTTTATCCCCCTTACATAAATACCGCTTTGTTCCCGTCGTCGTCGTCGTCGTCTGTCTTTCCACACAACGCACTCCACAGTGCGATCGCCATCACTACGCCGCGATCTATTCTCGTGTATGTTTCTTTTTCTTATAGTATGTTCGTCTTTGCCTCCCTGTCTGGTCCCCCGTACGATACAATCACTTTGGTCTCACCCGTGAGTCCCCTTTGCTTCCCTCTTTGCTTCCCTCTTGTTTTTATCTCTCCGCCGTCGCGTCCCGTTCCCGTTCTCCACGTTCCATTTCGTTCGCCTTTCCTTTATCATTCCTACTCACCCCTTTCCCCCTTCTCCATATCGCTTCGATCCTAGGTACCGAGTTTCTCCTTGTGCACAAACCACCTCTTTCTTGCTGAATATATCTGCGCCATGTCGCCTACGTCTTTTCCCTTGGCCCTAGCGCGAGTCAGGTCTGATTGATGACGCCCCAGCATTAAGTTCTCGAGACTGCTATCAATTGGCCCAGGCGTCGCCGTCCTCTGGCCTCATTCTGCAGCCTCTGTCGGCTCCTGATCAAGACCTGCCAGCCCGGTCCATCGCTTTCGGTTCGAACCGGGGTCGTTCGCTCTCGCCTTCACAGCTTCGCTCCCGTTTCTCTTTTCCCTCGCTCACACACCCTCCCACTATGCTTCTGGGAAATCTGTCACCTTGTCATTTTGAATTGTGGTGAGAATTTCCTTGAGGTGGCCCACTTTCTCTACCATTTGTATTCCAGGGCCAACTTCTGGGCCAGCGTCCCATTCATTGGTGCGGCGCCGGTAAGACGAAATGGGGATGGTGTCCATAGGGTGATGATTCTTCTCGGTTCCCAGAGTTGCTGAATCGCTGCCGCTCGTAGTTGTCCAAGCCGACAGCTAAATCTACGCGATCTTGATCCGAAAGAGATGGAAGACAGTCATCATTGATACCCCACCAGTAACACGCTGCAAGGGCACGCAGGGAAAGAAGCAGATTGCTTCGGGTATCATGCTATCGCCACGATGCTTACAAGTATGTGTGATATGGGGGTAGGCATTGACACCGGCTAGGACTTCTGCTCAAAATCTCTCAAGGTTGTGAGGCGGCCACAGGCTTCCTTCTGAGCCCGTGTCCTTTTTCTCGTCTTCTCATAGCCTGCCAATTTTCCGGCTCTGATGGATCTGATTCGTGGCCACCTCGAAGTTTGGATGTGAGTCCCAATCCTGCGTCTCATATGTGGCCTTTCCATCACTAGTATCGTCCATCCCGCTGGAAACTATTTCGCACTTTAGCCACCCTTTCCCAAGCCGACGAAGAGATCGCTGTCTTCTCACATCGTCACCTCGATCAGATCCTCATCACTCGACTCTCTTCCGGCGGTTGGCGCGCTGCGAATCAATTGCTTCGAATTGTCAGATCAGAAAGGCGACCTCGACAAATCCATTACCCAGAAGCAGTTCTCCTGTTTCAACCACCAAGATGCGGTATGGTCTTCCGGCTTGCATCCATCCTCCTCTCACGCTTCTCGTTGGAGTTGATCAAACGCACCTGGATGTGACGTCAGTCCGTGCTGCGCTGCGTGCCTTGACTGGTCAGTTGGCGTGTCTGGGTTAGTGGTACAGTATATGGTACGTACTTCGCGCGTACTGTATTTGGATCTTCCCTGCTACTGTAAGGCCACAGCTGGGACTTTTTCAGAAAGGCCAGTATCTCACCTCGGGTTCCCCTGCCTTCGGCCCCAGTTGTCCCGCGGGTTCCTACACCTCCCGTCCTAACTCACTTGTTCTCGCCATCTTTGTCTCAATCCTGTCCATATATTTTTGAGTTAATCCATCGCTCCCTCAGGCTTGTCCTCTCGCGTTCTGATGAATCTGTCGTCGCCTTCCCTCGCCCTCGCTACTAGGTGGTTCGCTTGCCAACCTCCGTCCGCATGGTCCTCGCCTTCTGTCCCTCGACATTTTTTTTCACATTGTCGTCATTATCCGCCCCCTTGTACACTCAGCGCACTCTGTCGTGCAATCTCCATCACCCTACCACTCTTTTTCCGGAGCAGGCGATTCTAGCTCATGCGTGTTTCTTTATCTTCTCGCTTACTTACGACCCCCTTTGTTCTCGCTCATATGTTATTTGTTCCGTGTCCGCTTCCTCATCGTCGCGTTCCATTCCCGTTCCGATAGTACCGCACTTCTTTTCCTTCACCTACTTATGCCACGCCTACTGCTCATTTCTCCCCATCTACTTATTTATACTTGCCGTCCGGAACCAGGCACTTGCTTCCCCCCGGATATAATGACGGCCACATTGGATGTGGCCTCCTCATCGCACATGCACGTAGTGCGACGAGGCCAATGGCGGAGCTGCGCAAACGCATCAACAACTTTCGAAAATAAACTTTTGGGCGCTTGCAGGTGTGATAAGCCAACTCCTGCCCTTATATATAGTATATATTCGAGTACAGGATACATTAGAACACAAATACCACATGTACCCGACATCCACAGCTATCCCCTTTGAGGTTGAGGAGCCCTACAAAAGGAAATTAAAAGGAAACATCCCATTTTCCGTGTGCAAGGATAGATCGCCTTAGTCTCACCTACACAACTCGATTTCGCCACACTTCGTCATGTTCTCCTGGTCGGAAATGTCGTTTTGGTGGTGCCAGAGGATCCATTCCGAACATATGGCTATCCGGCATACCACTTGGCCCTAGTGCGAGGGAACTTTGGTCTGAGTGGGGTACTAAGTACCTGATCGGCGGCTCGCCGCTCAGCCTTCCACTCATTTGTGTGTTGGCTTCATCGTGGAGGAAATAGTTCGCCAGTCCACGGTACACGCGTGAAGCACAGATTGTCATAGTGATCACTGAAGAAAGGAAAAACAATCAGCAAACCCGCAAAGTTCTCTCGCGACGAGACACCTAACGTGCAGGGACTTGAAACATCTATGATATCGGGTCCGTCAGTTCTTTGTCGGGAATATTTCTTCACGACGTACACGGTCCACGGGATCTGTGAAAATACTCTTGGTGAATGTTGAATCTCGTCGTGTAAAAAAAATGCACACCATTCAGATTCAACAGAACGAAAACCTGGGGAGCTCGCATCAGTCACCTGAATCATATTTATTTTTCAGGAAAACGTACTGTGACAAGTGCCTCGGCTACAACGACGACCATCATCCACGCTAAGCCCTGTTCTCACAGTCAGCCTAGACGATCATGGCAGCGCATGCTGTAGTACGCGAGATTAACCTGGGTGTACAGGAGCCACCAGACGCCACCTCTCTGATGGGCATTTTCCCAGCGCAAGAGCCCGGTGAGCATGAGTAAAAGAAGCACTAAGTCAGTGGCGAAAGTGACGAGAACGTTGATTTTGGTTTCAGATGGATTCGTGATTTTGCAAATACCTCCGCTCCAAGTTGCGCGAATAACGGCTACACCTGATCCCGGGTCACATGCCTGAAATATCTGGAAAGCCAGATGAAGAAATAAAAATACCATGAACCAGAGAACCAGTATTGGCAAGCCACGCAGCGGAAGCGATTGATATCGCAACCTTGTTTAGTCCCCATATCGCCGCGCTGAGAGTGTCTTATAAGGGAGGTGCAGAGAGGAGTCAGAGAGCCGAGTCTCTACTCACATGCGCAGCACGATCAGGGCCGAGGCAGAAATCATCGAGAGATACGGAAATAACTATATGGCCACCCATCAGCATGTAGTCGAGGAAGTAGTCCATAATCTCACGAGGGCAGAGACGGCATGCGCCTGGGTAGAATCTCAGTCTCGTCAGCTGACCCAACAGGGTGAGAAGCCAAAGTACCTGGCAGTTGATCCGGTTTGCCGAGTCGAATCTCACGAGCATACCAATAATGGTAAACAGAGGGAACCACCGAGCCCCCAAGTAAAGCTGTATGTACCAGCTTGAGTTGATCATCCGGCATTCCTGTCCGGGCTGTACGCGACGTACCAAAAATGACGAGCGAAACTTTCGTTTTCTAGTGAAGACAGAATATTCGAATCCGATATTCACGACAAACTCCCAGCTTGTATGAGAAGAAATAGTATTTTTAATTAGACGAGCCGAGAATGACAGTGCTCACATGAGAACTCCCCCTATGACGTGGTAAAGCTTGACGAGCGCGTCTGCCAGTGTAACCCAAATGTAAATAGTTAGGAATGTCGGAAGTGCAAGTGACGCACAATATTCAGCAGTGATAACAGCGGGACCTTTCCAGTTAGTCATGTTGACGGAGAAACAGGATCTGTGCTATAATATGAGGGTTCAGATAGGATGGTCGACGAAAGTGATGATCGTAGGTCCGGGGATGCATGTAGTTTCAATATATATATAGCAAACCACTAAGACACAACAATCTCAGTGTGCCGAATGGAGTAGCTTTGGAGATTCGCACTGTACCTTCCGCCGGGCGGTCATTACTGTAAATCACTCTCCAAACCAGTGTTCATACAACTTGAAGTCACCGTTTCAGCTGCCCATACAGTACCATGATCTAGACTCATCTTATCCTCTCAAAAACGGCAAGCTTCTTTTTCCCGTTCTTCTTCCATCTCAGTTGTGATGAAGCAGCACTTTGAGGCTCGTTCACTGCTTCCGAGATGTTGCCATGATGGCATCGGGACAAGGGCGCGGGGCTTGGTTATCATGGTCAGTTGATTTTTATGCTCGAGCCAGGAATCACGCAGCAGACGTGTCCCCTAACTCGGTTTTTATGAGCAACTTGAAAGTTTAACATAAAGCCGTGAGTGTTTGGGAGGATGCGTCCCGTTCCTCCCGACTCGGAGCCGTGGGACATAACTTGACTCGTACATCTCAATCCACTACTGTACCACGTAAGTTACAATACCACTTCGCAATCGATCACTTATTGATCCGGTATCTCTACACCGCTCTTAATTACCATCTCAACATCTTCGCCCACTGTCATGATCCCGCAGCCTTGATAGCTTCGTGTCGTTTCTTGCTGTGCACCTGGCCTACGCCCCAAACGTGGCACGCCGCAGGATACGATGCCTTCACTATGTCCACTCGCCTCATGTCAACTTTGGTAACCCCTCATTTATCTCCTAACATATAACCCCCTTTCATATCTACTTTCTTTATTCCCGAATATATTCGGGAGGTGGCCATGTCCCCTTCAAAGCCGCGTGAGCCGTCTCCCATTTATTTACTATTCGAGATTCCTTTCGTTTCTCCGGGGGTGACTGACTCGGACACATCGGTACATCAATCATGGCATCAACGGCGCCTCGTTTGGTCTCCCTATCCACGACCCAGTGCGTGAGAAGACCAATGGCAAAGCACTGAGGGAATGCTTTCCAAGATTACCTCAACTTGTGCTCTTCCAGCTAGTCTCAGGGGATTCCGCATGCCCATTTAACAACAGTCAAGACGTGCTATGGGGACCATCAATGCACCATGTACCCGCTTCTGGGACCGCGCACCACGCAAAACTGCTAGCCATCGGACCCGGCTTGAGAAGAGCAACTCGGAAGTCGGAACCCATTTGGGGGGCCCTTTCCACTTCGTGTACCGCGGGCTCTGCTGCACCGCGTGGGTCGACGCGATGCGCCCGGTGTGTTGGGTTATGGAGCACTAGGGGGAAAGGGTGCATAGCGTACGTAATTTGTGTTATACATTACACGTTTGTCGGTGTTTTTGTGTGAAACAAACTGTTCTGCAGAGGAGAACCAGCTCCGAAAGCGGTCGAACGAAGTTCAACAAACAACCCGTTGATCTCTAATCCAGATATCAACTAAACCTATATACACGGCATCTTACAACCAGAGTTAATTCTGTGCCTCGTAAGGTGTACAGACAAGCAGTACAGTAAGCGGACCCAAAAAAAAAGATAAGCAATAAGCATGCAGTGCGTACCAAGACTCTGGATCTCTGGCAGCTCACTGGAACGGTCGTGCGCCATATGCATGATAAGTGATAAATGAAGTTGGCCATCGCTCCAGGGTGATCCCCAAGCTTTTCGCGCGGTTTTAGTGCCTCTCAATGCCTCCGTCGATCTTCCCTTCCGTACTCCCCTCCGGCCCGCGACATCCGGGAAAATTGACTTGATCATTTTTTGCAGAGTTCTTCGCCTTGTACCGCTTTTGTTCGAGTCGTCGTCATCATCTATCTTTTTCTCTACACAGCGCACTCCACCGTGCGATCGCCACCACCACGCCACACCTTGACCAGAGCGAAACTGTGATCGATTCTGGTGTATGTTTCTTTTTCTTCTTTCTTTTCTAGTGCCTTTGCCTCCGTACGATACAACCACTTTGGCCTCCACCTCACTAGGCCTCACTTGCAACTCCCTGTGCCCCCCGCTTTTCTACCTCTTGTTCCGTCTCTCCGCCGTCGTGCTCCGTTCCGGGACCCGTGCCGTTCTCCTCTCGTTCGCCCTTCCTTTACCACTCCTACTCGACCCTTTCCTCCTTCATATCGTTTCGGCCGTAGGTACCGACTTTCTCTGCGTACATAATCCACCTGTTTCCTGCTGAATAGATCTGCGCCGTGTCGTCTATTTATCCCAGCGCAAGTCCGGTTCGATCGATGACATCCCCAACGTTATCTATGCTCGCAAGACCGCTATTAATTGGGACAAGCACCACTGTCCTATGGCCTCGTTCCGCAGCCTCCGTCGACCCCCGGTCGTTTTGGTCGCACTCGAAATCCTGCAATTCTCGCTTTCGCAGCTTCATTTCCTGTCCCCTCCCCCTATGCTTCTTCTGAGAAATCTGTTTCGCCTTCGAGCTAATTGGTCCAAGTCCATACATTGCATCGCCCATATCATTGTGATAAATCCGATCCCAAACCAACCTTTGTTATATATATATACCTTGTGCTCTCAGTTAGTCTATCCTACAAAATCTGGACGCGGTGAAACAACTAGTAACATCCGAAGAGTGCTCCGCAAACAAGTAGTCGTATGATCACAGCACGATGCCTCTTACGATCTGGACTGCTATAGATCAGGCATGAGTACGAAGGGCACACCCATACAATTTAGACAACTCACTTGCAACGCGCGATCATGCGCCAGAATGAGCAAAGTCGACTGGTAATCCCTCGCTTCCTCCGCAGCTTCTTCAAAGCTAACTTAAGCACCCTCGCCGATCTTTCGTGAGATGGCACGCTTTCCAAAAATATATTGGTAGAAATGCTTAGGTAAGCCCCCATCATAGTGTAGCCCACATTGTACTGACGATGCTGCGGGATCCAGTGTTGCATCGCAGCCACAGGGTTTAGTCCTTCGTTGGCAACGCTACCTTCTGTCAGTTCTGTGGTGTCACAAGCAGAAAGGAACGCCAGTTCCGCAGTGGAAAATTGAGACTGGACAATCTCCAGCAATGTGAGATTGTCTCCGTGAAGTTCGAACGAAGCACCAAACGGTTTGCTTGACTCTAGTACTGTAATACAAAATGAGCGAATCGGTGATCCCTGAGCCTGGCTCGCTACCACAACAGTGGGTGTCGCCTTTTCCGAAATGAGAGTCGTCACTAGCGATCCGACAGATTCCAGGGCGTTGATCTCATCCCATGCCCGAGTCAGGGTAGAGAGCTGCACTACAAGAAGTAATGAAGGTGTGTCAAGAGCTCTGGGTTGTGAACCAGGTTTGCGAGACTCGATGAGCGCAGTGTGATGTACAGGTCCATGTACAACCTGTTGCTATTTTTGCACGGAATTGGACCCATCGCATGGAGAGGAAGTGAACAGAAGGTAGATGCTGGGCACAAGTCACCAGACACAAGATTTCTCCAAAACTTCTAACTGGCGGAGTCCCTCGATGATTCCGAAGAGCTCATATAGATCTTCGAGTTCAGAGGCTAGAGCTAGATCGTAATCCATTGAATCGAGATTCGAGACCCTTTTCCTTTCGGAGTATTCGAAATGACGGGTATCTATCGTTATGTAACCCGCTGTAAGTACTACGAGGATCGAGTCTACGAGAACAACTGGCCAAGTCATACATTACGTCGAGTCAACAGGTTGGGCCGAGTCATGCGAGTGAGTCGTAACAGAGAAGAGGAAAAGAGAACGTCCAAGTCATACGTAGCGTAACAGCCAACATCACCCTTTTCGCATCCTACTCCTTTAACACACCCTTGCGAAAATCGTTCAAGAATCTCCACCGGCCCATGTCCTTCCTCGACGGTTCCTTCTCCCAGCCTACCAGGTCTGCCTTGGGGAAGAACTCGAGCACGTCTAGCAGGGACGCGTCGTGCGAAAGGATGACGAAGACGTCTGGGCTCGCGTCGAACGCCTTGATCGCGTCGAGTGTGGGGCGTCTCGCAACAGGATCATCGATATGGTAGGCGGCGACCTCGTAGAACGGCGTGGTGCGGAAGGACTCCGGACTCGGGTGGATCAACTGGAAGAGCGAGCAAGGGCAGGACGACGCCGACGTCGGCGGCTCGAACGGGGATGGCGAGAGGGTGTCCGGGAGCGGCGTGAGTGGCGTCGGGCGGATCTCGCCGCCGTGGTGTGCGCCGGCCCCAGCAAGGAGCACGAACTTGTCCGCGGACGTGCGTGCGAGCGCCATGATGTGGTTCGCCGTGTGTCCGGGCGCTTCGAGGAGGTAGAACGAACCGTCGTTGAACCAGTCGATCGCCCGCAGCCCCGCAATGTTCAGGGTCGACGCGCTGCTGCCGAAGTCCAATTCGATCACCTCACGGCCTTCGAATGCCTCATGGAGCGTTTCGGCGTTCGGGCCTAGGGGCTGCCCGGGATATGTCGAGGGATGGGATTTGAAACCGGGACCGACGACGAGGGAGGTACTTGTCGGGAATAGGGTGAGATCTCCTGTGTGGACCGGGTGATGGTGAGACCAGATGGCGAAGTTGATGGACGAAAGTGAGACAGAGGCAGCATTCAGCCTGTCAGGAACGTCCCCGGTAACATTGATGGTACCACCGACACTCTGAACCATGCTCACAACTGTGGAGGCATCAAGTCAGCACACTGGATTTTACATCCACTGAAATGATCCGTAGACCCGATGAAGAAAATGGTCGGAAAGGGTGCGATGAAGAAGCTGGGGAAGTGACTGGGTGACGTACATTGCGGCAGCTTTTCTTTCCAAGCTTTCATTATACCGAGCTCAAATAGCACTTTCTTCCCCACCCTTTCGTTTTCTACCAGGAAGCTATAGATGGGTACATCAGCCGTATCGTGTCCAGGTCTCGGTGACTGCACAAAGATGGCAGATGGCATGATCAGATGTCCTGTATTCATGACGGAAACGCGGACAGTAGATCCTTTGAATGCGGGAAGAGGAAGCGGCGATGTAACCTCCGACATATCGGATGTGGTGGAACAGGGAGTGAGCAGATGTTGGTACAATCGCGGCCGGTGTCACGTTCAGTAGAACGTGTTGGAGTTTCGAGGTTAGAAAGCGAGAAATTGGCTCACGAAATCGGGCCTCACAAGTAATGTCCTCGTTCCGAACGAAGACTTTGGGGTTGGAGAAAAGACCAGTGAATGCGGGAGACTTCCCGCTACAGCTACACGGAGATATTAAATAGGTGCTACGCCCAAGGCTACGCCACCGCCACCTAAACAGAAGGAGCCTGTTCTGTTGTTGATAGGAACATTGGGATGGTGGAAATCCATGATACGGAGAGGAAACGTGTTGTAAAAGTGCCACATAGGCCCAAGGCGCACTCTAATGGCTAAGCTAATACAATACGAGTGATCTTATCGGATAACCATATCGGATAAGATCACGCTCACCCACAACGATCAACGTTCAACATACAGTAGTTGCAACTTGATTGCAACTAGAAATTCGGAGGGCCCTTCGGTCCCTCCGAATTTCTATTGTCACATTGCGCATTCACATTGGCTCTAAGCAAGGGGGCGGGACCGGAATTTTTGACATCCAGTCTTGCATGCAGTCATAAGTAGCCGTACAGTAACTCACCCAAGAACTCACCGTAGGGGTTCAAGGTATGTTCCAAAACTCATCGTGTTTGTTCTCAGTCCGAGTGCTGGAACCGAAGACAGAACGAAAAGGCGGCAGACCACCGTGACATAGAAGAACGAGTAGCTACTTGAGTAGCTACTAGCTTGAAGTCCGACCTGCAACCAAGCCTGCAACTCGATTTTGAGATCGCAGGCTCCCCTGATCATGATCACCATGTAAGTTAAATCCACTGAGAAAAGGAATTTCAGGCTGATATACTATATGGTATGGATGGTCTAGGATGTTTACTGTAAAGGAGGCGCAAACTGCCAGTGGACCATGCGCGAAAACAAACGCGAAAGTCTTTTTTTACTTTGTTGTAGGCTATGGCAAAATACGAGGCAGAAGCAGATCCTGAGAAAAATCGAGATACGGGGCTCGTGGGGGGAGTTTCTCTCGCGATTGGTATTACTGGGATGCCAGTGACTAGTCATGGTGCGCCAATTGCACCATTGGTTCGCAACGACGCAACAAACAAGGAAGTTACAAAACGTCGAAGCCTTTCCTTCGTTTTATTATCGGCTCAAAACGAAAGCGAGTGGACCCTAAAATAATCATTATAAACCCACTCGGGCTGATGTTGAGATCGAGCGCAGTTAATGCACGATGACCATTTGCTTCAAGTTCCGTCTCGCGTACTCTAAATTTACTTTAGCACAATACTGTACATCTGTCTCTGACTCTCCGTCCTCCCCCTGAATGTACCCACTACGAGTAGTATGACAGTCATACGTTTCAGACTTTTGACTCCGTAGTACAAATACTTTCGTTCCCTCGTACCTAGCACCTCAGACATCGCTCGTACACCCGCGATCCTGAGACTTCCGTATTTCCAAGCTCCCGAAACCATCCATAACTTACAACTGATGCTCACGGAAATTCCCAAGGAAATTCCTACAGGTTGTGGTTACTAATCATCCTAGATGTGGAATAGTGTTACAGTAGCATCGGCGGCGCCTTGGAGCATGGGATTTCTACAGCTGCAGGTAGCAGGCATAATCAAACATCCAACAACTCTTGCAAAAACTTGAACGTACTAGACATCGCTAGTAGCTCGAACCAAAAATCGCTACCTCCAGCTCAGCCTGTTATCATCGTCATCGCTTCTGGTATCTCCTTTCTCTTGCAGTGAACCATCAGCATATCATTCACATTCAAGTTTTACACCTGCGCTTCGGTTCGCAATAAAGGACATACATACATAATAGCCATCAAAATATGCTGCCAGTGTTACGCGCAGTAAGGTTCAAGGGCAATTGCTGACAACAAGACGGCAGAGCGATGATTCACAAGACGAGAGGAAAAGACGTTCGTTCGGATTCGGGGCTCTAGGAGTTACAGGATTGTCCTTAAGTACTACGAGGATCGAGTCATACCGATTCTACGAGAACAACTGGCCGGGTCATACATCACGTCGGGTCAACAGGTTCGGCCGAGTCATGCGAGTGCATAACAGAGAAGAGGAAAAGAGAACGCCCAAGTCATACGTAGCGTAACACCCTTCGCAGCTTCCTTTTTCGCGTCCTACTCTTTTAACACACCCTTGCGAAAATCGTTCAAGAATCTCCACCGGCCAATGTCCTTCCTCGACGGTTCCTTCTCCCAGCCTGCCAGGTCTGCCTTGGGGAAGAACTCGAGCACATCTAGCAGGGACGCATCGTGCGAAAGGATGACGAAGACGTCTGGGCTCGCGTCGAACGCCTTGACCGCGTCGAGGGTGGCGCGACTCGCAACAGGATCATCGATTTGGTGCGCGGCGACCTCGTAGAACGGCGTGGTGCGGAAGGACTCCGGACTCGGGTGGATCGACTGGAAGAGCGAGCAAGGGCAGGACGACGCCGACGTCGGCGGCTCGAACGGGGATGGCGAGATGGTGTCCGGGAGCGGCGTGAGTGGCGTCGGGCGGATCTCGCCGCAGTGCTGTACGCCGGCCCCTGCATGGAGCACGAACTTGTCCGCGGACGTGCGTGCGAGCGCCATGATGTGGCTCGCCGTGTGTCCGGGCGCCTCGAGGAGGTAGAACGAACCGTCGTTGAACCAGTCGATCGCCCGCAGCCCCGCAATTTTCAGGGTCGAGGCGCTGCTGCCGAAGTCCAATTCGATCACCTCACGGCCTTCGAATGCCTCATGGAGCGTTTCGGCGTTCAGGCCTAGGGGCTGCCCGGGGTATGTCAAGGGATGGGACTTGAAACCGGGACCGACGACGAGGGAGGTGCTTGTCGGGAATAGGGTGAGATCTCCCGTGTGGACCTGGTGATGGTGAGACCAGATGACGAAGTTGATGGACGAAAGTGAGACAGAGGCGGCATGCAGCTTGTCAGGAATGTCCTCGGTAACATTGATGGTCCCACCGACGCTCTGAACCACGCTCACCACTGTGGAGGCATCAAGTCAGCATAAAGTCAGCATACGGGATTTTACGTCCGTTGAAACGGTCCGTAGACCCGATGAAGAAAATGGTCGGAAAGGGTGATGAAAAACTGGGGAAGTGACTGGGTGACGTACATTGCGGCAGCTTTTCTTTCCAAGCTTTCATTATACCGAGCTCAAATAGCACTTTCTTCCCCACCCTTTCGTTTTCTACCAGGAAGCTATAGGTGGGTACATTAACCGTACCGTGTCCAGGTCGCGGTGACTGCACAAAGATGGCAGATGGCGCAACTAGATGTCCTGTATCCATGACGGAAACGCGGACAGTAGATCCTTTGAATACGGGAAGAGGAAGCGGCGATGTAACCTCCGACATATCGGATGTGGTGGAACAGGGAGTGAGCGGATGTTGGTACAATCGCAGCCGGTGTCACGTTCGGTAGAGCGTGTTGGAGTCTCGAGGTTAGAAGGTGAGAAATTGGCTCACGAAATCGGGCTTCACAGGTAATATCCCCGTTCCGAACGAAGACTTTGGGGTTGGAGAAAAGACCAGTGAATGCGGGAGACTTCCCGCTACAGTAAGCTACACGGAGATCTTAAATAGGTGCTATGCCACCACCACCTAAACAAAACGAGCCATCAGAGTCAAGGGGCTTACGGGAAAGCGACCATACCCGGATTAGGGGGGAAGGGGGCGTAACTTATTGTTAGCAGATTTCTGTCTAGCAGCGCTTATGGGGCGGGAAAGCGCCTGCAGGTAAGTTTATCCTTTTGCGGTGAGGCGCAACTACCAGGATGCGGCGTCATACCCGGATTGGGGGTATAGCGGGCTGTTAGCAGATTTCTGTCTAGCAGCGCTTATGGGGCACTAACTTGTATTAAACTACAGTTGCGCTAGCCCCTTGATCAGAGTGGTCTTCGTTCCCATATCGGATTAGAATGATCACGCCCAGACCCATGTAAAGCGAATGATCAACATATAATAGTTACAACTAGAAATTCGAAGGGCCTTCGGGTTCTATTGTCGCATTGCGCATTCACATCGACTCTAAGCAAGGGGGTTGCAGGACCGGAATTTTTGACATCCAGTCAAGAATAGCCATACAGTAACTCGCTGTAGGGGTTCAAGGTATGTTCCAGGAATCGTCGTGTTTGTTCCCAGTCCGAGTGCTGGAACCGAAGGCAGAACGAAAAGGCGGCGGCGGCCACCACATAGTAGCTAGCTTGAAGTCCGACCTGCTGCCTGCAACTCGATTTTGAGATCGCAGGCTCCCCTGATCATGATCACCATGTAAGTTAATTCCACTGAGAAGAGGAATTTCAGGCCGATATATATGGTATGGATGGTCTAGGATGTTTACTGTGAAGGAGGCGCAGACTGTCAGTGGAGACTATACGACCATGTGCGAAAACAAGCGCGAAAAAGTCTTTTTACTTTGTTGTGCCCTATGGCGAGATACGAGGCAGAAGCAGATCCCGAGAAAAACCGAGATACGGGGCCCGTGGGGGGTATTTCTCTCGCGATTGGTATTACTGGATGATGCACTATATGGCACACTCGCCCTTGCACTCGCTGCAAGCATTGCGGGCACAGATCTGAGATCTGTAACAAAAATCGAGCCGACGATGCCAGTGACTAATCATATTGAACGTAACTTACGTCTTCTAGCCCAGATTTCGGTGGATTGTGGGTCACGATGACAAGCGAGTGGGTCATCCTGGCTCGCTTGTCCATCCGGAAAGTAGAAACGTTCTCGACAGATGCGACAGAAGTTGCCGAAGCTAATTGTCGATCCACATAGGGGAAGTGGGCCAAGCGAAATTGGTGGATGCCTGCCCTCCCTGGCTAATATTATTGTCTCCTGTGACCCACATTCAGACTGCATCGCTCTCGCAAATCATTCACATTGCCTAAACGTCATGACGTGTCATAAACGCTTTAAAGCTCGCAATCGTCGAGTGTTGCCCCAGATTTCCTTGCGCTAGTTCCCAAGCATCGACAGCGAACCAACTCACCACTATGGCTGCCCCTACCGTAATAAAAAGAATTCCCTATGGTATGGATTCACACCTTGAATCTTCTTGAATGGACTTTGCTGATGCGAGGGATCACAGTTCGTCTAGGAAAGTCGGGACTGAAAGTGTCCAGGATTATTCTTGGCATGATGTCCTACGGCGATCCTCGTTGGCAACCATGGGTCCTCGGCGAGAAAGAGGCCATCGAGCATGTAAAATTTGCGTGAGTACGCCTTCCTCATAGATGCGACTGTCTCACGTGTACCGTTAA
Source organism: Lactarius sanguifluus (assembly GCA_021527775.1). Lineage (NCBI taxonomy): Eukaryota > Fungi > Basidiomycota > Agaricomycetes > Russulales > Russulaceae > Lactarius > Lactarius sanguifluus. The sequence continues at coordinate 48,518 of JAKEYF010000285.1, forward strand.
GATATGAGCACGGCGTGAATGCCTTTGATACTGCGAACATATACTCAAATGGCCTCTCTGAGGTGTACCTTGGTAATGCCATCAAGGCGCTCAATATACCACGCGAGGAGATCGTGGTCATGACAAAGGTGTGTGGATGGCGGTCTGCTTCCATTTAGACGCCAATGACGTTTCGAAGCTGTGGGGAGCTGTCCAGAAAGCAGGTGACAGACCGAAACCTGCCGCTGAGCTTGATCAGCTAGGATATGTAAATCAGCATGGTCTCAGTCGCAAGGTATGCGCACATCTCATACTATGAGCGCTATTTGTGATCATCCCTTGTCGCAGCATATCTTTGATTCGGTAAAGAAATCGCTCGAGCGTCTGCAACTCGACTATATCGACGTCTTGCAATGCCATCGTTTCGATCCCAGCACGCCCATCGAGGAGACGATGCAGGCTCTACATGACGTCGTCAAGGCGGGATACGTCCGATACATTGGCATGAGTAGTTGCCACGCTTGGAAATGTATGTGTTCGTCCACGCAGGATCCGCGGGCCAGTTCGCTGATCATTAGCCCAGTCCATGTCATGCAGAGTGAGTAGCTGACACCCAGCTTCTGACCGTGCAGCTGACGAATCGAAACCATAGACTACGCCATTGCGAACAATCTCACGCCTTTTATCTCGATGCAGAATCACCACTCGCTTGTATACCGCGAGGAAGAGCGCGAGATGTTCCCCACACTGGACCACTTTGGTGTGGGCATCATCCCGTGGTCACCGCTTGCGGCCGGCCTCCTTACCCGTCCCTTTAAAACTGACCAAGTCACAACGCGAGGTGACACCGATTCGTGCGTCTCTCCTGATGCCCTATGCACTTTACTTACCTGACGTCGTGGGTGCTTTTACAGGTACCTTCCCGGTTATCTCGAAGGAGAAGGTACTCAGGAGATTGTCAACAGGTCCGTTGTTACGGGCGACGCTGTATGATTTTGGTCTTATGAGGGCTCCAATAGGGTCGAAGAGATCTCCAAACAGCGCGGGATAAGCATGGCCCAGGTGTCCCTGGCGTGGTCACTGACGCATGTCACTGCACCCGTTATCGGCTCCACGAGGATCAAGAATCTCGAAGAGCTTATAAGTGCGTGCATTACGACGTATTCGGAGATGAGACTAATATCTTTGCAGATGGTACCGAGATCACATTGACGCAAGCAGAAATTCAATATTTAGAGGAGCCGTACAAGGCACGCTCAGTGTTTGGACATTTTTAAGGTTCCTCGTTCTGAAAAGAAAAGGACAGCGGGCTCGTACAGCGTTATCGATTGGCGTCGACACAATTTTCCTTTGACTACACTAGGGGCCTTTATCCCTTCTCGTATCTCTGTATTTCGATTACCGGCCTGCCTTGCAAACACGCAGGAACTGAATACTGCTCGGTCTCCAAGGAAGCGGCGTCTCTTATCCAGCCGTCTAACGTCGTCATAACAGAGGTAATGTTGAAAGAGAGATTCCAAGATCCACGCTGGTCTGCTGTATGGATGTGAGTGATGGCGTGCCAGCGAGCGATTCCGGACACGCCAAGTCCGTGGGTCGGCAGGCAGCCCGAGTCGGCCCAAGCTACGGCGAGAGAGACGTCAGCACCGAAGCTCGCAAGCTGCCCCTGCGCAGCCCCCCCGGCGGTCGTCATGGGTCATGGTGCGCCAATTGCACCATTGGTTCCCAATGACGCAACAAACAAGGAAGTTACGGAACGTCGAAGCCTTTCCTTCTATTTATTATCGGCTCAAAACGAAAGCGAGTGGAGTGGCGTGTGGGGTTGCTTTCGAGACCCAGACCGTCGTACACGATCCCCGTTTGTCCGTCTGAGATCAGTGTTTCAATAAAAGAGTGGGGTAGGAGAAAAACGCCACCGCCACACACCCCTACTACTGATTGGGTCCACCTTGAGGCACTGGTTATCATGTGTCAGACTGCTACACCACGTTCCTGCGACTATTAGGCAGGCGGGCCACTGTCAGGCACAATTCAGTACCTAGGTCTCTCGACGGCGAGAAAACCGTCCCATCGCAGGCGAGTCACCTGGGATTCCACGCATGACAGGTAAGCTACGCCTAGGGAAAGCCTTCTGTTCGTCGATCAAACCTTACAGTACAGTACAGTGCCCTTCTCCAAGAAAACTACTTACACCACCGCGCCGCGCCGCTCCTCCACCCCCTTCTGGAAATCGGCCAAGAAGCGCCAGTGTACGGCATCCTTGCGACTATGGTTCCCCTCGCCCTGTGCCTCCTCCCAGCGCGCAAGGCTAGCAGCAGGGAAGAGCGCGCCCGAATCTCGGAAGAGCGGTTCGTGAGCGAGGACGACGAACACGTGCGCGCTGGCGTCGAACGCCTGCAGCGCCGCGAGCGTCGCGCGGCCCGCGGCGGCGTCTGGCATCGTGAACTGCGTCGGCTCGTAGAACGGGGTCGTTCGGGAGGGGGTGTCAGGGAGCGGGCGCAGTGGGCTCGGGCGGAGGACGCCGACGTGCTCGGCGGCGTCGCCTGCGAGGAGCACGAACTTGTCTGCGGAGGTGCGCACGAGGGCCATGATGTGCTCTGGTGCGTGGCCGGGCGCCTCGAGGAGGTATAGCGAGCCGTCGTCGAACCAGTCGAGCGCGCGCAGGCCGCCGATTTTGAGCGCGCTGCTGGTAAAGTCGAGCTCGATGAGGTCGCGGCCCTGGAAGGCGGTTTGGGGTACGTGCGCATCTGGGTTGGTGGGGAAGCCTGGGTAGGTGGTGGGGTTGGTCTTGAAGCCGGGGCCGACGACCAGCGAGGTGGTGGGTGGGAAGAGGGAGGGGTCGCCGGTGTGTTCGGGGTGGTGGTGGGACCAGATGATGGAGTCGATAGAGGCGAGCGGGACGGAGGCTGAGGTGAGGATCTCGGACACGTCTGCGAGGACCTCGAATGTGGCGTTGGCCTTCTGCGCCCTGGCTAGGACTGTACATGTAGATCACAAGGTCAGGGCGGGTCTGTGGGAGTGGGAGGAGGGAGAACTCACCGTCTGGCTGTTTTTCTTTCCACGCTTTCATCAGGCCAAGATCGAATAGCACTTTCTTGCCCGCCTTTTCGTTCTCGATGAGGAAGCTATAGAGGGCCCAGTCCAGGGTATCGTGCCCGGGCATTGGCTTTTGGATGATCAAGGACGTCGGTATAGATACATTGCCAACGAGCAGGGCGGAAACGCTGACGGTCGAACCTCTGTAAGCGGGGAGCGATAAGGGGACAGACATATCAGCTCTCGAGTTAGGTTAACTTACCACCCACGCCTACTCATATATACCCATGAGAGAGCTGTTGAGACCCCGCGTAGTCATGGGTTAGCGTTATGGCATTGGTGAGAGCAGGTCTAGCGCGCGTGACTCGTTGAACCTCACCCACGATGGCGACCGTGAAGATTGGAACGCTCCTCATTCGAGTTAAGCTCAGCAACACACCCTACAATGCCCAAAATCTAACGAACCCACCCATCCACAGACACTCGCCAAGCCCATCAGCACCCGCATCAAGACCCAAGCACGCGAGTAAGCCCCCCCTCTTCACCAAAACCAACCAGCCCTCACGAAAACAGACACGAGCGCTTCCGCAACCTCTGCGTCTCGCTCGCACAGACGCTCTACCGGTACGAAGTACGCATGCGCACGGGGCTCCTCGGCGAAGCCCCGACCGCGCGCCACCTGCGCCCGCTCTCCGAGACGCGCGCGATCGAGAACGGCGCGAATTTTATCGCGGAGGGGTTTCTCTTCGCAGTCGCCGCCGCCCTGGTCGTAGGCGAGAGCTGGCGCTCGTCGCGCAGCGAGACGCGCCGCCGTGCGGATGTCGGAGACGCGCTCGAGTCGCTGCAGGTGCGCGTGGGCGAGCTCGCGGAGCGCCTTGAGCGCTGGGAGGACACGTCGGCGGAGGAGCGCGAGCGGTGAGTATTGAACGCCATCTGCTTGTGCTCTGCTAAAATGATTTCTAGGTCGCGTGAGCTCGCGCGGATCTTGGACCGCGTCGTCGATATTGGACTGCGGGGCGGCTGGGCAGAACTGCAGGATACCCCGCTCCAGATACCTCGGATTCAGTTGAACATCCCACGCCTTGCGGGCACCGAAAGCGAACTGTCACCGTCACCGACCGAGAGTAATACCAAACTAGATTCCCAATAACGTATGCTTGAAAATAAAAGGTCCAAATCCCCCCCTCCCCACTCCGATACAATCTGTACTGTACAATGGCATGACTAGTGAATACACAAAGCGTGCTCCCAACCTGCTATTAGAAAGACTCCATGATCATACGTCTAAGGTAGGAAGGGATATGTCGAGGAAAAAACGAAAAAGGTCATAAGATAAAAGCTAGTAAGCACTGCGGATTGTGTATCATCATCGCGTAATCCGGTCGTCGACTGCGCACTCACATAATACAACACTCGCCCGCACTCCGACATAGCCGCTCCCACAGGCCCTGGTGAGTCCGCTCCTCCTTTGTCACTATGCGACCACCGCGCCGCGCCACGACGATCGTGTACTCGCGATCTGGCTCACCTGGCCGTGGCACTGGGTACCACCACCGCAGCGTCGAACCATCTAGCTCCCACCGACCAGCCGACACAAACACAGCTGCCGCGAGGCCGTTCCGCAGTGCACGGGGAGGGTAAGGAACTGGCGCAAACCCGCGCAACGTCTCGCTGGAGCGGGACCGCGCGGGCTCCTCGTCGACGTCCACATCAGCACAAGACAGGTCCTCCTTCTGTTTCGACTTGAACAGAAGCGGGCCCACCGTGCGGTCCGCGGCGAAGTGGACGATAGGTAAAAATATCTCTGTTGGTGGGGGATCCGCTTTCGGATCGTCGAATGTGGAGTGGGATGACGAGGAAGGTGTGCCAGGACGCGTTGTCGGAGCCGACCGGTGAGCAACGGGTGCATCTTCCGCGCGCACGCGGACGACCAGGCGGAACTCGGCTTTGGCGATGCTGAACTGGATGTCGACGGGGATTCCAACAGTAGCTATAGGATATGGCCGGCTAAACGCTTTCACCGCCCGAGCCCCATCGGTCAAGAAGTCGAACGTGCTGTCCCAGCGACTGTAAGAGGTGATATCCGCGTTGCGCCCTTCGTCGTCGGCCGCGGGTGGGATGGTTGCTAAAGACATCTGCGATTGATACCCTGGGGTGAAGCTGCCAATATTGCCGAACCGTGTGGTACTGCGCGATCGTGCTGCGCGGTGTGCAGCCAGTAGCATTGCGGATGACTTGTCACCGCCGGCCTGGTACAAGCTGGCTTCGGCACCTCGGAGACGCAGGTCATCGGAGCTCCACAAACTGAGATCTTCCATGTTCCACAGATCGCCCCACGGGTGCACGTTATCCGGGCAATACGTCCATATTGTGTAGCTGAGTCCGTTTGGCCCGTCCGCAGCGTTGAGGCTGGCATCAAGCGCCCGTTGCTGACGGGAGTAATCTCCTTTATGACGACCTCCGTCTGTCCAACCATATGCCCGGCGATCATCCATGTCGTAAGGGATGCCGATTTCTCCGATCATCGTCGGAAATGACCCAAGAATAGGTGCGTCTTCCTTGAGTATTCCCAACTGGGACTGGAGCGAGCGCCGGATGGCACCCTCGCCGATTTTAAGCGCCTGGAACTTGCTCTTGTATTTGCCACGCAGCAACCCCAGCGCGTCCGCGTTGAACCAGTTCCAATGCCGTGAAACGAGCGTGAGCCCATCGTAATAATGTGCCGAATACGCGCATCGTCCTGCGAGGTCTTCTTCAGGCAGTGTAGGAGGTTCGGCGAACACGGGAGGCGCGACGAAATGAATCGCCTCTGGGTGCGCCTGGCGGATACGTCGTGCCCAAGCCTGCCAATGTGGGGCCCAATAGTCGGAAACAAATTCGACCTCGGCCATCTCGTCCAGGTCTTGCGGCTGAGCAAACTCGGCTGCGGGGAAGTAACGGAAATAGTCGGGTCGCATAACGTAACCGGTCTCGACATCCCATACGCCGTGCTGTGCCCAGATATCGACACCAAGCTGCCAGTCAGGCCCACGCTTCCACCCGTATCGTGGATGCACGCCATCTGGTTCCGTCGAGGGATCCGCCCAAAGACTGAGGCCCTTGGGGTCGATTGTCACCGATCCCAGACGTTGCGGTCCAAATGCGCCGAAAGACCAGTTCTCGACCGTCTGAGCTTGTCCCATTCCGAGGCGTAACGATTGTGCCGGAGTTGGCGTGGGCCCTTTTTTGAGCGTTGAACCCTGACGCGTCGGCAACGTGAGCAAGTCCGGATATCCCACCAAGCCCTCGGATGGCTCGTTCAAACTGTCCCAACCGATGACGCAATCATCCAGTAGGTCACCGGCATCCCGAATCCTATCTGCCAGTCGTCCAAAGGCCTCAATGTAGTGTGATTGGAGATAGTCCTGGATATTGGAACCGTCGATGGTACAATTAGGTGCAAAATCACGACCGGCGAAGAACAAGGTGAAGAGGGTTTGTGGGGCAAGGCGTCCATAATTGGTGGACCACGTCATGGCAGGGACAGAGGCGGGGTCAGGGTCGTGCGCAAGGGGATACTCATTGTGGAGGATGGTTGATTGAGTGGCCGTGAAATTACGCGGGTTTATGCCACAAGCTGCAAGTGTCCAATACGGAGCGCCAGAGCCACCGCAATATCGAGACCACTGCGGAATTAGAGTTTAAGAAAGCGATGCATGGCCAAGAAAGGAAGGTGGTAGGTTTAACGTAAGTCCGAGAGCGGGATGCAACGCAAGGGAACGGGGAAGGTCGCCAAATATAGAGGGCGATGTTGCGGTTGATCGCAAGCGCAAGTGGAAGGAAGAATGCGGGTGATCGGGAAAATGCGGCACACGGAGAAAAAGGGTGAACCACGGGGGGGGGGATAGTAAATTTTTTTCGCCGTGAGCATGGGATAGAGTGGGATCCGCGGACACTTACGACGTCTTGGTGGGGGTCCATGTAGACCCTAAAGCCATACTCTTTGCATTTCCGCAAGACACGGATGGTGTAGTCCATGAACTCGTAGTCATAGATGCCACTAGTCGAAGTCAGAGACAAGTTTCAAGAGACAACCATACAGAGACTTACGGTCCTTCGTGTTCTAGAGCCTCCCAAGTAACCGGGTAGCGCAGTGTGTTGAAACCCCAACCGCGGAGGCGTGCAAGGTGGATGTCGGCCGAGCCGTCGTCGAGGTTCAAAGGGCGATACGTGAAGCTGTTCCCGCCAGCTTCGGCGTCCTCCCAAAAGCCGTCGAGGAGGTAGGATGGCTCGCCTATGGGACCCTTTGAGGAACCAGACAGGTTCACACCACGCAACAAGAGCGTGCGTCCGTGGGAATCGACAAAGTTGCCATCGACGGTGTGTACGAAGCCTGGAGGGGGTCGACTCCCTGTTGCAGGGGAGACAGCAGGTATTTTGGGCATGTTGCTGCGCTGTCGAGGGAGGAGGAGGAAGGGGGGACAAAGAAAGAAAGGCGACCTCCCGAGCGGGTCACAATAAGTCGTACCACACGAGGTTTTATTTGGGGTTAGGGTTCCCTTTTATTCCCCGGGCCGTGTCTTGCCTGGCTGCGCGCTTGTAGCAATCTTGGTAAGGAACAAAGTAAGCGCGTGATAAGGATTTGAAACCGATCAAGGATGGCTGTGCACTCGAACTAATTCATTCGCGCAAGGATCAGATTACTGTATTCCAATGCCCACATCCCAGCAGTGTCTATGGTCAGATTTGTACAGACATAACCCCTTTCTCAAACGTGCCGCATCGCCGAAACAACAAAATCGCCACTAGAACCCAGAACATTCGGGGCCTGGCGCCTACAAACACGCATCGGGTCACGTATTCACAAGTGATGGCTTGTGTTGGGCAGTCCAACTGTCAAGCGTCTTCCAAAAGTAGGCAACGGTAGACTTGTCCACGTGTCTCCGGTGAGAGTCGATCTAAGGTGTGCATCAAGCCGACAAATCTCACGGACACCAACACACCATCACTCACCTTGAGTTCAGTCACGTTCCAATCTTTAATTTTTGGGTTTGGTGGATCGTTGGCCCACGAAACGTACATTCCCTTCACTGCATCACCCCCGACAGACAATATCAAAAATGACGATCACCGTAACCTGCACACAGCCGAGTCACTCACCGTGATGGAACAAAACGCGCGGCTCGCTCCATTTATACGGCCGGAATTGCCACACCTGGCCCGTCGTGAGAACGCACACGACCCGGTCCCACGCATCCGCCCCGAATTTGTTCAGGGCTTCGACCGAATCGACGACATAATACCGTTGCGAGCTGGCGCGTGCCTGCCCCCCTGGCTCGATAGTGGTGCGCTCCCGATAGATGGGTATCAGGTCTTCTGCTTTCGTAGTGCCTTCGGCGGCTAGACGCGACCGCGCCTCGGCAGATGGCTCAAAACTACCATCATGTCACTTCAGTGGGCGGCCGGAGATATCACAATAATGGACGTACATGGACTCTTGGAGGAAACGACGGACGTTGTACATGGTGATGAGGGACGTGGGAGATGAGGATATCATGATAATTGGGTACATGTTTTCTGTGTGCGGTCGTCTCAGCGCTGACAAAGATGATGACAACTCTGACGCACTTTGTTTACGTGCCTGCGCCTTCGGGTCTGCAAGTGGTACCACGGCAGGTGCGACCGTTCCTGGCTTTTTGGCTTCCTTCAATGTCTTGAGCTTGGCGACGAACACATTGCGAACAGAGGAGAAGTTCTATACCAGAGCACGATTGTGGCGACACCTAGAATGGATGTTTTTAAAAAACACGCACATTATTCTTGATACCGCGTAGCACGGTGTTGTGGTCGCGGAGTTCAACCTCGCCCAGGCGGATCTTCTTCACCACCTCTACGTCCGCAGCATCGGGCACATAGCGCCGCTTAGAAGGCGACGAGGTCGTAGCAGCGTCTCCACGTGAGCGGCCTGGCGTGGAGGTGGACGTCTGCGCATGTGCAGCAGAAGCAGACGGGGCGGGCAGACGGCGGTAGGCAGAGGGTGGCGGCGAGCCCGGTGGCGTAGTGGACTCTTTTTTTTTTGTTATGATAAGACGAGGGACGGCAACAACACACGCACCTGATAGGGGAACGATGCTGTCGAGCGCGGGAATGGCACGCCGCAGCCAGTCGACGATGCTTTTCCGCTCCGTGAGGCTCACGAACCCGCCCGCATGCTCGCGCGCCTGCCGCATGTACTCCCCGCCGGGCGTGTCGCGCAGCGTCCAGGCAAGGTAGACCGCCTCGAGCATGAAAAAGCCGTCTGGCTGCGCGCTCGGGTCCGTCGCGCTGCTCCCTGCCTTGCGCAGACGGGTCGGCGCGCTCTTCGGCAGCGTCGTCGCGGATGAGAGTCGCAGGTGCGTGGCGGCGCGGAGAGTGCCTGCGGGAGCGCCCGAGGAGGTCACTGGCGTGATCTCGTATTTTGAACTGATGGCCGCGCGAAGGGCGTCGAGTGGGTCTGTCGTGCTCATTGCCGAATGTTGAGGAGGTCGGACGTGGTGGTAATTTATTACAAGGAACAGCTTTACGTAAGCTGCACAATTAACTGATACGAATTTAAATTAAGCGCGCGCTTTCAAGGCCGCAGCTTTTTCCGCCTCCCTGCACTTCCAACTCGTCATCTCGATATCCGTCATCCAGTGATGACGCTCGCGTGACGAACTCGCCCGCAGCGTGATTTTGTCCCCACCGCGCGGGTATGCGATCGACAGCTGGAAGGACACCTCATCTGCAGTGCATAAGACGGGGAAAATGGGGGGCCCATGACTTTTTTTGCGCACCTCTATGCCGCGGGTCCTCGTCCACGCGAATCTCCGTCAGCGGTATCGGCTAAAATGCCGGCCATCTCGCCACATTCAAAAAAAGGAGAGGACATGGCACGCACCATGCGGTACAACGTCTTTCCAGGCTCGTCCGTCAAAATCAGTATGTCGTTGCACAGGAACACGCGCAACTTGCGCCCGCTCTTTGCCTTGTTCAGCAGGCCCTCCCTCAGCAGCTTCCGGTTGCCCAAGTGTCGTGTCGGCGCCGTCAGGTCCAGCCGCCTGCGGTGCACAAAACACTGTGAGGAACAACAGACAGTATTTCAAGGACTAGATGGCACGCACCCTTGGCCGAGCCAGAGATACTGCGAGAGTACTTTGAGCCGCTCACGGCCCTCCTGCTCCCGGACCGCCTCGTTGATATCACCCAGGATCCGCTCGGCAGTGCGTAGCGCGTGCTCCGTCAGCGCTCGGTCTTCGTCGGGCTCCGTGTACTGCATGATCTGCTTGATGAGTAACGGATACCGCGTTATGCGCTGCACTGTGGGGCGGTTGGCGGTGGCGGTGGTCAATCTGTCAAGACGTACTGGGCACGAGCAGGTAGCTGGAAAGGTCGAGATTGCGCACGGCGGGGTCCTCCCGCAATCGCTACGGATCCCCGTTAGCAAGTGCGTTGTTCTCTGCGAGCGAAATTCGTGACACGCACTTGCAAATGGGCGGCGAGATCCGCATTCCTGTCTCGTAGCGATTGCAACGTTCGGATCGCATTCGCCTGGTTGACACAATAGGCCTAAATGGGGTTTCCCCCATAAGTATGCATGGGGAAATGGAAGCAGCAAAGACGTGCCCTATAAGTCGTCATGTTTGTCAGGTGTTTGTTGAGGATGTCCCCGATATTATCGATGTACAGCCGGCAGCTGCGCTGGCGTTCCTCCAGCGAGCTCAGGAACGTCGTATTTGTCAACAGGATATCCTCAACGTTCGCGAATATCACCATGATCGCCTTGGGCTCCAGAAGCCTCAACATGCTCGAATAGAATATCTATGTCAACGTCGTGCCAGTGGGCACCCCAATTTAACGGGATACACGTAAACGCGCACGCACCTCGACGATGAGCTGCAGATCCCGCACATACGCACCCTCCGTCGCAATGAGCTCGAAGATAGCCTAGCCCCGTGCGGGCGGGCATGAACATCAATCGCCTTGGTGTTGAGTCCAAAAGTCCGGAAGAAAGAGAACACACGCACCTCTTGCCTGCGCCGCTCGCGGTTCGGCAGGCCTTCCAGCGCAGACTTGTCCACAAGGCTCGCCCACGACTAACACTCACCGCCATCAGCAAAAAATACCCCACTTGGCACCTGCATCGACTCACCGATCCAAAAGCGGGGCCATCCTCCTGTACAGGCGTGCCCAACGACGAGCTCGTGCTCAGTATGGGCGCCGAGATCGTCGGCAGGATGCGCGGCTCTGGCGTGCGGGTCCGCGTGAGCAGCTGCGAGATGCGGCTCCCATACGACGACACGGACGGCGCGAGCGACGACGGCGGCGAGGGGCCCCTCTCGTATTCATGATGGCTCGCGGCAAGCACCTGCTCGAACGACGAGACGGACGCGCGCGAGGCCTGCTGCTTGAACGCCTCGTAGCGCTCGTACGCGTCATCGATCCGCGGTTGCGGCTGCGGCGTCGGAGTCGGCGGGGCGGGCGGCGGGCGGTGTTGTTTGGGTCGCTCGTGTGCTGTGGGCGTGCGTGGCCGCTGGGATACGCGTGGAGGTGGGGGCGGCGGACGCATCTCGTCTCGCTTGGCAGCGACGACGACGATGCCTGCGGCCTCGAGGACGAGCTGGCGCTCTGCGGCGCGCGTCTCGCGCTCGAGCTTGCGCTCTTCCTCCGTCATCGCTTCCTCCTCGGCCTCCTCGTCGGAGTCAGAGTCCAGGTCCGAGAACGAGTGGTATTCGGACACGTGGCCGTCATTGGACGCGGCATCGTCATCCCTGATTTCGTCTGTGCTGTCTTGTGGTACCTGTGGTAGTCTTACGCTCTGTAAAGGGGACAAAGGTGGTACTTCGGAGGGTTCTGATATCGCCTCCTCGCTTGAGGACGACAATTGGGGCGATGGCGTCGACATCGATTTGGACGAGGACGTGAGAGTATCTGGGGACGGAAATAACCAATGTTCATATTTCGGGGGTGTACATGTAAGGAGAAAATATAAAAAAAAAGTATTTTAGCCTGAATCCAGCCAAAGAGTATGTAAACGACGACTCAGGAAAATGGAAGCTCGACTAACCCTCAATCATCTCCAGATACGCAGCAGGAACGATGAAGATAACCCCGTCCTTCTCAGCCTTGAACCAGTCGCTGTCCGAGCGGTCTACGATAGATATCTCGTCGCCTTCGGAAAACGGCAGCTCGTCGGGGCTGCCTCCCGGATAATCGTACAGACCTTTCGCCTTGACTGCGAATAACGTTACTCAGAAGAGAAGAAAACGGGCTCGAGTGCGATCTCCTACCGGCTTCGAAATCCTGAACGTAGGTCTTCGGGAAAAGTCCTGCCTTGCCGCTACTGGCGACGGTGCCGTACCACCAGTCGCCACCTGACTTCGACGGATGAGCGATGATGACGAGATTCTCACCAAATGCTGCAACCGAATCAGTAGAGGGCTACAGGAAACGTAAAGGCAACCTACACAGATCCTCGGCCCGCTGACCATCATACGGATACAGGGACCTGACACGATACTCTGCGATGTCCACCAGAATCAGCACAAGTGTGTCAGCATCCTGCGAAACGACGTACCCGTGCCGCGGTCTATATCTGCGAAGGGATCCGACTGAGCCTCGTCCGCGTGCGCGATCTGGATATCCGGTACGGATGCCGCGTGACCATTCGCCTCCTTGTCTTCCTCCTCTTCGCCCATCGAAGGTAGACTCGGCTCCCGGCTGGCAGGAGGACCTTGATCCGCGGCGAGCCCCATGTACCAGTCTACGGACTGCCGACTCGGATTGGCGCCGGCGCCGGGATCTGCGTGCGAAATCTCTGGAGGCGGATTGCTCGCAGCGACGCTCACATGCGATGGCGGTCCGGCGTCTCCAATGACGCGCCCAGAGATGGCCGAAGCGCTGCGGTCGTTCGTGACCGCCTTGCGCAAGCGCGCGCCGCCCTGGATAGCGTTGAGTAGCGCGCTGCGGTCCCCCGTTGGGGCTGGGGCAGCTACAGCAGGTGGTGGCGGCGCCATCGGAGCCGGAGGCGGAATGGGTGCCGGGGGAGCAGGGGGAGCCAGTGGGGCAGAAGGGCCAGGTGGGGCAGAAGGTGGTGGGGGCGGTGGTGTGGGCGCAGTAAAGGCTGTCGGGGTAGCAGCCTGAGGGGGAGCACTTAATCCCGCCGCGGCGGATTGAGGGCGCGGCGGGCCACTTGCTGGGGGGAGGATAGAGCCGAACAGTTGCCGCGCGAGTCTGTCGCGTGTATCGCGCGACGAGTTGAGTTCATCCTCGGAACTATCATCCTCATCATCCTTTTCTTGCCCCCACTCATCATCGCTGTCGCCGGGAGCGGTGTGATATGATGTCTTGACGACGGGTGGTGCGGGGCTTTTCGAAGTAGGGGGAGGGACAAACGCAGGCGGAGCGGGCGGCGGCGCAGGGATGGTGATAGTTGGAGCAGTAGTTGGCGGTGCAGCGGGTTGCGACCTGAAGAACGGATTGTTGCCACCATTCGCCGTGGGAGGCGCAGGGGGAGCCGGGGGAGCACCACCGCTTATCAATCGATTGAAAGGATTGTGCTTGCCTCTATCTGGAGGAGAGGCGGAACCAGCTGCAGTGACCGGAGGTGCTGGGGCGGGAGGTACTGGTGGCACAGGAGGAGCTGCAGGAGCTGCAGGAGGGGCCACGGGTGCGGGTGTTCTTGCTCTCCTTGCCTCCCATGCCGCTTCTTCTCGTTTGACCGCCTCTGCCTCCTCCTCTTCCAAGCGCTTCAAGCGCTCTAGGCGCTCCTGCTTTGCCTTACGCGCGGCTTCTTCTTGCTCTCTTTGCTGACGTGCAGCTTCCTCGCGCTGCCTTTGTGCTTCCTCCTCTTGTTCTTCCTCTTCGAGGCGACGAAGGCGCGCCAGCCGCTCCTCTTTCTGTTTTTGCAGAGCTGCCTCACGGGCGTGTAGCGCCTCTTCCTCGGGGTCGACTGCAGGTGGTGCGGGCGGGGGTACAGGTTTAGGGATAACCGGAGAAGCAACTGGTGGACTAGGCTTGGGGGGAGCGGGCGCACGGAAGGCAATGCCTTGACTGGGCTTGCGTGGCGGCGGCGGCGCAGGAGCGCGCGGCTTGACAGGAGGCGGGACCCTCGGTGCGACGGGAACAGGAGCAGAAGGCGTCGCGGCTGCTGGACTCGCGGGGGTAGACAGTCCACCACCGCGCTCGTTTCTCAAACGCTCGTCTCGTTGTCTGGCTCTTTCTGCGGCGGCCTCTTCTGCAGCCCTTGCCTTTTCCTCGGCTTCCTTCTTATCGCGAGCCAATCTATCCTCGGTGCTGGTGTCAAGGGTCGGCTTTGGAGTCGTCGAAGAAGGGGGTGCCGAAAGGCCCATGGCGGCCATGCGCTCGGCGGTGCGACGCTGAGCTTCGGCTTGGATGAAAGCGCGCCTCTCCTCTGGAGTCATGTTCTTGGTATTCGGCGCGGGAGACCTGGCTGGGGGAGCGGGTGGGGCCTTGGAAGGGGAACTGACCGGAGCTGCAGCAGGCGGCGGTGGTGGCGGGGACCGTGCTGCGACAGGAGAGCGCTTGCGCTCACGTTCGTAGTCATGATCCCGAGAGCGCGAACGATCGCGGTAGGAACGGTCCCGGTCAAAATCACGCGAGTGGTCATCGCGATAGTCTCGATCGCGGTCTCGATCCCTGTCGTAATTGCTGCCATAGCGGTCGCGGTCGTCGTTGCGCGAGTAGCTACTGCCGTACCGGTCCCTGTCGCGATCGCGGTCATCGAACCGGCCAAACGTTTCGTTCCGTCGGTCGCGGTCACGGTCCCACTCGCGTTTCTGCCTCTCACGGCGCTCCTCCCTTTCTGCCAACTTCTTTTCAACAGCTGGCACACGGTCGTGCATGAGATCGAGGAGTTCACGCTCTAGTCGCCGACGTTCTTCATCTGAACGGTACGAACGCGGGCCCCGAGAAACATACTCAAGGTCCTCCTGCACGCGCTTGACTTTCCGTTTGAGATCCGACATCTCACGGTCGAGAGCATCGTCCTCCGCGGTGCGTAATGCGCTCTCCTCTGTTGCATGATCGAGCATACGAGCGGTGTTCTCCAGTCGTCGCTTCATATCGTCCAGATCCGCCGAAGGAGAATCCCGCTCAGCCGATGCGCGCACTGCACTGCGGTCCACGTGTCGCGAGCGAGGTGTATAGTAGCCACCAGCTGGCTCCTCATCGGTGTGCTTATATACCGTTGCATCTTGACGACCCCCTGCACCAGGGGCGCTGGAAGTGTGGAGGGAGCGATTGGGAAGACGCGAGACGGGAGCATCATACCCTGCGGGCGAGCGTGCACGTGATGGCTCGTTCTGGAGAAGATTTTTGACGAAATTAACCGAGGTGTCCAAGTCGCGATGAGAGGGTGGCACGAGTTCTGCAGGGAGCTCGTCCGGAATTTCGTTTCCATTAAGTTCTAAGAACAATGTCACTCATGACGAAGGTCACCACCATTGATGACGACATACTGCGATAGATTAGACCCATGGCAACATGAAACTCTGCAATATTGAGCCTTCCACGGTTATCCACATCGGCCAAGGTCCTGAAAATATCGATGAGTACAAGCTAGCAACAAACGAAACTATAACTCACCAAACTCTGGCAAGATCGTTTTTATCTAAGCCACTTTGCCCAAAAACTTCAATGGCCGTTTTTCCGTCGATGAAGCCAGTGTTAGACGCATCCCAGGCCCTGAAAATTTGATCGTAGCTTTTCTTCTCTGCCTTTGAAAGAGTCCATGGTACAGCGGGTGCGACAGTTCCCTTGACTTCTTGGTTATGCTGCTGGAAGCTTTGCTGCAATGACAAGCCTCCGAGTTGTTGCTGGGGCTGCAACAGTTGCGGGGCCCCTACGGGATTGTAGGGTGCAGCAGGATTGGCTGGAAGGAAAGTACTGGACATCATCTGGAGACGAGGGTCGACGAAGCCAGTGATCTGGTGAGCGAGGGGCTGTAGCCCCCCGCTTTGGCCGGGAAATCCGAGTTGTTGGGAGGGAAGGCCAGAGTTGCCGAAGGCCGGAGACGAACTGGCGAAACGGTTCTGTTGGCCAATGCCTAGTAGATTGGACGAAGGAGGGAGAGGTGGCTGCTGCTGGAACTGGGAAGGTAACGGAGGTACGGGTGGAATCGGGGGTCGTTGTTGGAAGCCACCAGGGAACCCTGTCTGCTGTGGTACCAGACCAGGACCTGCTCCCGGATAGCCTGTCTGTTGCGGTTGCTGATAGGGTGGACGCTGGCCTGGAAAGCCGGTGGGCTGCGGGGCGAGACCACCTTGTGGAAAACCTGGCTGTTGGAAAGTCTGGTTTTGACCAGGGAAACCAGTTTGCATAGGGTATTGATACCCTGGCTGACCCTGGCCCCATTGCGACATGACAAAAGTAAGAAAAGAGGGAGTTTTCACGAAAGAAAGGACTAAAGATGAGACGAGGGGGGTTTCTCGTCTCAGTCGGCCCGTTGGACAAATCAAGCGGAGATTAAAATCGCGTGATGACTTCCGTGCTCAGTGGCCTGGCTCTTCACCCACGTACCAAGTCAAGGCCTCTTGTGCTTGCTTTACACTGGATCCCTGTTACGGTCGTGGAACATCAGGGCAACCTCATCACTCTCTACCACTTCCCTTCGTTATGAAGGTGTGTGGATTACAGAGAGCTTTGGTTGTGTCGTCTCCCTGAGTTGAGGCTAGTGTACACAATTCGTGCTTGCTTTTTCTGGTCTCGTAGTTTGGGGACAGACATCCTTCTCATTTCGACTTCACAATAGTAATCCTGTCGAGACCGGCCAATCATCACTGCCAGTCACTTGGCTCTCTTTTCGTCTGTGGAGCGGCGCGTAAGTTAGTCTTTGAGCGATGGATGAAGCGGCACGTGCTCGTTCCCGCCCTCTCAACTGGTTCAGAATACGCCCACCTGCCACGCCCAGTACAATGGATCAATGTTTTCCGACCTTCATCAACTTGCTTCGAAAGGGCCCCACCCACTCGTCGCGACCTCGCCTTGGAAACGTAAACCGCTAAGTTACTACCTATTAGTTTGCACAATAGCCTCAACGGCGTTTGATTCTCTGTGCCATGCGCCGGTCCCCTTCCCTCCCAGCGCCACACCAAACCGGAAACGAAGAGCAAGACTCTCAAAGACAAACTCTATATGAGCGCGAGTTCATAATACATTGTCTACGGAATTCGCCAAAAAAATATACAAGATCTCAAGACTTGAAGACTACCCCTTGTACCGTACACACTCAGCGTATCGACGATTTTTTTTATCAATCACGGACCTCTATTGACCACCCTTCCCAGCCTTCTCGCCGGCCGATTCGTTCTCCGCACACCAACCGGTATCTCGCATCCGACGCACTTACGATTTCCAAAACAGCAGCCGCGACGATTGCCGCAAAGCGCGGCGCCTCCTTGAAGGCAACGCACCGCAGCGGCCCGTAACTGAACGGCATGAACGCGTGCTTCTGTCCGTACGACAATCTGGACCCATGGAAGCGCATGGGGTCGAAGACGCCGGCATCGCTTCCCCAGATCGCCGTGTCCTGATGTAGCGCCTCGATGTTGGCGACATGGGTAGTAACGGGTGCCCACAACATGCCGACCCGCGAAGGAGCCGCGCGCGCAAGGCGTCCGCTCGGTGGGTGGAGTCGTAATACCTCGCAGATGAATGCCTCCACGCTAGGCTGCTGCGGCCGCGCATCTTCGAAGCGCACGAACTGGTCCTCGCGCGGCGACTCGAGGAAGGCGGAGAAGGCGGCACAGGCACCGCGGTCGTGGATCGCCCGCGCGACTGTGACCGCGACGACCCGCCACATTGTTTCATATGCGGGGATAACGAAGTCGAGCGGCCGCTCATATCGTTCTGGGATCCACGTGCGCAGATAGGTGTTGACGCTGTCGAGAAGGGCGGATGGCGGAGGAGCAGCGCCGTGTTTCTTCGAGAGCGCCCAGAGATCGTTGATCGCTCCGACGACAAATACGGTCCCTTCGTCGTTGTCTTCGGGTATGTCACCTCCTAGCAACGAACCCACGACGACCCGCAAGGTGACGGTCTGAATAAAAATCGCAAATGGTATTGAGGGCCGATAGGACGGTGATCCAAGACGAAGTGCTGAACCCGCAACGACGCCACGTGCGACCTCTGGAAAGGCCGCAAAATTTCGGGTATGTTGACGGAGTACCTCTCGCGCGCGAGTGATGAACTGCTTTCGGACGAGGATATCCGCACTGACGAAGGTATTTTGCAGCCCGAACGAATGGACGAGACGCGTATTTGGCCGCGCCCGCGCCAACAACAGATCCGAGATCGAGGACCCAGGTGGGTCCAACAGTGCCATGATGTCGGATACGTTCGAAAACACGACACGTTTTCTGCGCTGGAGGAAACGCCCCAAAAATGTAGAGAGAAATACAAGGAAAAGGACGAGACTCGGGCTGACGATACTACCCATGGCGTAGAGTCACCGACGGAAAACTGCGCTGGTTACTTCGCATTATATGCCCGTGCTGCTCTACTAAACGCTCATGCATATTCAAGATGCATGGCATTAGGACGTGGCGAGCGGGAAATGGTGTAGCGCCGTTGTGGTAACGGACAATGCAGCGATCACAGATCACGGGTACGACAAACCTACATATCATTTCCCGCATGCGGTTAGCAGAATAAGGCGTGTCGGTGCAACCACACGCCTTTTAGAACGCATGGCCAAAACACCGCCCGCACTGTAACGGATTAGGGAGTGTACATGCGCCAATAGAGCAGCGGCACCAGGACGACGTGCGCGCAGCGGGGTGCGTGGTCGCTGCGGAATACGGTAAGGGCACGTATAACCTACTAGTAGAGCTTTTTCGAGCGTATTTCAATCTGATTGTCGCAAATGAACAGGACACGCAGTATTTTGAGACAACAACAGCTAGTAGCGCAGCTGAGTGATCATAATCGGATAATCCTTACAGTTGGTTTGAATGCCATAACGAGATAAATTCGCCCCCGCCTAGCGTCTGAAAAGCGGAAGATCCGGGGAAACTCAAGACGCCGCGAGACAACCGTTGCAAGAGAGCGCGGCCAGCTACTGTAATTGCAAGAAGGAAGCAGCGGACCACGGTCTGAATAGGCGCCGGTTTCACCCAGCGGGCGGACTCGCAGACCACGTGCGCCCCGCGGCGTCGATCGGTGCAAGTTACTTGCCTCCCCTGGAGTGCGAGCGGCGGCTCGGAGCACGGCTAGTTGCTGCGGCGTCACCGCTCTAGACCTCTGTCCCCCCACGGCCGCACCGCGACGCAATTCCGCGACTCCAGAACAACGGATGCGCAGTATGCCTCGAGTCGACTGCTAGGTAGAGCCCGGAATGGACCTGTTTCCAGAATATTTACTCCTCTGCCACGTGGGATCTTAGGCCGCATTCAAACTACCACGGGAATTACTGATGGCGTCGTCTCTCCCTAAGTGGCCAAAGGTGCTTTGCCATCGGCTCAAATCGGTTTTGGGAAGGGAAGGGGTACCATACGGTCATAGACAGGTCAGTGAGCCAGCCGATTTTCTTCGACCTCGGCTCATTTGGCCCTGTCTGTCTCCCGTCCGAGCCGTGTTGGAATTTATATTTTTACTTTAAAAATCGTATGTGATGGAACGTAGCTTCTTGCCTCTGGAAAATCCGACTCGCACTGATCTAAGTGCGTAGGAGACTTGCAAATCTTGTTTCATAACTTCTACCTCTCGCTGGATGACCTGCACAGGAAGCTGATTCGCGCCATCTGGACTGTGGTGACGAAGACAGTAAACGGCATAATGGCATGGATGTAGTCGCTTGCCAGTGTCGAGACGCCCGAGAGGTGTTCGCGGACAACTTGAAGGGCTACCATCCATCTATACAATATATTAATGTAAGAGGACTAGGTGTTGCGACCACAAAGTGAAGTGGTACATGAGGTTCCGTACTCCAAGGCGCACGGAAACGGAATCGAAAAAAAAAAAACAGGCGTTATGGTCGACAGCCCTTGTCCGCGATTGAAACCCCACAGCTGGCGTACCTCCTTCCACTGGCAGCTATCTCCCTGGTATAATGGGGCTTCTCCAGTCGGAAGACCAAGATACCATTCGAGTGCCGACGGGAGTCTGCCTGCTCAACAGCATCAACATCGTCGTGGCCTAGCTTCTCATCAAATGATGGAACTACATGCTCACACTACAGCTGTCGCAAATTCACACATGGCGTGCAAAGCAGACGAGGCAGCCCAATATCTCGCAGCCTACAAACAGTCCGAGCACTTTGAGCAGCCCTTCCGAGCATGGCAGGCGAGGCGCTCCGCTCCAACCAATCTCCCTGATGTTACCATGTGGGCTAGTAGCAGCAGAGGCGTGAGCAGACGAATGGGTGTTAGTGTGAACGCTTTGTGGCTTCGAACTCGATCTCAACTTTCCTGACCCCGCGCCGGCGCATGACGATGCGTCATCCAAGCGCAGGTGTGAGGAGAGAGGATGGGACATCGAGCTCAACATGGCCACGGCCTGGTAATGTATGGTCTGGTTGGCGCTTGGCCTCTATCGACCTCGTAAGTTCATATAGTTTCATTTGTTAAATCCCTGTTCCCATTGACATAAATTTATTGTGGAAGCAACAGCAAAGTCCAATACTTATTATCTGGATCCTTTCGGTTGTTGTAAGAAGCCAACCCTTCCCCCTTAAATCAAGTATGCACCCAACTGTCGTTGAACCGGAGTAGGACAAGGTACTCATACCGCTTCAGCACATAATCCAAGGAAGACACAGGCGTCTCACAATTGCTCAACCTCAAGTTCCGCAAAGAATTGACATTAACACCTCGTACGTGCCGATCTACTCAGTCCCCACCGCAAGGAAGTACGACGATGCAACGCTCTTGTGCTCACATGGCTAGTGGCTCTCCCCAATGCACGGCTTCTCAGCCACTATGCTGGAGGAGATACCCTCTGTCTGGAGCCGTGAAATGATGGCCCAGGAGGTGCACAGGCGCAAAGCAGAGGGAAAGTGGTCATGTTCGTGCCCAACATGATCGGTGAGTGCCATCCGGCCGTCTCCATACCCCTCTCATCAATTCCCAGATAGAACCTGGTGCTGGCTAGAATGCTCTGACACACCTAAAGTACCTCCGCCCATAACCTCAGCGCTTCCCTTCCGCTCCGCGGGGTTGCGCGAATATCTTCCCTGGTACAAACCAGTGCGCCTCTGCCTCCTCCGGGACGAACATCGCAGTCGGCCTAGTCGGCTTCTAGACGTCGGGAAAAGCAGCGCCGTTGACATGCTCGAGCACGCCAAGGTTGGGGCTTCTTTTCTCGGTCCCCCTTTAAGAGCGGCTATTATGGAGACGCGCACGGTGAGGTGCTCGCCATGGGCAACACAGCCGGACATACGAGGGAGCTGTAACACTTGCTCAACGGACCCAAAGCGGTCACTTTTACTCAAACGATACTCAAACGATTTTCATCGCGCGGAACATTTCGGCTGACATCGGGCCGGTCTGACTCCACTCCGTCCTCCATCTTACTGCCGACCTTGTCACTGATCCGTTCCGCCCAGTCCCCGTGTAACCCTCATCAGGAAGACGTTGGCGTCTGAGCCCATACTCTCATTGCCACATGCGATGCTCCATCCACTGTGTTGGAACAGGCGTCTTCCAGGAGCGGAAAGACGAATGTGATGAAACGCAGCAGGTTATGTGTCGACTAGCACGCCAAACGAGAGCGAGTATATTAGATAGACATAATATTGCGTGCTCCCTTCTTCTCGGATAGACCTGGTGCTGCGCGAGAACGCGCCCACGTATGCGGTATGGCTGAAGAACCTCTGCGCCATGACCCCAACGCCCAAGCTAATGCCACGTAATTTTAGGTTTGGTACGCTTCTAACTTAGTGTCAGTGGTACTGTACCCTAGTCTCAGGAGGAGTGACGTCGCCGTGTAGCGTGACGTGGTTTGCAGCAGTGACGTACTGTTCGGGCTAGCTTTTCGGAGGCAACTGGATCAGGTTGGTTGTATAATACTGGCACTGTACAGTCTCGACGTGATCTATCTCCCGCCATCCCAGAAACACCTGTGTGCGTACGTGTGTTGTTTTCTGATACCCACTCACAGAATGCTTTTGTTATCAATTCAATATACTGTACTTGACCAAGATGCCAGTCACAGCCAGTGGCCGGTCTCTTCCAGAGCGACAGTTGAGTGGACGAAGCGGCACGTGGTCATTTACCAAGTTCTCGACTGGTTCAAGGAACTAGAATACTTTCATTTCGCCGCCCACTACACCCAGTAATTGCCAGGATCGGTGATGAGGCCCAGTGAAAACCTGCGCCGAGAATATCCGAGTGAATCCGAGCCTACCTGGGTGTAACTGAGTTCAGCTGACAATTCACGGTTCAAAAGGCTAGTACCCAGTCTGTACACTCCTCTGTACCATGCACCGGTCCCCTTCCCTTCCGGCACCATACCGAACCTAAAACGGAGAGCAAGGCAGTGACTCGCAAAGAGTGCAGCTCTTTTCAAGACAGAATAGGAGCGAAGCGCGATTTCAAGAATTCAGACGAGCTCATGAGTTGCTGGGGACGTGTAGTAGTAACATAATCATAATGTATACGAGCTCTACGAATGAATCATAGACAGCCGCAATGCGAGGATATCGGGCAGTGATCGTGCAGGGATCGACAAATATTAAAAGTTTGTGGTCGTCTGGATGGCAGCGGCATGAGCCCGCCCCTTTCTCTTCAAAGAAAAAGGTCAAGTCGCAATGAGATGATGATGAGATGATGATGAGAGAGATAAAGACATATGCTTACAAAGAAAAAGGGAGAAGAAAAACAAGGCCAAGTTGGGTCCATGCGTACCCACTTCTCTGTGAGCGCTCGAAGGAAGCGTGACTCGGAAGTCCGAGGCGCGACGGGCTTTCTTCAATTTCAGCCTTGGTAGCCTCAGTTGCCAGAGTCCCGCAGGCAGAGCGACTGCACGTTTGGAAACAGCGGCTTCAAGCTGTACAGCGCTTGCGGCGAGACCTAGATGATTGCGAAGCGATCAGTCTGAGCCAGAGCCGAAGAAAGGGGGGTGCAGTGTCTCGTTGTCGTAGTCACGCATTGCATGAATCTGCCTCGGCTCTTTGGCACTGTCTGTCTTCCATCTGAGCCCTTTTTTTTCCAATCGTATGTGACTTCTTGCCTCTGGAAAATCCGACTCGCACTGTCCGAGTGCGCAGGAGACTTGCAAATCTGGTTTAATTACCTCTGCCTCTCGCTGGATGACCTGCGCAGGAAGCTGATTCGCGCCACCTAGATTGTGGTGACGAAGACAGTAAATGGCATAATGGTATAGTTGCTGATGTCGAGAGACGCCCGAGGGGAGTCCGCGGACAACTTGAAGGGGCACCATCTATCTCCATGTCCTGTATCGTACCCACAACATCA